>VWZE01014445.1:0-36354 GCA_013396675.1 Eubucco bourcierii | reverse complement strand
TCCCTGGAGGTGTTCAAGGCGGGTTTGGCTGTGGCACTTGGTGCCATGGTCTAGTTTTGAGGTCTGTGGTATTGGGTTGGACTTGATCTTTGAGGTCTCTTCCAACCTTGGTGATACTGTGATACTGTTAGGAGTGCCAGGGATGTCCTGGGCTGAAGATAAGGTGATGTAGTGAAGCTGGGAGGATCCAGGAGGCCCCTCTGATGTTTAAAGAAAAGACAAGAAGGCAAGGTCATCTTGTAAAGAAGACCAGCTGCCACTTTTATCAAATGGACTCAGGGGTAGGGGTTAAAGGGGTTAGGAGTAGTGCTTACAAAATGTAAAAGTATATTCATGAATATGTATAAAGCTAACACAATGTTATCTATTCCTTATCCTATACAAGCATTATCATCTGCTGTTAGTTTGTGCCTCTAGCAATCTGGTTACTTGCTATGCACCAAGCGCTGTTTGCCTTTAATTTATAATAAACCTGTTAAATTTTAGAGTGAGTTCATTTCTCACAAGACTAGACTTCCAATAGTGAGCAGCACTTTGGAGGTCACCTGCCCCAGACATGTACAGGTGGGTAGAAGCTCCCTTCCAAAATGTAAAACTCCTATATCCCAAAACACTGAAATTTAATTGTAGCAGTTAAAATTTCAGTATAAGAATGCTTTCACTTGCCCCTGTGGATCGAGAGGGGAGCTGGGGCTCCTAAGAGAAGTGCAGAAGACGGGAAGGATGCTGGAGGAGGAGGCAGGAAGGGGCTGATGTGTGGAGAAAAGCACCTTGCAGGTGGCTATGAGCCACAAGGTCAGTGTGGTCACAGACACTGGCCAGAACAGCCACTGGAACACTGGGGGACCCGAAGGATGAAGATCCAGTTTAGGAGTCCCCAGGAAACAAAGACAGGGCAAAGCACGGTGAAAGCTGCTGCCTGTTGCCTGGGGAAGGTGGGAAAAAGTTGGAAGTGGCTGGAGGGTTGGGGAAGACACATGAATTACCAGGACAGAGGCTGGAGTAATGAGCTGAAGCTACTCCCAGAAAGTGAGAAGAGGCTACAATGGTAAGGACCCAACCACGAGGGCCAAAGCAGAGTGTTTGCCAACAGCCCAATAGCCTCTGTGGCCTGTGGGGGCAGTCCCCATTTCCCAGTGCCTGGGCAAACGTCTTTGAATCCATGACACAGCACCCAGCTTGCTCAAGCATCATCGGAGTAGTGCACAGGAGTGGGAACATAGGTCCCAGAAATGTGTTTGGTCGTGTTGCGGCTGAAGCATCCTTCCTGTTATCCCCCAGGGCTGCTCTTCTTCCAGTGGGCACTTCAGATTTGCTGGAAATGGTTGAAAACCCTTTCCCTGCCCCCCCCCCGATTTTCAACTGCCCACTCTCCACATTACAGGCAAATGTGCACTCACACTTTTTTCACACTTTTTTTCACAATTAAAACCCAATCTTATTATACTATAGAGTTTTCCTGGGAAATGATGTATTAAAACTAAATATATAGCTAAAAGTTTAGCACTGTCTCCTGAAATAATGTCCTCAGAATGCCGGACCTGTCTCCAAATCCCGGGTCAGAAACTGCCAAGGAGCAGCAGGCGCTCTGACAGGCGGTCTTCACCGGGCCCAGCAAGCCCCGGCTCCGGCCCTCCCCAGCAAAATGGCGACGCTGCAGCCCCCAGCGCTGCCCCCACGTGATGGCGGCGCCCTGCGGGAGCGGGATGGAGGCGGGAGCTGGGCAGCCCCCCCCTTCCCGACTGGCCGCTGCCTCCTCCCGCGGCTCCCTGCAGTGTGAGTGGCGGGGCAGCGACGCACGGCGGCTGTGTCCAGTGTGGAGTGGGTAGTGGGCTTTGGCGGCTGTCCGCAGTGTGGAGTGGCGGGGCTGCGGGCAGTGGCGGTGCGCTGCAGCTCGGCGGCCAGGCCGGGATGTTGGCGCCCGTAGGAGCAGGGGCGACACCGCCAGCAGCGCTAGGTGCGGGGCGCGCTCAGGCGGGCCACGCAGGATCAGCTGGGGGCTTTGTGGTTCATTGGCGGTTCGAGTACCCCTGGTCTTGGCATCCAGAACCACATTAATTTTGCTCGAGAGCTGCGGCAGCAGGCCCTGAGCAGACGGTTACTTCCCTGGAGGTTGTGTACGGGTCTGCCTGGCGCCCGGTGTCGCGCACCAGAGCAAGGAGGGGCGCAGGAGGGGCGCGGGACGAGCCACGTCTCGCCTCGGGAGCAGCGAGCAGCCGGAGAGGGTAGGGCTCTGGGAGCTATGCGGCGGGGAAGGAGATGACTTCCCTCTCTCGGGGCTATGACAGAAGCTAACGCCGGGGCTCCGAGCGGAGCAGGGAGACAGTGCCTGTGGTCCGTCAACTCCTCCAGAGCGTTTTTAATGTGTGAGGAGTCCGTATGCGTGTGGCTGCGAGTCGGGGAGATCAGGCTCCGTGTGGGCTGCCAGCTTCTCATGCACGGTCATTGCAGTCAAACGCTCTGAGGAAACGCCGTGGTACCGTGGAGCAAGAACTATGGGACAATTCATCGCGAGGAGGAGCCTGCTTTGGTTTCTGCTTTTCTTTACTGTCCGTCATGATTTACAAGGCAGAAACGTGAAAAGCCACCCCTGATTTCCAGGACACCGAAACGTGGTGGAGATGTCTCCGAGTGTCAGAGCCTTCTTCTGCTCGGAAGCGCCTTTTTGCCTGTGGACCTCATTTAGTCATTAACCTGTGACTGTTAGGTGGCAGCAAGGAAGGCAGGAACCTCGCAATGGGGTACGACAAAAGCTGGATACCGAGGAATGACAGCGAGCAGGCTGTCGGCAGAGCACTGGGCATGAGGAACGCCTCGGCGGGGCACTTGGTGTGGCAGGGCGGGAACGGCAGCGGGGCTGGCGCCGCGCAGGGCGAGGAGCACGGCGAGGAGCAGACCTACCGTCAATTCACCACCACCGTGCAGGTCGTCATCTTCGTTGGCTCGCTGCTGGGTACGTGAGTGTGGCCGGAGGCTGTTGTTGATGTGGTCAGGGACTGCAGACCCAACGGTTGCAGCGTCGTTTGCTGCGTTACTGACTCTGGCTTTTGCTTTTTCGGTCCTCGGGTGTATGATTTCAAGCCCCTTGTGGATTATCGGTGTGTGAAAGCTATTACTATAAAATGCTGTGCATCACAGATGAGCACTGGTACTTTTTATGTATGTATGTATTGTCTATGGGAATGGAAACGGGAAAAAATAAATGGGTTGATGCCATCCTTGTGGTCAGCTGTAACGAGATATGTTCTCTTACCACAGAAAAGGGTGTGGGGTGTTGGAAACAAGTTTTGCTGAATTTCTGGCTCATGCTGCAATAGTTCTGTATTTGTGTGCTGCAGATTTTGAATGATTCCTTTGGAAGGACTTTTTGGTGTAAATAGTATAACCATGGGCAATCTTCTTGCCATCCTTAGAAAAGGAATCAGGCGTTCTAGGTACATGTAGTAAGTTTCTAAAAGTCACCCCACCGAAAGATACCACAGCCATACATTGTGCCAGGCTGCTCTAAGTAATGGTTTGGTACTTCTGCGGTTTGCTTTCAAGTGGTGGACTCTGAAGATGTTTGGAGCTGTTGCAAGGGGTTTATCTCAGATGGATGTCTGGGAGACGGATGAAGATTCCAGATCAGTAACTTCTCCATGTCTATCAAAGAGCAGGACAGGAGAGAAAATTTTGTCTTTTGCAGTATGAAAATGTAATAGCCAAATTACAAGTGCTAGCAGCAGGCCTTGTGACTTTGCAGGGTTAGAAACCGATTGTGACGACTTCTTTTGAAGCTGCTTGAATTCCCAGTCTCCCTGTTGTCCCAGACACTGTGTTAACATCCGTGACACTCTGTCATACCAACTGAAAACTTGAGAGCCTTCCCCTGTCACCCCATGAGCATACTGTTTGTTACTCCCTCCTTGCTGAATAGAAACACAGCTACAAAGAAGGTGGAATCCAGATCTCCGGAAGGTTGTGGAGCCTGCATGAGCCACCTTCAGTAGTGTCAGGAGTTTTGCTTGTGCACCTGCTGCACACTGTCTGTATCAACAGGGAGGGACAACTTGATGCTTACCTCACACTTGCACAAATGCTTTTTTATTTTTTTCCTTATAATTTGTTCTCTGCCATGGTCCTTAGAGCATGGATGGCATCCCTGAGCTGAGCTGCAGAGCAGCAGTTCTTCAGCTGAGTGAGCCTTTGGTTCCCCTTTGCAGAGAGGAAGCCATTCGAAAGGAATTAGGCCTTTCCTTGCCCTACAGCCAGAGATGGGAGACGCCTGCCTCAGAGGCAGGATCTGTGAGTTTGCATCCTGTCTGCTCTGGGTGGATTCACAGTCTGAACACCCCATACTGTCACTGGGTGCCCAGGCCACTTTGCTTTGGATAAAGTAGCACTGTCTGCTTAAAAGGAAGAAGTGATTTCTAGTTCCGACTTGAAAGGGAGCAGGCATACATGTGTTCCTCAGTCCTTGCACTGATGTGGAGGTCTAACACAAGCAGCACTCCATAGCACAGAGGGGCCCAGCCCTGTAAGAGGTAAGAATCACAGTCACGATTGTGGATTTTATTTGGGTTCCTGCCATGCAGAAGGCTGTATTTTGATAGTTGTGAGAGAGATGGCCACTGTTCTTCTCCTGTTTATTGGAGACCTGTGGTAGACTTAAAATAGGAGAAGTCTCTGTTTGTTTTCACTGTGCTGTGAAAGGACAGTCCTTTGGGGAGCATGTCATGGTACCTGCTGAGGGCAAGAAAGACTCAAGCTGTTCTTTTTGCTTACTTCACAACATATTGGAAGCACATCCTCAGTGGTACTGGATTTTAGAGTTTTTGTCTTTAAAGGAGATTAGGAATCAGATTATTCTGTGTTTGAAATTAATAAAACAATTCTTAGTCTAAAAATCACATACAACTTAGGGCAGCAGAGGTGAGAGTTCTTCAGCTAACTTGGTCATGAGTTAAGGAAGCTGTGAGGTGTGTAAATGCTGCAGTGTTCAATAGGTGCTCAAGAGACTGTGGGTCCTGCAGTTGCTCTGGCATGGCTGGTGTGGGAGTGCTCGCTTGACAGGCTGATTGTGATTTAATGTGCAAGAACTGAGCAGTCAGATGGGGTAGATCTGCAGCTCTCTACTTTGACCCTGCTCTTGCTACGTGCTGTGCACTGCTTTGGTGTAGCCTACCACCAGGTTTCCACACAAGACAGGAGGCACTGGAAGGAGGAATTTGGTCAATTTAGTTATCTTGAGCTCAGTTTGCCTCTACAAAGGAAAAGTTTGCAGTATCTTCAAGATTAGCAAGCCACTGCTGCCTGTGGTGCGTAGCTGAGTGCATGAAAACTCTGGAATTCATCTTAGGAGCTTTAAATGCTCTGTCCACATTGATGAACTCCTTTACCAAACTCACAAAGTAGGACACCAAGGAAATCTCAGACTGGGAGGCTGTGTTCAAGCTGCTTTCCTGTGCATCTCCAGGACCAGTAGTGGCAGTTCTCTAGTAGTGGTGTTTCCTAGCCTGTGAGTTGTTGACTCGGGACAGGGCTGGAAGGAACCAGTGAGAGCACCTACCACCAGTGTTTGAGCTGTGCTTAGGCCAGGGAATGTGGAGCATGTCTTAGAACAGCTGGCAGTCTGAACTTCAGTTCTCTCTCCCTGGCATCAAAAGGATGTGGCTAAGTTGATGAGGTCAGAATCATTTATGGAAGGGGAAGATGGTTTGTGGTTGTAATTGATACTGGCTAGGGTCTTTAATTCCAATGGCTGCAGCTGAAGGCATGGGGCTGTTCAGGTGAGGTTGACATAAGGAAGGGCAAGAGAAAATTTAGGTTTAGAGCCACTGTCAACTTACTAAAGCATCAAAGATGGAGGCCATTTCTCCATCCTCATGAGATTTTTTTTGGCAGGTTTGTCTGTCCCTGGTTTCTCATTTCAGTCTTACCTTCTGAGGCTGTCCACAAGTGTTCCTCTGCCACCCATTGCCACAGTAGGAGAAGGCCATCAGGGATGCAAACTCAACAACAGCAGCACCATTTTACATGTGGTTTCCAGAGCTGCTCCTCCTTCACTTGGAGCAGCAGTAAAATGCTGCCTAGGATTTGGAATTTTTTTTTTTTTTAAATCTTTAAATAAAAAGAATGCTGCTGGTTGTGTAGAGATCTAGAGATCTGTTTGGAAAAGCTTTGATGAGTGCCATTGGAGTGGTAGAGGAGGAAAATCTGTAATACTGCCCATGGGAAGCTGCTTGCTCTTGTTCTGCTTTTGTGTGCTTTATTGAGATCAGAGTGGTCAGCATGTCCCAGGGCAGTGCAGGCCACTGGTGCTTGTGGCTGTGAACCTCTCCCTGTGCTGGGCTGACTGCACCTGTGCCATCTGTGGAGAGGGCTTGTTCTCAGAGGGCGGCTGCAGAACCTGGGAAGTTCAGAAGCTTTTCAAGGAGGGGATCAGATTTTGTTGCCTGCGACTAAAGAGAGAACTGATTTGAGTGCCTGAGTTCAGTGGGCCAGGGCAGTGAGGATGCTGGCTTCTGCCAAAGCTACTACTGGGCTGGGAGCTGCATCTGGCTGTACAGACACATCTGCACAGAGGACCCTAAGGTAAAGACATTTCTGCCATTAGAGACCTGTTTTCTTTCATTCAGCACAGCACTTCTGCTGTTTTACTCTAGAAAAGTGTTTCCTGGGGTTTGGGTTTTGTTTTCCATTCCCTTCTCCTTGTGTGTCCTGTGTAAGCAGATTTTGCCTTGTTTGTACTCCCCTCAAGCAGACTGTACAGAAAGATGGAGCTCTCAGTGATCTCACTATAACATTTTTTGGGCATATCTCAGGCAGTTTGGGCTTCCAACATCCAGGGTCTGCTGTGGGGATTAAGTGCAGTATTATAGGAGTGCAGCCAGCACTGCAATATGCTTCAGTAATGCACAGCAGAGCAGGGAGGCTTCAAAGGGGAGTCACCAGTGCAGGTGGGGTTCTCACTGTACAGAAGGAAGAGACTTAAGACCTTTCAATCTGAGGTCAGAGTGGTAGAGCAAAGTTTATAGGTTGTTTTTTGTGGGAGTTAAGAATTTAAATTTGTAACCTGAATTTGCTAGTATTTTTTATTTGAGATAATTTCTTCTTTCCACCCACTCCTCCAGAATGCAGACAGGAAAGAGCTCTCATGTTCTTGGCTGCTGTTCAAAACTGATTGAACAGTTTATGAAAATAGAATATTTGAACATAGTAACTGTGAAAAAAAAGAGTAGCTATTTGATTCAGAAGAATGTGGAGCCACTGCTGTGACTCCAGTGACTGTCACTAGATTGAAAAAGAAGCCATGTGGCCAATAACTGCAACAGGTGACAACTGAACTAGAGTGGTGAACTGCTTTCCTTTGAGTGTGGGGTGACAACAGGGCTCATTTCCAGAGTGAGTACATTTTAATAGCTTCCTTTGTATCAGAGAAGACTGTTGAGATTGGGTTTGCAGTGAATATGGGAATAGGACGGTATTGCTCCACAAAACAATGTTTGACCTTCCTGTCTAGCTTCCTGTTAGAACTAATCAACCTTCAGAGACCAATTCTTACTTCAGCATGGCAACCTAACCTTTGACAGGAGGAGGGAATGTTGCTTCTGAGCTTTGGCAAGGAGAGGTCGCTGGGGGTGGCTTCAGCAGCGTTCAGCTGAGTGCAGGCAGAGGGAAGGGTCCCTGGAAAGCAGGGTCTCCAAAGAGCATCTGGAGCCAGCCTGCATGGGGAGCTTGTCCTGCAGGGCAGGTGGTGGTGTGGGAGTACGATGGGCAGCACTAGCTGCCGTGTTCTCAGGTGAAGGGCAAGGAAGGTGTACCAGGTTAGGGCGGATCTCTCTCCCGGTAGAGTAAACTCACTACAACACAGATTTTTTGGAAAGTCAGAAAAAATGAAATTTTATTTTCTTACAGTTTAAATATAACAGTATAAGGAGAATAAACAACTACAGAAATATAATAACCTTAAGGAAGATGGGGAAGGGGTCAAGCAGTGGGAAAGCAGCAAAAGCAGCAGCAGCCAAAACTGTGACAGGGGAAGATAGCAGCGGGCGCAGCAGAAGCAGCAAAAGGGAAGGTACAAGCTGTGCTTCCAGACATAGAGCTCTCAATACTCCAATGAAATTATATTAACTTACCCATTGTTGCCATTATATGGCCTATCCCTAGAATGTTCACCTCTCTACTCAGAGCTTCCACTTCTAAACTTCTCTGTTCCTATTTTTTGTTTATGTCTGAGCTAGAAATCTAGCTCAAACAGCTACAGAAGGCCAGGGGGATCAGGGCATGAACTCCATCACTGTTAGCATGGCTTTGGCACAGCCGTGCCTTTAGGTACAGATTCACACATTGGCAGCCATGCCGGAAGGAGGCAGCTTCTCCAAGCTGTGCTTTGCTGGCTGTGGCATGCACCGAGCAGGGGCTCCTAGGTGCTCTTAGGGAACATGTTACTCCTCGGTGAGGTTGTAGTTTCTGTTATCTTATTATTTTGCAGTTCTGAATGTCTGCTTCTGCTCCTCAGGCTTTCTGAGTGTTCACAGTTCTCTTGTTGGCTGTATAGATAAAACTGCAGGAATATTTTCTTTTAAAAAGAGATTATTCAGGAATAAGAGCCACAGCAGGCAGTTAGGAAAATGATACTGAGAAAGATGTGCCAGCACCCGCTCCTCAGACTGAATATGCATTTGGCAGTGAGTAAAAAAAAATGCACAGAAAGTATCCCAGATAATTCCAAATCCAGGAAGCTTTCTCAGACCTTGTAGATCACAGAATCATAGAATGTCAGGGGTTGGAAAGAGACCTCAAAAGATCATCTAGCCTAACCCCCTGATCAGTGCCTTGACTAGGGTTTGGGGGATGAGGTTCTTTGTTATTTGCTCTTTCATTTTCCCAAATCTGCCTTGTACAGGCCACTGAGGAGGCTGAGGATTTCTGATACAGCTTGAGCTCAATTCTAGTGGTTATAGCATCTTATGGAAACTATGGGTTAGATTAGTGACCTCCTGGTTTGAAACCACACCATGACAATACCAGAGAGGCGTCCTTTGACACAAGATACCAGATTTCCAAGGGAAATGTGAACCTCCTCTACTTCCTCAGTGTCTTGTAGCACAGAAGGAAACAAGGCTTCAGGCTTGCCCTTTTTCCTGAGGGTTTTCTTGATCTGTTTGGCTCCAGCCTCTTCCTGCCCTTAAAACTGCCTTTCACCTGCCTGTGGCAGCACAGAGATGTTAGACGAGGGTGTTGCTGCACCTGGTTGATAAAGGAGTAGCTCCGTCCTGTATCCTCAAGTAATAGGCAGCCTAGGTGAGGTGTTTGTGGAGGCACATGTGTGCCAGCACAAGGAGCTCATCTGCCAGGGAAGACTGCCACAGACTCTGCAAAGAATGGAGCAGGGACTCTGGCAGTAAAAAAGGCTGCAGGTAGATAATTTAAAGGCTAGGCTGGCAGAAATTCAGAAGAACAAGGGGACACATCTGCAGCAGATCCAGCAGGGATTCGTAGCCCTGCCCACAAGGAGGGTACAACCATCTGAGGGGGAACAACAAAGACAGGCTTGGGGATGGGAAGGATGATGTCTTGTTTCTCCTG
Source organism: Eubucco bourcierii (assembly GCA_013396675.1). Taxonomy (NCBI): domain Eukaryota; kingdom Metazoa; phylum Chordata; class Aves; order Piciformes; family Ramphastidae; genus Eubucco; species Eubucco bourcierii. The sequence continues at coordinate 26,781 of VWZE01014445.1, read as the reverse complement.
GTGTCACTCTTAGAAAAAGGTTTTTTTTTTTTTAGAAGGAATCTTCTAAACCAGGCACTTCGCATAGAGGAACTTCGTTGATGATAAACTGAAATATTGAAAGTTTGGTAAACAAATAGTGACTGAAGTGAAGTGCAGGGAGAAGCATCAGGCTGGTGTCATGATGGGAACGGTGATATTTAACGTGTAGTACCAATTGCACAGGAAGAACATGCAGTGACCTAACACTGTGCATCCTTCCCCGTGCATTTTCAAGAGTGCTTCCAAGCCTCAGAAATAACAGATCCTGCAGCAGCCAGCCCTCTTCAGGCTGCACCCTCCATAAAATCTGTCTGCAATAGGTATTTGTGCTCTTGATGTTTTCTCAGGTGAACTCCTGAGCAACACATTTCACAAGGAAATTTGAGTTTAGGAAGCAGGTGAAGAAGAGGACTTCTGAGAGCCTCTGTGCTCCTCGTTGCTATGGACACCTCTCATCTTGCTGTCAGAGAGGCTCCTTGTCTGGCTGTGGTTGAGGACTGCTGAGCAGCATCATGGAGTTTTAAAGGAGAGGCACTGGGAAAATAGCAATTTACCGGGTCTGGAAATGCATGAGGTGCAACAGTTGGTATCTGAAGGGCAGGTGGCCCATTGTCTGGAGACACTGTGTGTAAGAGGGCTACTGGGGAGGGGGCTGACTGATGGGTTTAAGTTAGTGAGCTGATGGGTCAGCAACGTCTCCAAACTGTGAGTGTGTCAAGGCTGTTAAACTCATTGCTGCTTAGGGTGAAACTGATCTATCCCAGTCACTTCATTGTCCCTGTGTGAACACTTCAGTGACAGCTGTGCAGCAGAGCTGTTTAACCGGGTGGCAGTGTCACAGTGAGTCACTTCTGCTCAGGACATAGCTGGTGTGTGGCTGTGTTGTCGAATGTTAGTGGAAGTTTAGCTACATTCGGATTTGTACTGCATGTTCTGGGCACTGAGTTAGTGTTGCAGCCATAAGGACCTAAGCCCTTAGAGAGACCCTTAGCTGGTGTTAGTTGTGCTACAGGTCTCAGTGACTTGCTGTCCAGCAGGCACCATAAGCACTTGAGTGAGCTTTTATTCTTTTCTGTTCCTGTTGGGTAATTAATTCTTTATTGGTATGGTGTTGGAAAAGGAAAGTTTGCCATTTATTTGGAGTGTTTTCCAAGATGCAGGAAATCAACTGCTCTTCTACCAACGACCCTGAGAGAAGATGCTGGTAGATACTGCTGAGCTGCACAGGCTGTTGGAGCGAGCCTTCTGCAGCCCTTCGTCTTAAGGTCCAGGCGCAGCAGAGCTGAGCACACATCCCCAGGAGGCACACAGGCGCTTCTGTGCATAGGTGCCAGAACAGCTGCATAGACTGACACACAAAGAAAATGCAGCACCTTGCAAGTGCAGTGGGCAACACTGATAGCTTGGGTGTGACAAGGCTCTGAGATAGGCAGCAGATTGTTCTTGTACTAGTAAGAGTATCAGTGTGGAGTGCTTGGCAGAGAAGAGCAGAAGTGGGTTTTACAGACAACCTGTATATGTTGAAGGAAAATTTCCCAGATGATCAAGATAATGTTTTGTTTTCTGACTCTACTTCTTTGTATCCCTTCCTTGCACCCCCCCGGCCCATCACCTAGGGGACCCTCCCACCATGGGAGCTGACCGCAAGAGTTGGTGCAATTCAGTCTGGAGAGAAGGCTCTGGGGAGACCTTAGAGCAGCCTTCCAGCACCAGAAGGAGACTGCAGGAGAGCTGAGGGGCAACTTTTTACCAGGGCTTGTAAATGACAGGGCAAGAGGCAATGGATTGAAGCTGGAAGAGGGCAGAGTGAGATTGAAGATGAGGAAGAAATTCTTTCCAGTGAGGGCAGTGAGACACTGGAACAGGCTCCCCAGGGAGGCTGTGGATGCCCCCTCCATGGAGGTGTTCAAGGCCAGGGTGGATGAGGGCTTGAGCACCCTGGGCTAGTGGGAGGTGTCCCTGCCCATGGCAGGGAACTGGAACGGGATGATCTTTAAGATCCCTTCCCAAACCATTCTGTGAATCTATGAATCACAGAATGTAAGTGGCCTTGCATTCTTGATGCCCAGTATAGGTGGGCACTGGGGCAACAGCTGAATAGGCAGACCTGGGTCTTCTCAGTGTGGTTGTTTCCTGTGCTTGCAGCCTCGGTGTCCAGTAAGAGAAGAGTTCTTAAAACACTCTGTGAGTGGGCTGGGCATTGCTAGACAGTGTGCAAATCACAGAATCACAGAATTAACCAGGTTCGAAAATACCTCTTGGATCATCAAGTCCAACCTACCACCTAACCCTTCTAATTAACCAAACCATGACACTTAGTTTCTCATCCAGCCTCCTCTCAAACACCTCCAGGGATGGTGACACCTCCACCTCCCCAGGCAGCCTGTTCCAATGGGCAATCACTTTTTCCATATAGAACTTCCTAACGTCCAACCTAAACCTGCCCTGGCGCAGTTTGAGACTGTGTCCTCTTGCTCTGTCACTGGGTGCCTGGTTGAAGAGACCAACCCCTGCCTCGCAGAAAGAGCAGTGCAAGAGTGAATATATTGCACCCCTCTTCCTTTTGCTGCTGCTGAAATGCGGTCCCTGGAGCAGTGACAGCCTCTTGCTTTCTGAGCACTGCTGTTGCATGTGAACCTTCTTTATTTTTAGCATCTTTAAATTAGATTTAGCAGCTGGAAATGGGTAAGAACTGGTACCTTGCAGTCAGCCAGCTTCCACAGAGAAATTGCAGCAAGACGACTGTAGGTTGGGAGGCTGGCTGATAGAAGTGGAACAGTCTCTGGTGGTAGCATTAATCAGCCAGGCAACGCATCTGGCAGTTGTGGCAGTCACAAAAGCATCAGTTAGGCTGATGTGGTGTTGGCAGGGGTCTCTAATTGTCTTACTCTCTGGTCATGGCCTTTTGCTGTCATTGGGGAGTGCTGAGAGAGTGCTGTGAACTCCATTAGTTGTAATAGTCATCACTGGAGCTGACATTCTCCTCCATCATGAAGATAAGCCTGGCTTACTTCCTGACAAGTGTGGGCCTGGGTCGTCCCTCTCTGCTACCTGTTCTCCTGGGGGAAAACCAGACCTGTCATTGTTTTGGACCACAGACTCCTTTTAGTCTGCTTTCTGTACCATCTTTGACTTAGTTTCTTGCCTGTCAAAGCAGTTCTTGCAAGGGGTCCACACTTCCAGAAGGTTTGGTCTTCCTTTGCTCATGTCTGTGTTACTCGCGGTAGAACTGGGTCATTTTTCTGATGGCCTGCTCAGCAGGGGCTTCCCCTAGCCACAGCTTGTGTGGGATTGTGCTCCAGCATTGGATCCTCTAGGGTCTGCAGATGGGATTCTACTCAGGGCAGAAAAGGCTCAGCCTGCCCTCTCACCATGATGGGAAGGTGAAGGATTGCTTTGCTGTGCCTTCCTCCTTCCTTCCTCACCCACCTGGCTGCCAACGTGGTTGTGTCTGCTAAGTCTCACTCCTCTGCAAAACAAAGCAACTCACCCAAGAGGTTTTCTCCTCCTAAAGAAGCTATTGCAGAGGTGCCAACTGGCTCAGCCTTGCCAGAAGCAGGTCTGAACTGAAGCTTGGGGAACTCTTGGAAGCTTCTTCTAGAAGCCACTTCCCCTGCCACCAGAACCCCACCAGACAGTGTTTTAGCAGATGCACTTCTTGTTTTGCCTGTTTCACCCAAACACTGCTGCATTAACAGCAAAGGGAACACTGCAAAGAACACCCTGTATGAGGCAGCAGAATTGCTGTTAGGCTTAGAGAAAATGCTGCAGGACTCAGGAGTGGGTTACAGAATGTTCTTTTACTGCACTTACACAACATTTTACCTATTATCCTTATTTCCATCTAGTACAATTCTCTAATGGTCATGCTAGATCTGGCCAAGTTTAGTATTCTTTGCAATTTCGTTTGGAAAAAGCAATAAACTGGCATCACACTGAAACTTTTCTGTCTGTCCCCTGCCTCTGTAGTAGCACAGCACAGACGTCCTTTTGTCTGACTGTTTTTAAAGCACAGCCAGCAGAACAAAAGCATCTGGTTGAAGGAGATACTATAACACCCCTTCAGTTGGCAAAGGCTGATACTGCATCCTGTGGTACCAGCCTCTGGAGACTTGTTTTGTTGCTTTAATCATTTAAGAAAGTAAAATTGCACTTCAAGTTAGGAAGGTGCAAACCACTGAACCACTACTCTTTGGACTCTTTGGATTCTGTTCCTCCAACAGGCATTTATTAAGAGTGTAACGTGGACATATCTGAATAAGCAGCTGTCTGAGAGGGACTTTTCCAGTGGTCACTACTTTGTGACTGAAAACACAGATTACATGGGTTGACATTTCTGTGTGATAGGATCTAATTATGTGACACTATCTGGGAAGGGCAGTCAGAGCCTCCAAGGCTCTGCTGTCTGTGTAGACTTCTAGTAAGGGGGTTTATCTTCATTTAAGAACATGCTGCGGAGCCTGTTAATAATGGTATGACGATGTGGATCTTAGCATCACTGTTAAGCTCTGGACACACCTTCTGCTGTCTTCCAAAAGCAGGCAACTTTAGGGTGCTGACAATCTGTCACTGGTAGCCTTTAGCTTAGTGTAACACTGATGTTAAGAGCAAGGGTGGGTGAGTATCCAAGCAGGAAATAGCTGTTTCAGTGTCTGCTGACCATCTGCTGATCACAGGGACTCAAAGCCTAGCAACAAGTGATCTGCATCTCTGGCACCCAATGAGGACTGCTCCAAGCAGTGCCTGGGGTGCTGGAAGTGCATGTGGGAAACATGGCATCTGAGAGGGTCCCAATGAAAAGGGCTATTCTCACTAGTGAAAGGCATCCTCATCTTCACCATCACCACCTGCTGCACTGGCAGGGACACCAATGGGAGGGCATTTGTCTTAAGATCTTCTTGGTTTTCCTTCCTGTCACCACTGAGCAAAGTTTTGCCCATTCCTCTTTTCTCTCACTTCCTTGTTTTTGTAATTCTCTAAAGTGACTTTGAAGACCATGTCTGCCACCAGCTATGGCCTCCAGGAATCATTTTGTGTGCATTTATGCCTTTGGGCTCAGACACCACAAAGCTTCTGAACCTATTTTTTGGTCTTGTACTGGTTTGAGGCTAATTAGAATATTTTAATAGAGAAAATTACACTATAGACTGTGAAAGGAAAACATCATGATGTCTACTTCACTCATACGCTTGCTAAGAAATTGTTTGGGAACAATAACCAAAATATTAGATAAGTCACTCTCTCTCTGACTCTTGCTGGATCTAGCAGCTTCTGGCTCAACTCCTCTGCCAATTAATTTTCACTAACCACTTTTCTTCTAACCCCCCTGGCCAATCCTCCTAATTTACCTTGCGTGTAAGGCAAACCTTGGGGTAAGGTACAGGGGTGGGGAGAAGGTGAAAGGGTGGTTGGGAGCCCCTCCTGGGGTCTCTGATTTCTGGGAGGGGAGTTGTGTTTCTGTATTACCTTTTACTTGTATATTTCTGTAAATATTCCTGTATATAGTGTATATATCTGCTGTACATTGTGCAAAGCTGTAAATAGAGCTTTATCTCTTAACTTCCAGCCGACTGAGTTCTAGTCTGGGTCACTTTACAAAGTGTGAGGGGTTGGGTAACTCCCAAACCGTCACAGGTCTAGGCTGTGGCCAGCCTTGGACTAGCCAAGACAGTGTAAGTTTGCTTTCTGCCATGCCAATTTACTTCATGTCTAGAATGCTTCTTGTTCCTAGGGTGGTTTCCTCAGCTGAGTCCTGTACTGGTCTTTTCTTCTTTCCCGACTTGATAACTTGAGTGAAGTTTTAAACTTGAGATGAGTTTGAGTATTTTGCATTATGGGCTGGTCTTTGGAATTGTTCTTCCACAGCATTTGGAAACCTTCAAGATAGTTGTCTGAGTTACTCTGAAGTTGTCTGAAGAGCTCATGATGTAGAATTCTAAATGTCAAAAGGCAAAGGAAGTAGCAAACGAAGGCAGAGTGTGAGTGCAATAGTAGAAGAGAAATGGTTGTGGTGTGCGTGTATGTGCATACAGCTGGGCATGCCAGGAATTCCCAGTGAGGCCTGTCTGGCTGCCCTGGGAAGCTCTGCAGATGGATGTTCACAGTCTCTGAATGTCAGGCTTGAGGTCTCACCCATCAGAATCATCACCAGCTCTTGCAAATTTGGGCATAAGTCATTTCCAGGGTAACGTGGCTATGTAGGGAACAATTTGATCACATCTCCAGACTCCACTTTCTGGCCTCTTGACCTCAACGCAGGCAAGGCTGTACCTCTGGGAAGCCCATGAAGGACATTTTGGTATACTCTTGGTTTTAAAAGAACAAACCACACACACTTTGAAAAGAGCCCACTTTTGTTGTGCTTCAGCTGGGTTATTTTTCAAATAAGTTTTGATCTGTAAAGTGGTTCACACTGAATTGTGAGAGTCTTAATTAGAAAATCCCTGCTGGCTGTTGAGTGCTTTCTGTTTCTCTGATTAACCGGATACTAACCCTGTGTGCAATCATTCTGCTGCCACTTGGGGAGTCCTTGGAACAATTTGCTGCTGCTCAGGGGTTCCCAAAAGATTGATTATAAGCTCAGAGCCTCACAGGAGCATGCAAAAAAGCCCCAAACCAAACCTGACCATTCCTTGTTTTTTTTTAATGTTGACAGTTGCAAAGCCTGTAAAAAGCTGGGATAGAGACTGAAACTTGGCTGTGGACATAGAGCTGAGTTACAGCAGATAATTTTGGTCAGTGGAGAAGACAGCAGCCAGGGGGAAGGGCCTCCTCATGCCTCCTTGTAACATTTTGCCTCTAAAGCTCCTGAGTGCAATCAGAGAGATCCTTGGGAGAATGTTCTTTTTGGCATGGTCAACAGTGCCAGAGCAGCTTGTAAAAGAGCAGGTTGCGAAAGCAGTCACAGGTGCTAGTAGCGTGTTAGGAGGCAGCAGAGGGGATGAAGTGACAGACCTGTGCTGCAGCAGCACCTCCCCAGATAATGTGCTGGGAAGTGCTGTGCATTGCAGTGAAGCTGTGGGGAACCTTGGTTTAGTCTCAGGTATAAAAGAGAGCTTTAAGGTACTTCAGGGGGGCCTAAAACCTCTAAGAAAACAATGTTGCTCTGCATGTCTGCAGGTGTTAAAACACTTACTGCATTTATACAGCCTAAAGGCAATGTTGTTCTATAGAAAACGTTGTCTAAGCTGTGCGTTTGTGACTGTTCAGCTTCTTCAGCATAGAAGAGCTTGTCTTTAAGCAGGCTGGTTTATTTCCAGTGTCTTATCCTGAAGTCAGGAGAATTAGCTTCATTAGATCTCAGCCTCCCTTGGCCCAGGCAGCACAGCAGGATTTGATTTTGGATGGTGCAGAATAAGGAACATGAGAATTTCCCAAGCATATTTGATTGGTTTCTGTTCCCCTTGTGCATCTTCTGCTAAAAGTGACAGAAGCATACATTGGTTTTGTTTACCAACAGCAGAACAGAGGACTCCAGATGATCTGGCTGCTGGCACTAAACAGAACGTCAACGTGGTCACCTCCAGCTGCTCCAGTTACAGGCTGGGCAGCATTGTGAGGAGCAAGTGCAGTGATAATCCATATGGAGAAAATGAAGTCTAAAGGAGCATGAGTAAAGGGGTTTAAGCAGATAATGCTGGGAAGTGCCTCTGGAAACAGCTGGACACTGCTTCTGTATCCCAGTGAAGAGGAGAGCTGTGCATATGCCACAGTGGTAGAGCAACACTTGACTCTATGGCAGTGTCCTCAGAGGCACAGGGCTTGTCTTTGGAGGTTACGTAAAGCAGACAAATGTGAATACTACTTTGAGTTTTGCTTTGCATTTCAGTAAGTGCAAGAAGCGTCCTCCCAGGTTTGTGCTAACCCAAATGAAAAAGAGCTCCTGTGAATAATAACAGATCCAAGAGCTCTCATGTCCAGGAGAAAGGTCTGTCCCCATCCTGCAAGATTCTCTTCTCCCCCAGCTCTTGCTGTTGGGTTAAACCAAGATCTTGCCTCCCCTGCCATCTTTGCCTCTCATGGTTTTGCAGAACTGTGGCCTCATGGGTTGTTGAACTGAAATGGTACATTCAGATGAGATTTTGTTCTACTGTGTCCTCTGAAAAGTGGCAAACCCCTCAACTGTCGAGCAGTTGCATGAAATGTTAATGACTGCTCCAACATAGCTTTGGTAATAGCTATTGAAAAGGGAGTTTCAAAAAGGCAAACAACCATGAACAATTCAAAGAGGGTAGAAATGGGCAATCAATAAATGGATTAATGTTCACAAACATAACACTTGGCAGAGAGGATACATTTAAAGACAAAAAATAGCCACTAATGTGTATTGTAGCCAACCAACAGAGCATGGCAACAGCCTGTCTACATCTTCATGCCTTTCAATGTTGGAAAGAATTCTTAGAAACAAAAAGTCACCTGAAGATTATAGATTTTGGCTGAAAAGGTGGAAGCATTTCTTCAACCTCGGTCTGTTTCCCAGCAACATGAAATTGGTACAAAAGTTAGAAGCTAGGGAATCATTTTGGTGCCAGTCGCATTGAATTCCAGTTTCCCTGTGTTTTCAGAGCTGCATGATTCCAGTAATTGCATTATCAATGTTTATCCTACTGTGTTGTGTTGGAAGGAAACAGGAAATTTAAGCAGGTATGGCCTTCCGCTTCCTCTGGAACATGGTGGTGTTAATGCTGACCACACTTATGTGGTGTTAGGCTGGGGGAGGAAGGAACTGTCAGCCCAAGAGGGCTCTGCTGGCAACCTGGGCTAGGTCCTCTGTTGTGGAGAGAAGTTGAAATGGGAATGAGGTCAATGCAGATCAGCCTCTGCCCTGTGCCTCAAGGAGGCTAAAGCTGAGCCTCCTTGGCCTATGTGCTGTGCACATGGGGCAAGCTCTTCCCCTCTGCTCTTCCTCTCTGGTATTTCAGAGGAAAAACCTCAGCTCCCTTTTTTATAAGTGGCTTTGCTCTTAGTGATTTGACGAAAGGGTTGAAGAAGTAGAGGCAAAGTGTCCATCTCCTCTTCCTTCAGTTGTCCGCACTAGGAGGAAGTGGAGATGACCTGCAAGTCCTGCTTTCCTACACTGCTTGCCTCACAGTCTATTAGCAGGGATGAGGAGGCAGTCAAGAGGTGATCTAAGCTGGTACTGAGACAGTCAAAGGCAGTGATAGTGGCCTGTTGAAGGATGAAAAGAGGCTTCCATGCTCAGGTTTGCTTTTGGTTTTCATAGAATCCTGGACTGGCTCAGGTTGGAAGTGACCTCAGAGCTCATCTGCTTCAACCTCCCCACAATGAGCAGGGACACCTCTCATCTAGATTCAGCTGCTGAAGGCCTTATCCAGTGTGGTCTTGAACACCCCCAGAAGCTTTTCTATGTAGGTTTATTTATAATGTAAGTCTCCTTGCATGTCCCACAGAAACTCCACCATCTCAGCAAAGGAAAGTGAGTTATGAAATATTTTACAACTAAAAAGTAAATCAAGGCAGCCTGGGATCAGTGAAACAACCAAAAAAAAAAAAAAAAAGGACATACAAACTGCTTCCCAATTAAATCTGCTCATTTTCCAGGACTGGAACCAGTCCTCTGACGCATCCCACAGTTCTCTGAGTGCGTGACATTATGGAATTTACCCTTAATTTCTGTTTTCTTTGATCAGGTCAGGTTAAAAACACAGCTATGTGAGTAGTGCTTTCCCCTGCCCTTTGCAAGAGAGCTGTGTGTGAGCCACCAGCACCTCTGTCATTCCAGACTGTTGCAGAAGCTGCAACTGTAGGGCTGCTATGAATGCTGTAATAAGCCGTGTGGCACAAATCCCTGGCCAAAGACCTGGCCTGGAAGAGAGCTGCTTTTCCGTTTTTTTAAAAACAAACCCAGACATGGTGCAAATGGGATAGGAAATAGCTGTTGCACTGTTTGATTTAATCATTTGAACTGAGGAGAGCCCCTATCACAGTGGCAGTGCTTGCTGTTCTCTACTGCCAGGTCAGGAGCTGTGGCTGGGCTGCTGGACAGCAGTCCCCGCACAGCAGTGGTTAGTGCAGATACAGTCAGTTACGTCTCTCTGTTGGCATAATTTACCAATAAAGCTCAAAATGCTAATTGAACTCTTCTGTCTTTGGCATGCCAGCAGCTCTTGCTTGATTTGCTGTGGGAGCTCTGAAGTTACCTCGTTCCAGCTGTGTATCAACATACCATACACTGAAAAATGCCCATGAAATCAGTTCTGAGTGAAGGTGCTGAGACCTAAACACCCATGCTAGCACAAGGAATCAGATGGCAGAGTTGTGGCACCTTAAGTTTCAGTGCAGAGCTGCTTCTGCTATGCCCAGCAGTTAGCGGAGGCCAAACAGGACAGGCTGGCTGCATTTCTAACAGCAGGGAAAGAGAGGGATGAGAATGGCCACCTGCCCTTCCCTGTCCAGCAGGGCAGTTGCCTGGGTTCTTGGGACGTTGGTGTTCTTTCTGCACTCAGGGGCATGTTGAGGTGGAAGTGAGGCAGGGTTACAACCTAGCTTACCATCACAACTCCCTTGTTGGAAGAGGATTTTAATTTAAAAAACCCAACCTTTTCTTATTTGCAAGGTCAAGAAAAAAACAACAGAAGTATTTCTTCAGTGTGATTACCTGGATCTGGTTCTTCAGCGAGTGGTGGGTACTCACATGTCTCTCTGGATTTAGAGTCATCAGGCCTGGTTGGATAAGCTACTACCTGTTGGCCTTGCTAAGTATCTTAGAATTCTTCCTTTTTTTTTTTTTTTTTTTTTAAATTTAAAAAATTTTTTTTTAGTTATGCTTTGTTTATTCCATTTCCATTTAGAATCAGCCATCACCAGAGCTAATGCTGTTTCCCTGTGCCTCTCTGATGTATAAAAGAGAACATGACATGACTTGTAGAAGTAATTAAAGAGCTGGACCCCCTAAGATAGCTCAAGGGTTCTCTAGCAGGTCCTGAGGTATTAATGAAAACACCTCTGATTTCTTCTGGGTTCCCATTCATCCTTTTTATTCATTCTAATGGAGGTGACACTTGTTTTGGAAGTCAGGTCATAAAATTGGTGCCATTCAAACTAGAGGAAGGTGTAAATGCAAAAAAATAACCCAAGAGCACCCCAACTGCTCCCCTGCTCCAGAGCACTGCAGTAACAGATTCTCACCGTGTGGGAAATAATTCTTTAGCAACTGTGGGGGTTTAAGATCTTCCTGCAAGCAAATGGTTTGGCCAACCTCACCTCTCTGAGCTTCTTGGGAAGCTTTAATCAGCTGATTGAATACTGCCTGTGGAACATTGTCAAGCACCTGCCAAAGTGGGGAGACTATTCCATTCTCTGCTGCACAGCAGGTAGTGAATGTAGAACTCAGTGTTTTGTTAGCTGCCAAAAGGGAATGTGCATGACAGGTGACACCACAGATAGAATGGATCACAAATGACACTGAGCACTGAAGACCTAAAGAGTGCCTTGGTGAGGCCAGCTCTGAAGTGACTCCGGCGTGCCTCTACCAAAGCAGTGCCTTGTCGTGTGAAGAAGCGAAGCCTGGCTTTCTGATACGGCTTTGTCCTTGCCTCCTGCACACATGCTGGCCAAGGGCACGCTCTTGCTGGCTTTTTATGTGAGCAACCACAGGAAGACTCAACTCGGCAAATAAAAGCTTGGGTTCTTTTTGTTGGTAAGAGGAAAAATCAAACCAAGGAATGGTAGTGTCAGCAGAGACAAGTGTGGGACTGCAGCTGCTTTTTCATGTCTCGCCAGCTCGATGCTGCTTTGTTTTATTGTGTGTGCTCTACAAAAACATTGCCAGGTCTGACCGCTTCCTACAGCAGTTACACCTGGACTAAAAAGAGCTCTGATTACTGGCAGCAACAACATGTGGTGGTTGGTACAGTCTGCAGTAAGGACAGACTGGCTTTTCTTGCAAGTAGGAACCTGAGCTCCTGCAGTGTGCAGCTGAAGGAGTTGTCTTGCCCCACAGTTTTTATGCTGGAAACTGTTGTGGTGGATTTTGTGGTTCCACACAGGACAGGCAGGTGGAATAAAGGAAAGAAGAACTACATTTATTGAGGTTACACTGGTCTTGCCATGTAGCCACTGTTGCTGCTGCAGAACAGCTCGCGCGTGAGCTCTGCACTGAGCACAGTTGTGGGCAGGGCAGCCTGGCTGTGCTCACGGAGTGCATGTCTGCATCTCCTGCACTGTGGCATTCCAACCTAGAGTGCAGAAGCTTTCAGAATTGCATGTGTTTGGTGCTATTTAAGAAAAGACATTAATACTGAGTTCATAAGACACAAATACTGAGTGCATCTTCATTATTGCACAGGTCTGTTAAGTATTTTGTTTGGGTTTTTTTTCCTGATAGCACTCACTCTTGCAGTGCATTTGAATACTCAGGATGGCTCATTTAATGCAGGAGTCAAACAATCTTCTAACCCCACTGTCTGGATATGCCTAAACAGCTGCTGCCTCTGGAATCCCCATACTGATTCATTAGGGGAAGCTGTGAGGAGATAGCTGGAGAGTGATTGTTTTCAGTCAGCTGATTTCCAGCCATTGCTACTTAGCACAGTGTACTAGCTCAGAGCAGTGACTCCTGCCAGCATCTGATTTGCAGTACCTGGGACCATTCACATCTGTTAATATGATTGTTACTAGGTTTGGGAGGTGCTTGGCTTGCTTTGTTTTTTTCTCTGTTTATCCTACCTCTCTGTGCTTGCAGGTAACATCATGGTGCTGTGGTCGACTTGCAGGACATCGTTACTGAAGTCTGTCACAAACAGGTTCATTAAGAACTTGGCCTGCTCGGGGATCTGTGCCAGCCTGGTCTGTGTGCCTTTTGACATTGCTCTTAGTGCCAGCCCACACTGCTGCTGGTGGATCTACACCATGCTCTTCTGCAGAATTGCCAAGTTCCTGCACAAAGTTTTCTGCTCTGTGACCATCCTCAGTTTTCCAGCCATTGCTCTTGACAGGTAAGAGAGCAGGTTTACCAGATTCCTTCATGCTTACTTCTTCTTTCGCCACTTGAATCCCTTTTCTCCCTTCTAGTTCGCTCTTGCTCTTGTTCCAGTGCTTTGCTCGAAGTCGGTGGCTTCTTTGTGGAATGTATTAGGATATCATTTGTAAGAGTGGAAACATTTAGTGCTTAGTGTACTCTGGCATCTACAGACATTTATAAAGGACTTTGAACCTACAGATCATCTTCAGAGAAGCTTCTGCCTTTTCTTTCTTCCTGTTAATAATCCTGCTTATTAATCCTGGTCATTAGTGGCACTTGAAAGCAGGTAATTTCAGGATCTAGACAAGGTGCACAAGCTGAAATCCCTTGCCTGTGCCTGAGGCAGATTGTGCATCAGTATTAAATTTCAGCTGTAGATTTGGTTGTTTATAGGTGAAGTGTGTATGTCAACAGCTGTCTGTGGAAGCTCAGTTTAAAGCAAAAGTGGCCCTTTGGGTGGAGGTTTTGGATTCCATGAATTCTGCTTATGAGTGGCCACTGATTCCACTGGAATGCAGAGCTTCCACAGACTGGCTGTGAGCTAGGTGTTTGTAAGGAAGGGCAGACATTGGGTTAATGCACTTCACAGTACTGAGACAGTGGATTTGCACATGCCAGGCCTTCACTGTGTTTCACCACAGAACATGTTATCTCTAAAGAACCAAACTCTAGCGCTGATGAAGGGCTGTGTCTCTTTACTGTTACCTTTATGCCTTGATCAGTGCAGTGTGTTTGTGTTGCACACCAGTGGAACAGCAACCATTGCCTTTCATCACTGAAACTGCTCCAGTGATGAGTGTAAAAGGTGAGGTCCCTTGAGCTGGTAAGTCCACAGCAGTGACAAGCAGTGAGTCAGTGTCTGAAGTCCCAAGTGTGCGTCAGAGGTGCATTTGACTTCTTTTAGTGCACACAGTGTGTTCAGTGTTTGACTGCTCCTCTGCTCAGGGCCTTGCCACCCTGAGCTTGTGCACAACAGAGCCCCATTGTACCTGTAGTAGGTGGGTTCCTGTCATTTGTGACCATCAGCTTCTTCCAAATACCCAGAGCAAAAGCATCTGAAAACAGCTTTCCACATTCATTCTGCCTGCCTTCCAGTGTGACACAGTTGTGACTCCATCATGGGCTCTGACATGTTGTGAAATGTGCTGGCCACTTTGTAGCTGAATGGTGCACTCTTCAAAATAATGTCCAAACACATCAGCCCACGTGATGCAGCCTCATTTAGCAAGAGGATTGTTCAGCACCGATAGCTGAGAGTCCTTTTTATATGGTCAGACCTGCAAAGGCAGGCCTTCTTCTCTCATAAGGAAGCAGGTGGCAGTGCAGGTGGAAGGATCTGGGAAAGGGTGCTCAGCAAGCTCCCGAGAGGCTTCTCACCAGCACCTTTCCTTGGATCCCTGGTAATTTGTGATTTTTTTCACAGGTACTACTCTGTTTTATACCCCCTGGAGAGGAAAATATCTGATGCCAAATCCCGAGACCTGCTCATCTATATCTGGGCCCATGCAATAGTGGCTAGCATCCCAGTGTTTGCTGTGACAAATGTCTCTGATATTTATGCCATGTCCACCTGCTCTGAATCCTGGAGCTACTCCCTTGGGCACCTGATCTATGTCATCATCTATAACATCACCACTGTGATCGTGCCAGTGGCTGTGGTGTTCCTCTTTACGATTCTCATTCGCAGGGCACTGAGTGCCAGCCAGAAGAAAAAAGTCATCATTGCTGCCCTCAGGACCCCCCAGAACACCATCTCCATCCCTTACGCCTCGCAGCGAGAGGCTGAGCTTCACGCCATGCTGCTCTCCATGGTTGTCATCTTCATCTTCTGCAGCGTGCCCTACGTCACCCTGGTGGTTTACCGCACTGTGCTCAATGTGCCAGACATCTCGGGCTCCCTGCTGCTCACTGCCATTTGGGTGCCCAAGGTCTCTCTGCTGGCCAACCCCCTGCTGTTCCTGACTGTGAACAGGTCGGTGCGGAGGTGCCTGGTGGGGTCAGTGCTGCAGCTGCACCGGAGGTACAGCCGGAGGAACGTCGTGGGCTTGGGGGTTGCTGCCGATGGGAGCCTGGAACCCAGTGTCCGCTCAGGGAGCCAGCTTCTGGAGATGTTCCACATCGGGCAGCAGCAAATCTTCAAGCCAACAGAAGATGAGGAGAACGAGACCAAATCCCTTGGCTCTGGTGACTTCCAACAGAAAAGAATTCCTGCCAGCAGTTCTGAGGTCGGAGAGACTTTGGTTCACAGGTTTATGGCACAGACAGTTTCAGACTCTGCCGCTCAGGTGGCACCAGCTGTGCCCATGGATGCTGATGCAGTACATGACAAATACTGCATGCAGTTTGGGTTTGGACCCTTTGAGCTACCCCCACAGTGGCTTTCAGAAAACAGAAACAGTAAGAAGCGACTCCTGCCTCCTCTGGGGAACACCCCTGAGGAGCTGATCCAGCCAACACAGCCCAGGTGTAAAGCAGAAAGGAAAATCAACAGAAACAATAAAGTCAGCATCTTTCCCAAAGTGGACTCATAGTGAGAGCAGGAGATGGCAGTGACAGAGGAAGGTCACCTTCTGTTCTCTGTGTGATCCCATGGATCTCTGCTGTGCTGAGATTTGTTCCAGGCTGATTGGTTTTGGTGTCAAATAGAACTGAAACAAAGAGAAGGGAATGGTTGCTACAAGTGCTCCTTATTCCTGCTTGCAGCAGATGGTGGTGGTTCTGATTTCCTGGGAAAGCCCTGCAGTGGTACCTGCCTGGCTAGGCTTCCCAAAGTTCCTCTGGCTTTGGGCACACTTTGTATGGCTTAAGGCTGGAACTGCAGTAGTCAGCTTGTTGGAATCCTCAAGTAGCCTGGCTGTCAAAGTCCCTGGACAGGAAAGGCTGGAGGGAGCAGAAGCCAGATGCAGAGTGGGTAAGATGTAAGTAGACTGCAGGGTTCTGCACAACCCTGGGGAAAGGGAGGTGACTATTACATCTGTTTTCAGTGGAGCCCTTTTCTTAGTTCAGTTAAAAGTGGCACTTCCTGGACTTCTGGCTTAAATGAGTTCCCAGTAGCCGCCAAACAGCTACATTTTCTAACAACCAAATCCACTATTTGGCTTAAAACTTCAACAGAGCCAGGGGTACTCAAACCATTGTGTACCCAAACTTGAGAGAGCCTTTCTGAAAACCCCACAACCAGGTATTCCTCTAGTTTTAACTGCAGACTGGGTTGGAACTCATACAGGACCAATCCTGACTCCAGGAAACAAGGATGTGTGTGACAAAGGCATGAGCAGAACACTCTGGTCCTATAATCCTATGCTAAAGGACACATGCAGAGGTCCCAGCAGAGTGAGGTGTATATTGTGTGTGTAACCAAAGAGTAAACCTTCAGGCAGACTCATCTGCTGTAGCACCCTGT
This sequence comes from Eubucco bourcierii, assembly GCA_013396675.1. Classification (NCBI taxonomy): domain Eukaryota; kingdom Metazoa; phylum Chordata; class Aves; order Piciformes; family Ramphastidae; genus Eubucco; species Eubucco bourcierii. The sequence goes on along the minus strand of VWZE01014445.1, from coordinate 10,375 downwards.
TGCTTTCATGTGAGAGCTGGCAGGTGACAGAGGTGGGGCAGAAATGCTGGCAGCCTTGTATGGAGCTGCTGAGTGAGGAGGCTGGTGACAGAGCTCAGCAGGCAAGGTTTGTTCATGCACTCGCTCACTGCTGTCAGGGGTAGGGAAATTCTCCTTCTGCCTTCATAGATGCAGATGCCAACCATCCTGCTGTACTTGTCTCAAAGAGCAGACACGAGGCTGTCGAATCTGGTGCCTAGTTGCTGAGTGCCTGAGTCAGGACACCCCTGGTGTCAGTGCACCAGCCCCGCTGTGAGAGCTGAGGTGTTGTGATGCAGCTTGCCCCCACATCACCACAGCCATTCCGTCTGGTTCACACTGAGTTTTAGGTCAGTCTGCTGGATGAGCTGAAACTGTTGTGACCCTGCCATTTGAATCTTTGCAAGTGGTCTTTCCTTCTTCCTTATCTGCAGTCACTGTTGTCTCTGTGGGCAGTTGGAAAGCACAACCCAGTAGTGCCTGTGTAGCCCCTGTGGTTCTCCTGTACTTCAGCCCTTTGGTGCATGTTGAACCTTTCTTCTCTCCTTGCTGCCTGTTTATGAAAGCAGTTTTCTTTAAAGCAGACTTTCAGAAGGACAAGGTGAAGAATCTTGCCAAGTTCATAGTGACTTACTAAATCCAACCTGTTAAAGTTCCAAGTGAGAAGAACTTTGCAGAAGCAGAATTTGGAGATAATCTTCCTTTGGTGTGTCTGAAGAAAGGAGCTTCTAGTGGCTTCAAGGTGGTGGGTTTCTACAAGGCATTAAAAGCAGATGTTTTAATAAAAAAGTTTATACATTCCTGTGTAAATGCTGTGTTTTTCCAGAGCCTCTTTGGTTGGAGTGCACTTCTCTTCTTGCTAGTTCAAGAACTTCTCAGCTTGGCAGCTTCAGGGGGTCCAGATGCGTGGTGGAAACCCCAGCTGCTCTGCTCCCAGGTGCAGCCAGGAGAAAGCAAGAGTAGCCTGCCATCAGAGGAAGTATTGCAGGGATAGGGGTTCCTTCTATGGCAGAGGCAGAGCAGTACTACAGCAGACTGCTTTTTGGTGTTGACAGCTGTAATGGTTGGGTTTTGGAGGGAACAACTGCCATTAAACCCCTCCTGAACATCCCAAGTGCAAAGCAGGACTTGCCGTTTCCCTATCATTTCTGGGTACATTTAATACTTGGAGCTCCCTGCATACAGATGCTGGTCAAAGGCTCTGTGATCAGTCAGTGTGGGTAAAGGCTGCTGGGATCTGAGCTCCTCTGAGGAAAGCAAACTTGCTTTTTGTTCTTTTCTGCTCTTAAAAACACTCTACAGATAATGGGTGGATTTCTTCAGGGTTTTCTTCTTTTCCACCTCCTTGCTTCCTGGAAAAATGTTCTTGAGTCAGTGGGCTGTGCCTTGAAGAATGGAAAGTCAGGCTGTGGTTCCAGAGCAGTGGCACTGGGACACAGCAGCTAGTTGCAGTCCCACAGCCAGCTCTTGAAGGTGGTGGTGACAGTCCAGCAGAACTCACAGTTCCTTTCCTCCATGTCCCCAGACCCTGCACTGTGATTTGATAGAGAGGGCAAACATCGAAAAAGCAAAACCCTTGCCTGCTAATCTTGTTTGGTAGAAGTTAGGGTGCAGCAACTGCTGTAGCCTGTGTAGGAGTTCATGTGAGATAATAAATGGAATTAGGTTTTGTTTTCTCTTTGACCATTCAGGGCTCACCCCAGCCACCCATCCCCAAAGAGCTGGCTGAAGTATTTGCTTCCAAACTTGCAACACTCTCTGCTGCTTATTGTAGCTGAGGTGACTTCCTCTGTGCCCAGGTAAGGCCATCAGCAGGATTTCTAGCCAAGCTGTGATGACGTCAGGCTTGGAGCGCAAGGTTCATCACTGCACTAAGTGCTGATTCAAGGACAGCTGGGGCAAACCGAGCCACAGCTCACAGCAAACTTTAAAGCTCTGGGTGTGTGCACTGGGGAGCAAGCTTATTCCTCCCCGAGAGAATACAGAGAGGGAACAGCAGGAACCAGCCCGAAGTAAGCTCTGTTTCCGAGCTGCTAACCCAGGCAAAGATGAAGAGCAACCACAGGCTGATTTTTCTGATGGCTTTCTCTGGGGACAAGTCTTGCTGAAGCAAGAACTTTCCTGATGCAAGTCAAAGAATTAAATCATGGCTTTATTAAACATAGTGTAAGTGCTACCATTTGCTCTGGACTTAGCATTTCAGTCCTGCCTTTCCTCCCCTGTCAGATCACTGTGCTGCTGAAGTGCTGAACTCTACTCATCCTCACTCATGGTTTCTAGAAAAGTTGATATATGGCCCCAAATTGCTGGCTTTTTGCCCTCCCCCCCCCAGTCAAAAGATATTAATATATAACTTATTTGTCTTTTGCAAGAAAAAGGCTCTGTTTATTCCACTAACACTTAGAGGAATTAATCTGATGCAAACCAGCTGTGGTTTGTCCTGCTTCCAGTACTAGAACTGGCACACTCTACCTTAGAACTATTAACTGTGGCAAAGCCACTTCAGCTGGGTAGACAGAACAATATTTAAATGTAGCAGAACCAACTAACATATAAGCATCACACAAAAGTCTTGGCCTCCATCTTGTGTTTTACCTGTTGCTGTTTAGGCTGCTGTTCAGCAGCAGAGTCTGAAGACAAGCATTAGGAATGGGAAAAAGCTCCCTGCTTATTTTGTGTTTCTTTACTGGATTAGGGAGAAAGAGGTAATTCTGCTACTATGGTAACTGCTCTGAGTATCAGGACAGCCTGTCTGAGCATGTGTTCCTCATGCTGTAACCTATCCTTTAGGATGAGAAGCACATCTTGGAGTGTTTATCTTGCTATGCTCTTCCTAGCCATGTATTCTCTCCCTATCAGCCATGTTAAAAAGTCCTCCTTCAGAGAACTATCTGGCTCAGCATGGATCCGAACAGCCATCCCCACAGAGGTGAAGTTTCTGCTTCTCTAGTGCAGACTTCACTATAAACGCATCTGTCAGCTGTGGCAGCTTGTGTGAGGTTGTAACATCTAATGGTGTTTACAAACATCAGTCCCCTTGCTAGGGACAGTCTCATGTGCAGGGTTTGAGGTTTGAGATGAGCTCTGAACCTCCTCTTTTTCTCTCTGGGTCTTCTAGGACACACAACACAACAAGCTCAGCTGTAGTTTGGGATCTCTCTGCTAAGCCATTATTATCAACTCTCAGGTGTGAGAGATCCATTAGAAGCCCTCCCTGATTTGCTAATGGACAAGCAGCAGTGGAGAGCCTATTCCAGTGCTGCTTTCAAATGAGTTTTTTGTGTGGCCAAATGCAGAGCTGGATACTCTCCTTTGATGGTCTCTTGAGGCTGTTGGCAGTCTGCAATAAGGTAAGCTGTTGGATGTTAAGCATATACACTCCAGAAAGAAATAAAATGGAGGTAGTTGTACCCAGCTGCTTTCCAGATGGCACTGTGCATAGCCAATCTAACTCCTAATACAGCAAAACCAGACCAGCTCAGCTACTGAACTATGTTGTCCCTCCTGCTACTTTATCATTGTCATTGCTCACTTTGTGGATGTAAGTATTCAGCCTCCTGGTTTTGCTTCAAGTTATGATTTGCCCCATCTGGAGGGCACTGGACATTGTAAACACCACTATGACATTAGTGATCCCGGGATCTGTGTTCGAATTTGTACATAACTAGAGCTCAGCATGTTTGGGAAGGTTAAATACAAGTGGCTTACAAGCATATCTTCTCTATTTGTCTTCAGCAATACTGCACTAGATGCCAAGAAAGTATTGGCAGACAGTATTAAAGTCAGTGAAAAGTCACCTGCAGCCACCAAAGGCATCCTCCTGACACGAGATTTACTCTGGCAGAACAACTCTGTCAGGACTGTACTTTGAACAAGGTGCAGTTTGTTTCCTCACTTTTTTTTTCTTGTAAATTTTTGCTGCCAATGGAAAGATGATTTTGACACAGGTGTCAAAGGAAGGTGCATTGGCGAGTAGCTGTCTCTGCAGCTAGTTAATCAGAACACAGGAATTACATCTCACATCCTACAGTTCCCTGAAAGGAGCCTGCAGTGAGGTAGGGGCTGGTCTCTTCCCCCTAGTATTAGGTGATAGAGAGGAAATGGACTGGAATTGTGCCAGGGGAGGGTTAGGTTGGAGATGAGGAAAATTGCTGAGGGGATCGTTGGGCATTGGAACAGGCTGCCCAGGGAGGTGATGAAGTCACCGTCCCTGGAGGCGTTCAAGAAACATCTGGCCATGGCACCTGGGGATGTGGTTCCATAGTGGAACCATTCAAGGTTCGACCTTAGAGGGCTTTTCCAACCCAAACAAATCTATAGTTCTGTGATCCTATTTCAATATATAAAAGCAAGAAAGAGATGGGATTAGGAAGGTAATTACACAGCCCTTACTAATTAAGTTCCTTGTTAACAGTGCTCAGGTAAAAGATGGTGGCCACAACGTCGAAGTTTTACCAAGTTTATTTAAATGTCATTCAGCTCTCCTTGGTGTCGAGTAAACACGACACGAATTCTAGAAGAGCAAAGCAAACAGCAGCACCGCACGGCACGGGCAGCACTCCAAGGGCTCGGGGCAGGTAACTTGTCTTGTGCCGGACTCAACGCTTCAAAGCGTACTCCTCCACTGACGTGGCCAGGCCGGCAGCCAGCCGGACTGTGCTACCGGGAAGAGTCTGCAGCTCGGGGCTACAGCACCCTGGCTCACGGCTTTGAAAACCGTTTCTGAAGGACACACCAGACACACCTGGCTCTCCCTCTCCCATGGCTCTGCCCCTGGCTGCTTCCCGGTTCGGTTCGGCCCGGCTCCGCCACACCAACAAGAACACGAGAACGGCAGCGGCCGCGCAACTGCGCCCTCCCAGCAACACGCGCGGCACAGCCCAACTGTGTCCGCGGCGGGAACAGGGGGAGGAGGCCGCTGCGTGCGGCACGTCTCTCAGTCAGGACGGAGCAGACAGGCTTCAGCGGGGGCCTCAGACTACAAGCAAGAGGCAACTCGGTTACACTGGCAGCCCTTCAAGGAGCAAAGAACGACTCCGCACCCCCTCCCCTCCCATCCCGGCCATGGTACCTCTCTGATCTCGGGCGGAACCCCGCAACTACCGTGAGAGTTCGGCCNGCCGGGGCGGCCGCGAAGGTCCCGGACCCCGCCGCGGCTGCCGGCCGCAGGCGATCCCGGCCGAGGAGGGCACTGCCCGTTCTCTGTCTCAGGCGGGGCTGTCGGAGTTGCAGCGGGCAGCGGGCCCGTCAGGGCAGCGCCTCAGGGCTCCTCTTGGCTTCTCGCCTGCCTGTCGAAACTTCCTGTGAGATTGAGGTTGGGTTGGGGTTGGGTTGGGGTTTTTGCCTTGGAGTCCTTTGGGCCTCAGGCATTGGTTTACTTTAGTTCGGGTGGTTTGCGGTTGCTTTTGCCACCGGCCCCGGGAAAGGAAAAGAGGCCCCTAAAATGTCCTCGGGTGTGGGGGAACAGCTGCTGGCGGCAGCGGCCTGGAGGTAGCTGGACCTGTCCAGAGGGACCTTTTCCTTCTCTGCCTACTTGTCTGTGCTGTGCCCTTGCATGGACTTAGAATCATAGAATCATAGAATCATAGAATGGTAAGGTTGGAAGGGACCTCAAGGATCATCTAGTTCCAACCCCCTGCCATAGGCAGGGACACCTCCCACTAGTACAGGTTACTCAAGGCCTCATCCAATCTGGCCTTGAACACATCCAGGGAGGGAGCATCCACAACCTCCCTGGGCAACCTGTTCCAGTGCCTCACCACCCTTACTGTAAAGAACTTCCTCCTAACATCTAGTCTAAATCTCCCCTCTGCCAGTTTAAGCCCATTGCCCCTTGTCCTGTCATTGCAGGACCTTGTAAATAATCCTTCCCCAGCCTTCCTGTAGGCCCCCTTCAGATACTGGAAGGCTACAACTTCCACACGAGATGTCCTGCAACGGAAGGTGCAGTTGGGCCCTTTGAAAATTGTCAGTGCGTGGTGCAAGCTGAGACACTAAGATCCTCTGAATTCACTGTCGGCAGAGAACCCCAAATTCCTGCTGTTTAAACTCAAATTGGAACCGGGGCTGAGGCTGTATTTGGGAACTCCCCTCATGTGGAACTCCTGAATATAAAAAGGTTTTGGCTGCTTTCTTTGATAGATTCAAGACACACTCTTTTTTTTTTTTTTTTTGGTGATGCTAATTGTGCCACTCTTGCATTTTTAAAACAGCAAATACCAAAGGCCAGCGCCATGACACTTCCATTGCTGGCAGATTACTTTGAAGATCTAAGCCATAGAAAGTTTCTGGGACAGTAATAGATTGGAATGCTTTGAGTATCTCTGTGATGGATATTTGTACATGCACTGTGGATGCTGGCGGGGCAAGCTGAGTTCCACACCGAATTGCTAGAAAGGATTTGAAATTTGTTTGCAGCTGAAGCATGCCTGGGGTTGTGCTGCTTTAGTACAAGACTGATGAATTGTAAGGTTGCTTTTCTGTTTGTTTGGGGTTTTACCCCCCAGTTTTAGGTCACAGTGGATATCACAGGAGGAAGCTTGGGTAAAATGTCAAGGCCTGCATCTAGCTCAAAAGCTTATCTTAGCTGCAGATCTTTAAATACCATGGAATTATTAACAGCAGAGCTGTGCTCACCAAAGGTAATTCTTGTCACCTTCAGTGGGTTAGAAAAGCTAGGCCTAAGTTTTCTTAGTAGAATGCCAAAAAAATAAGATTCTGCTCTCTTTAGAGCTTCATAGAGAGCTCCACGCTCTGGAGGTGTGCTGTGTGAAAGCTGATGAGCATAAGCTGCTCCTTATGCATGTGTGAAGTTATATTTACTTGTATTTCTTTGCATTTGTGTTTGCCACAGAAGGAGCTATTTGGCACTGAAACTCGGAAACCCCATTGTCTTCCTCTTTGCCTTTAATCAGAGTAGTAAATCTACCAGAAGGAAAGCCACTTGACATTCTGGCAGCACTATGCAGGTAGACAGCTGCAGGCTGCTGAGGCATGAGCCGCTGTATGTCATTCAATTCCATCTCATTGGTACTTTGAAGCTGGAATAAAAATTATGTTGCTTATTAAAAGACAATCCTCACAAGCTGAATTTTTCACTACAAGGCTCCAGATATGTTTGAATCAAGTGTAAGAAAAAAATTGTCATAGTATTCCAAGAATAAGTCAGCTCCAGGGCTCCCACAATGTCCATCAGAAGCAGGCACTCATCCATCCTCAGAGACAACTAACACCAAGGATGAACTGAATGCTGGGAATGGGATATGTGATATGGTTGTTGGGATGCAGGAACTGGGGCTTGGGAATTACAAATTGTTGTGGAGCACTTCCTTCTCCTCCACCCCCTGCATATCTAGATGGTTCGTTGAAGCACTCTGTTCTTCTCTAATAAAAAACCCTCTATAGTTTGAGCAAGAGACTGGGCTGCTGCCTGCTGCAGAGCACCCGCAGCATCGGGAAGTGAGTGAGTCTACTGTACACATAGACTCAACTGCCTGTCTGTGTCTTCTGATGCAGCAGCAGTAACATCAGCCTTTGGAATAATTTCTCAGCCTGGCAATCCCAAGCTGGCAGTCTGTGGAATGCTTGAGAATCACTGACACCTGGAAACAGAGCTCTGAATCACATTCCAAAATGGTCTTACGCAGAGTCATTGATAGCCTTTGTGATAGTGCCTGATTATTGTGATTATATTTTCTCTCACCCTACATATTCCTATTTTCATGGTAGTAATTACTTTGCATTTCATAGTTTGCTTCACCTGCCAGTTTGCCTGATGGTCATCAGAGGAGTGGTTTGGAATAATGCTGTCTACAAGGAGACAAAGGTGATGACAGAGTGCAGTCTGATGGCAAGGAAGGGAAAGCAAACCAGCAAACCACAGTGGAGAGCATGACCTTCTCTCTCCAGGAGTGTGCCCTGAATCCCAGCGACCTGTCAGGTGTGGCAATGACTGAAGGTTTCTTGTGTTTGCATAGTTTGGGTGGCATTCCAGTGGCGAAGGCGAAGGAGGATGCAAACAGGTAACATTGCAGAAGAGATGGAAGTGTCAGAATTCATACTTTCAGTTCATTATTTAATTCCATCTTTGACAGAAGTATGTTACCACTCCAGTATTAGTGTGGTGGCATCTGAGTTGTGACCTGCACACCAGTGATGTCTGAGTGATCAGGAGAAACTGGCAGCAGCTGTTCCATGGAACCATGTTAGCATGTTTGCAATGAGGGATTTTCATCAGACTTCATGGAGACCATGGTCATTCATTAGAAAGGCTGATAATAAGCCATCAGGCCAGAAAATGGGAAGTGATGCTGGGACATATTTCATTGTGACAGTGTTTATGGAGTGCTAGTATGTATTTGTAAGTGACTGTACTGAACTGGTAAGCAATGCTGATACTAACAATGTCTTAAAACACACAGGATCTGGTTTTAAGGAGAGCACCCTGTAAGAGTGCTTCAGATGGCATTCTTGTGGCATTCTGGAAATGCTGCTCACTTAACTTGCTTGATCTTTTTGCTGTTTAAAAATAGAGAAACAAGGGCCAGTATGTGGTGCAGAAAGTGTGTATACTTCCTTCAAGTTCAGCTAAGATATCCTGGCTGAATTGGGATCAAAAGAAACCCAGTTTCTGCTGCTGCTTTTATCTGAGTCCCAGTTGACTCATACATATCTTTTTCTGAACGGTTTTCTAAATGGCTCTTTAGTGATCCCTTACAATAATCTGGTTTGTCCCTTCATTGGTAACTGTCAAACTACCTTTAAAAGTTTATTTCCCATCTATTTTATTGTGAAAGGGTTTTCCCTGTGTTTTCTGGGGTCTGTTTGCAGTTCAGATTCTGGAGATGATAACACTGAAAGACTCCCAGATTGTGTGAGCCTTCCCAAGGAATGCTGAGCAGTGCAAAAGCAGATGTGGCTTCCCAGGGGTATAAAGTGAACAGTGCCATACAACTCAGTGTTTATCTTGTGAGTGCTTGTGGAGAGCCTGGGACAGCAGTGTACTTGTGCTGGATGACACAGTTACAAAGAAGTCCTGCACGCTGGAAATGTCTGTGCATTGGGATGGTCAAGAAGTGCTGGATGAATTCTTTATTTACAGATTATTTTATAAAAGGATGTTCACTTTCTTTAATTGTATCATAGTGGTTGATGTTTATAGATTTATTTGACCAGTGTTTATAGATGTATTTGACCAATCTAAGAAGGAAGCACCTAGTGGTGATTATACCTAAGGCAGCAGTGCTACTCAACTAACATACTGATCTCCTCAGAACAGAAATTGGAGAGAGCACTACTTCAAAGCTTCACTCACTAGTTTTAGGTTCATGCAGTGTAGAGTTTTAGGTTCAAGCCAGTCAAAACAGGTGTGTTTTATTTAATTTTCTGTCCTTAAGGCTTCCCTGGAGCTCAGTTCTCCCTTTGTCATATTGCTTGTCTCTTTTGATGGCATAAAGTAGACCAAGACATTGCAGTGAATGCTTGGGGCCAGTGATTGTGTAGAGCAGTTGACCTCAAAAGATCAGAAAGTGAAAAAGCATCACAGGACTCCAAACATGGAAGTCTGTGGGTTAGGGACAGTGTTTCCTCTGCTGAGTTTGAACATGGAAGAAGGCAGAGCACAAGGATGCTACAGGAAGGGGAAAAGCCAAAAGTGATCAGGAATTGTAATCTGCATGTTTAAGAGAGACCATAGAGACATCTATTTTGGTTCAGTAATGACACTTTCCATCATGCTTCTTAGGTCTGTTTTTCAGAACAACATTTTTCTAGACCCAGTATCAGAATCTGTTCTGCTGACATAAGACTGAAACCTTCTGTGATATTTGGAAGCAGAGACAATGCAGAGTCTCTCTTCACCCCAGAATATTAATTTAAATGAGTGACTTTTTGTAATGGTTCCAGGACTTACCTGCCCACCTTCCCCGTCACCACCCTGTGAAATCACTCAGACTACACTCAGCCAGCTGGATGTTAAGGAAACCATATTTACAGCTTAGCAGAATTTACAAGCACATATATATATATAATATACAGATATTTACAGTTTTATACAAGTTAAAAGTAATACAGAAACACAAAATCCCTCCCAAAACAGTGAGACTGCCCAGAAAGCTCCCGACCCAAACCTCCTCNCCCCCCCCCCCCCCATCAGAAATAACCTGATCAATCCCCATATATCTCATGTGATAAATCTCCAGATCTGAGGTACAAAGTTAAAAAGACAACAAGGACGTTAGAGGAAAAAGGTTAGATTGGATTAAAGAGTTAAGGCAGATGCAACTACTCAGACCAACAGAGAAAGAGAACAACTGAGAACTAACTGACAAATCATAGAATCATAGAATCATAGAATGGT
>VWZE01014444.1:2773-13430 GCA_013396675.1 Eubucco bourcierii | reverse complement strand
CAGCCACTCTGTGCCCAGCCTGCAGCACTGCTTGGGCTTGTTGTGGTCAAAGTGCAGAACCTGGCACTAGGAATTGTTAAAACTCTTGGCATTGAACTGTGCCCATCTGTGAAGTCTACCCAGGTCACTCTGCAGAACCCTCCTGCCCTCTAACAGATCCACACCTGCTCCCAACTTGGTGTCATCTGCAAACTCCCTGCTGGATGACTCAATCCCCTCATCCAGATCATCCATGAAGCTGTTAAAGAGGACTGTGCCCAGCACTGATCTCTGGGGCACACCACTAGGGACTGGCCACTGACTGAATGTGGCACAACTCACCACCAAGTGACCCAGGTTCTCCTGGCACAGCAGCACATCTCCATGGGTTTGATGCCATCACTGCTCCTTATGCCCACCTTTTCTGCTGCCTGCCTGTGATGCAGACCCATTCCTTCCTGGAGACCTGAGCACTGCTGAACAAATGGAGGCTTTGCTGTGCCCAGCTCACAGAAGGGACCGGCGAGCCCTGAGCGGCCACGGCAGCACTACACAAAGCTTCAACTGTGGATATTCATCGTGGGGAGCTGCTCACCCACCCAAGCATGGACAAGAAAATGACCAGGTTTCAATTACTTTCTGAATATCAAGTTCCCTTGGCTGGGCAGCTTCTAACCATACAGAAATAACCCTCTTGCTGTCTGCCTTACAGCACATACATCAGACCTCTAACAATATTACAGGCTTCTGGGCTGTGTTTTGGTTTTTTTTTTTTCCCTTTTATTCACTATATTATTCACTATTCACTGTATTTCCTTTTATTCACTAGAAAATGTCTTCACAATCTGCATCATCATAATCTGCATAATCTGCAATTTTCTGCTTAGTTTATGCCTGTCCCAAAGAGTTTCCATCTACAGATTGGTGGTGTGAGAACCTGTGGTGAGTTTGTCAGGCTGGATTTGGTGAGAGAAGGAGGGGGGAGGGGGGAGAAAGAAAGGAGAGTAAAGAGAAGAAAGAAGAGGGAAAAAGAGAAGAAGGAAGAGAGAGAAAGAAGAAAGAAGAGAGAGAAAGAAGAAAAGAGAAGAAGGAAAAGAGAAGAAAGAAAAGAGAGATAGAATAAGAGAGAAGAGAGAAGAGAGAAAAGAGAAGAAAAGAAAAGAGAGAGAGAAGAGAGAAAAGAGAAGAAAGAAAAGAGATAGAAGAAAGAAAAGAGAGAGAAAAGAGAAGAAAGAAAATAGAGAAGAAAGAAAAAAGAGAGAAAAGAGAATAAGGAAAAGAGAGAAGAAAGAAAAGAGAGAGAAAAGAGAAGAAAGAAAAGAGAGAAGAAAGAAAAAAGAGAGAAAAGAGAATAAAGAAAAGAGAGAAGAAAGAAAAGAGAGAGAAAAGAGAAGAAAGAAAAGAGAGATAGAATAAGAGAGAAGAGAGAAGAGAGAAAAGAGAAGAAAAGAAAAGAGAGAGAGAAGAGAGAAAAGAGAAGAAAGAAAAGAGATAGAAGAAAGAAAAGAGAGAGAAAAGAGAAGAAAGAAAAGAGAGAAGAAAGAAAAAAGAGAGAAAAGAGAATAAAGAAAAGAGAGAAGAAAGAAAAGAGAGAGAAAAGAGAAGAAAGAAAAGAGAGAAGAAAGAAAAGAGAGAAAAGAGAAGAAAAGAGAGAAGAAAGAAGAGAGAAAAGAGAAGAAAGGAGAGAGAAGGAAGAGAAAAGAGAAGAGATGAAAGAAAAGATAGAAGAAAGAAAGAGAAAAGAGAAGAGAGAGAAGAGAGAAAGGAGAAGAAAAGAGAAGAAAAGAGAGAACAAAAAGAAGAGAAAAGAGAGGAGATAGAAGGAAGAAAAGAGAGAGAAAAGAGAAGAAAGAAGAAAGAGGAAAGCAGAGAAAAGAGGTAGAAGGAAGATAAGAGAGAGAAAAGAGAAGAAAAAAGAGAATAAAGAAAGGAGAGAGAAGGAAGAGAGAAAAGAGAAGAGAGAAGGGAGAAAGGAAAAAAGGAGAATAAAAAAAAGAAAGAAGGAAGAAAAAAGGAGANAGAAAAGAGAGAAAAGAGAAGAAAAGAGAGAGAAGAAAGAAGAGAGAAAAGAGATGAAAGGAGAGAGAAGGAAGAGAGAGAAAAGAGAAGAGATAGAAGAAAAGAGAAAGAAGAAAGAAAAGATAGAAGAAAGAAAGAGAAAAGAGAAGAGAGAAGGGAGAAAGGAAAAAAGGAGAATAAAAAAAAGAAAGAAGGAAGAAAAAAGGAGAGGAAAAAAAGGAAAAAAGAGAGAAAAGGAGATGTGAAAAAAAAGGGAAAGGATAAAAGAAAGGAGAGATAAAACAAAGAAAAAGAATGGAAGGAGAGAAAAAAAGAAAGGAGAAAAAAGAAAGAGAAAAGGAGAAAAAAGAAAGAGAAAGGGAGAAAAAAGAAAGGAAAAGAATGAGAGAAAAGAAGAAAGGAAGAAAAGAGAGAAAGAAAATAAGAGAGAGAAAAAGAAAAAAGTAAGGAGAGAAGAAGAAAGGAAAAAAGAGAGAAAAAGGATAAAAAAAGCAAAGGGGAAAAATATAGAGAGACAAAAAAAAAGAAAAGAGAAAAAAGAAAGGAAGGAGAAAGGAAAGAAAGGGTATAAAAAGAAAGAGGGAAAATGAATGAGAGAAAAGAAGAAAGGAAGCAGGGAGAGAAATAAAAGAGAGAATAAGAAAAAATGAAAGAAAAAGAGGAAAAAAGAGAAAAAGTGGAGTGAAGAAATGAAGTCAAGGAAAAAAGAAAGGAGAGAGAAAAGGAAAGAAAAGTGTGAAAAAAAGAGAGAAGGAGAGAAAAAAGAAATGAGAAATAAGAAAGGAGAAGAAAGGAAGGAGAGAAAAGAAAGGAAGAAAGAAGAGAAATAGAATTAAAGAGAGAGAAAAAGAGAAAAAAAGAAAGGAAGAAAAGAAAGGAGGTAAAAAAGAAAGGAGAGGAGGAAGAAATGATAGAAAAATAAAGAAGGGAAAGAGAAAAAAGGAGGTAAAAAAGAAAGGAGAGGAGGAAGAAATGATAGAAAAATAAAGAAGGGAAAGGGAAAAAAGGAAAGACAAAACGAGGTAAAAAAGAAAGGAGAGGAGGAAGAAATGATAGAACAATAAAGAAGGGAAAGAGAAAAAAGGAAGGAAAAAAGGAGGTAAAAAAGAAAGGAGAAGAGGAAGAAATGATAGAAAAAGAAGAGAGAAAGAAAAAAAAAGAAAACTAAAGGAGACAAAAAAGAAAGGAGAGGAAATAATAAAAGGCCAAAAATAAAGGAAAGGAAGAAAGGGGAGCAAAAAATTGGGGCTGTAAGTTTATGAAGGAGGAATATTATAGCAAATCGAGTTAAAATAGATCAGAGATAATCCAATTTCATTTCACCAGTAAATCTTATTAGCATTTTCCATTACATTTTATAAAGCAAATACTGATTTATAGGTGATAATATTGAAGCCCTGCGCTGAGCAAACCAGGGTCTGGATTAGCAAGGCTTTAATATCTCGTGTGAAAGCTGCTCTGAAACTGCTCACGTGGTGCTGGAGCTTCTCTGCCTCTCTTCTGCTTTACTGATACCTAAAAAAAAATAAAATATGAAAGGCAGCTGCTAAATGTGAGCATCTCCAGCATTGCTGAGCCCAGGCTGTGGTGGTGAAGAATGGGATGGGAACATCATGGAATCAACACTGTCAGAGTCTTTGAGTGGTGGGGGTTGGAAGGGACCTCTGGAAATCATCCAGTCTGAGCTCATTGCTGAAGCAGAAGCACCCACAGCAGCTTGCCCAGCATCACAATGCCCAGTTGGGTGGGTTTGGAAGCTCTCCAGAGAAGGAGACTCCCCAACCTCTCTGGGCAGCCTTCTCCAATGCCTGATCATTAAAGCTCTTTCAGACTTCAGCTTGTGAATAAAATTGAATACAAAGTCCTTGTAGCTGGTAGGCAAATGGATGAGGTGGATGAGGCCTTGAGTGACCTGTGCTAGTGGGAGGTGTCCCTGCCTATGGCAGGGGGTTGGAACTAGATGGTCCTTGAGGTCCCTTCCAACCTTACCATTCTATGATTCTATAAATCCCAGCTCTCCTCAAGGAGAGCTGCTTTACCTAGCAGGAAGGTGCCCTGGCAGCTCAGCTCAGCAGACAGCAAAGGAGCATTCTTCTGCTGGTTCCACCTGACTCACGACATCCATTTTGGCACTGCCCACACTGAGGTGCTGGGAAGCAAGATTCACCCCAGGAGCTTCAGCCACCCCAGCAAACATCCCAGCCTGGGGCAGCTCATGGCTGGGTGAGCTCCTGCACCATCAGCCAGCTCCAGCACAAGCCTTTCCTGCAGCCAGTGAGCCACTTTTCTGCCTGGTCAGAACAGATGAGCGTCAGCAGCAGGGAGCAGATGTTCTGAGTGCCTGTGCACGGCGCTTAAGCGGTGTGGGGACAAGGGACAAATCCCCACAGAAGTGCAGGAGCAATTAGCTGACTGCAGCATGTATGAACTGCTGCTTGCTGCAGCCACTTGTGTTTCATTCCCTCCATCTTCCATTATCTTCTACAGTTACCAGAAATGCTCAAGAAATAACCACCCTGCACATCGCCAAACCCAGCGTGATGCCATCTGCAGGTTGGTTCAGCGGGGACAGTGCAGGGCCCTGTGCACCTGGGGAGGAACAATCCCCTGCACTACTGCTGGGAAGGACCTGGTGGGCACTAAGTTAGCCACAGGGCAGCAGTGTGCCCTCCTGGCCAAGAAGAGCAATGGTCTCCTGGGGTGCAAGTATGGCTTGCAGGTTGAGGGAGGTTCTCCTGCCCCTCTAACTTTGCCCCAGTGAGGACACATCTGAAGTATTGTGTCTGGTTCTGGCCCCCTGAATTCAAGAGGGACAAACAAGAGAGTGTTCAGCTGAAAAGTGAATGTCAAGAAGCTGTCAGTCTCTTTTTTTTTGTGGGTGCAGGACACATATCAACCGTCAGCTGTGTGTGGCAATTAAGCTTGAGCGTTTGGTTTGGCCACCTAAGATGAACAGGTTGCCCAGGGAGGTTGTGGCTGCTCCCTCCCTGGTGGTGTTCAAGGCCAGGTTGGAGGAGGCCTTGAGTGAGCTGTACTAGTGGGAGGTGTCCCTGCCTATGGCAGGGGGTTGGAACTGGCTGATCCTTGAGGTCCCTTCCAACCTTCCCATTCTATGATTCTATGGGGCCTCAACTACCTCCCTGAGTTACCTGTTCCAGTGTCCTTGTCCCCTCACTGGAAAGGAACAGGGATGTTGGTGGGTAAGAGACACAAGAGGTTTGTCCACTCCATGCTGCATCACTTTTCCTTGAGGAAAGATGAATGGCAGAGATGTGGGTGAAGAGAACATCAGGAAGGGCCACCAGGATTTCTGTTCTATGATTCTGTGATGCTTTTATCCAAACTAGCTTTTTATCCAAACTATCAACTATGGTGCTTTTATCCAAACTATCAAGCACATCTGGAGCCTGGCTTGGAAGGGAAGACAGAGTCCAAGAGTTTAGAACCTCCACCAAAAAACCAAACAAACCCAAACACCAAACCAAGCACAAAGCAGGAGGCTTGAACCTAGATAAATGTTAAGGTCCCTTCCAGCCCAAATCATTGCATGAGTCCTTGGACTTCTCCCTTTCTATGAGCACTTAGAAAGCTCCTCAGGGAGCTGGTTTCACACCTAGTTGAAAGGATACAAATGGTTTACCCCAAGCTCACAATTCCTTCCCTTCCTTGCCCTGTTGGAGGTTCTTGATCTAACACCAACAACCACTTTGGAGTGCATCTTGTGTCCAAAGAGAGTTGTCAGCCCAAAACACAGCTTGGCCCAGCTTTTTACTGACAGTTTTCCAATATCACAGAGCCACAGCCACATGCAGGTTGGCACAGCCCCTCAGGAGCACCAAGCCCAACCTAGAACCCTGCTCTACAAGGCTCACCTTAAACCATAGCCCCAAGCACCACATCCAAACCACCCTGAAACACAGCCAGGTTGGGGGACTCCACCACCTCCCTGGGCAGCTCATTCCACTCCCTCACCACTCTCTCTAGGAAAAACTTTCTCCTAATGTCCAATCTAAACCTGCCCAGCCTCAGCTTGAGGCCATTCCCCCTTGTTCTGTCTCCAGTTCCCTGTGAGCAGAGCCCAGCAGCAGCCTCTCCACAGTGTCCCTTCAGGTAGCTGCAGACAGCAATGAGCTCTGCCCTCAGCCTCCTCTTCCTCACACTACCCATCCCCAGCTCCCTCAGGCTCTCCTCAGCAGATTTCTTCTCCAGACCCTTCCCCAGCTTTGTTGCCCTCCTCTGGCCCTGCTCCAGCACCTCCACATCTCTCTTGTATTGCAGTGCCCAAAACTGAACACAGCACTCGAGCTGTGGCCTCACCAGAGCCCAGACCAAGGCCACAATCCCTTCCCTGTTCCTTACACCTCCATAGGAACCCATCCATTGGGGAGTTTCCTTCCACATGCTCTCCAGTTTTAAGGGAACTCTCTGCTTTTGGGAATTCAGCAACACAGATGAGGATCCCAAATGGTTGCTTTCAAGCTATTGATTCTTTTGGGTTTTGTTATTTAGCTTTTCTGGTCAGGGATAGAAGGGCTAGTCCTGATTTGTAGTGAAATCCTGAGATGGATTAGCATCAACCCAGTTTAGTGGGAGAAGACCACAGCTAACATCCAGGAGGACTAAATGCCACTGGTGACACAACCTTGACAGTAAAGGTTCAGGCAGCTCCTGCTTCTTTAGGAAAAAACCACCCTGATGCAACATACCCAAATCAGATACTTAAGGATGTTAGAGAGGTGTGCAGCATTTCTTCCCCCCCATAAAACCTCTTTTCCCAGGGGAATAAGACCAGTAAGAATCCTTGAGGAACATCAAGAGAAGCCTTTTTTTTGGGTTTTAGAAACACTGTGCACTTTATACGCCAGCTCACAGAGAGATGTCACCGAGGGCAAAGCAGCAGTGGGGACTCTGCAGGAGCCTCCCTGAGCTGCTCAGCAGTTGGCATCAGCTCTTGTGACTTGTGAGGCAAGGGCTGGTGGTTGACATGGGCTGGTCCTCAGTGCAGAAGCCTGAGGAGCAGAGGTGAGGCAAGATCTACAACCAGCTTCCTCAGCCTGCATGACCAAGCACTGAGGCTTGCTTGTGACACCCATGACTGAGCTCTTCTCTAAGCACTGACCCAACATGTTCCAGGACAACATGACCTATGAGCATCCTATTGCCATCCCTTTGCTCAACAAAGAGCATTGGGGCAGCTTCTCCACGTGGGAAGGTCCCATGAACACCCAGGTGGTGTGGTTAGCCCCATCAGCATCCCACCCACAACAACCCAGCTCCAGTCTCCCAGCCACCTGGGGGAGAGTTGCTCATCCACAGGGACAATGTCTGTTGAGAAAGACACAAAGCTGATACCTCAAAAGTTTGTGGCCAGTTAAGGATAAAGGTTTCCAGAGCAGAAACTCTGGTGGAAATGACAAGCTGGGTGATTAACACTTAAACCAAGACAATTCAGAGTGAAGTAGACTCATTCTCTAGAGGGTAGAGCAATGAAGAACACTTCTGAATGCTTCAGGTCATGCTGAGTGCTAAACCAAATTCAATCCCGAGCTAGAAACACCTCCTTGGTGTGAAAACCTCAAGCAGGCAGGCTGCAGGGATAGTTAAGAGACCACCTTGGCCATTCCTGGTGTGATCCACCCTCCACCAAGAACCATCCCCAGTCAGCATAGTCCTTCTTGCCTTCACCCTGGGGGCATCACATGAGAAACAAAACCACCTTGCTGCCTCTGCTAGGAGTTGTTCAGATTGCCACACAGACTGATCACCATCTAAGCACCCAACAGATATCAAACAGCTCCTCTTCTCCTGTTGCACAGCCATGGCAGAAGCTAAACCAGAAGCACCTCAGCCCAACAACCAGAAGCTAAGAAGACAACAACTCAAAAAACGACTCCAAAACCTCCTTCTCAACGCCACAGCCCAGCAGCAGCACCTGCCACAAAGCTGATGGCTTCATAGCAGTAGAGAAAAAAAGGAAGATTCAGACCTTGAGCTCACCAACTCATACATCAAGCAGCACAGGTCATTTTTTTTTTTGCTCTAAAACCACCACCCCCAGACACCTACAACTTCAGCACCAGCAGCAGCTCTCCACCTTAAGGCTTCTCCTCTCAGCCAGATCCCTTTTCTCCACCAGAGTTAATGATTAAAACCCAACAAGACTTACAGTAGACTGTGACTTTGACTTTTTTCACATCTGGGACTGAGACATCATTTTCTGCACTGCATTCATACTCCCCAGCCTGGTCTCTTGTGATTCCATAGATGTCCAGGTACTGGCCACTTTCAAAGGGTTTGGCTGAAATGAAATAATCAGAGAAAGAGATTATTGGAAGCTGAGCACAAACCCAGCTGAAATTGGAGGGTTTTGTTCAACCTGCAGATGAGCATCCAAAGGCAGTGTTTGCTCAGAAGCTTTAGTTCTAAGCTGGAGCTGCAACCCCAACCCTGAGCTAGAGGCATTGGTCAAGAATCCTCTCCTGACCAAGCCCCCACTGCTGAGCTAAGCAGCCCCCAGATCCACCAGAGCTGTTTCATAAATTCATAGAATTGTTTGGGTGGAAAAGACCTCAAAGGTCATTGAGGGTGGTGAGACACTGGTACAGGTTGCCCAGGGAGGTTGTGGAGGACAGAAGCACAGAATGGGATCCTCCACAACCTCCCTGGAGGAGTTCAAAGCTAGGTTGGATGAGGCCTTGAGTGACCTGTGCTAGGGAGAGGTGTCCCTGCCTATGGCAGGGGGTTGGAACTAAATGAACTTTGAGGTCCCTTCCAACCTTACCATTCCATGATTCATGATACACAAAGCTGGAAGCCCTACAGGTCCCCCTTGGTGTTTCAGGCACAGATGGACACAGGGAATGGCTCCTACCTTCTGCACACCTTGGAAAGGCATCTCAGAAAATAGAGAGTCACAGGATGGCTTAGGTTGGAAAGACCTTCTGAGGACATTGAACCCAACCCTCAGCCCAACACCACCATGGACATCAAACCATGCCCTCAAGTGCCATGGCCACAGGGTTTTGGACACCTCCAAGGGTGGTGACTCCATGACACAGAAGCTGGAAGCCCTACAGGTCCCCCTTGGTGTTTCAGGCACAGATGGACACAGGGAATGGCTCCTACCTTCTGCACACCTTGGAAAGGCATCTCAGAAAATAGAGAGTCATAGAATTGCTTGGGTTGGAAATGGCCTCTAAGGTCACTGAGCCCAACACCACCATGGCCATCAAACCATGCCCCCAGGTGCCATGGCCACAGGGTTTTGGACACCTCCAGGGATGGTGACTCCAGCACCTCCCTGGGCAGCCTGTGCCACTGCCTGATCACTCTTGCAGGCAACAAATCATTCCAAATACCCAACCTAAACCTCCTGTCTCAGCCTGCTTCCTCTCATTCTATCACCTGATGCTAGTCAGAAGATCCCAATCCCCTCACCTCACTCCAACCTCACTCCAGAGAAAGGACAAATAGGTGGTGAGAACCAAGCAGAAGCTTTGGGTGCACATCCATCAGGCTGGTGAATTTCATTTACTGCTCTGCTCACTGATTAATGTTTGGAAGTGGGCAAGGTTCAACACATCGATTAGAAGAGCATTGAGATAACACTCATTAATAAACACACTACAGCAGGGCAGCCACAGCAGGACCAGAGGTGCAAAAGAGGAGAGATTAGACTGAAATTGGAAAATCATTGTGAATTGAGGGCAACATGGGTAAAAATGCAATAAAATAACTGCTGGGGGTATGTGAAATGGTAGGAGAAGTGATTCAGTTTTGCCTTTTTGTTTCTCTACCATGTTGTTGGTAGGAAGAAAGCAGCTGCCACAAATAGAGAAGATTTGTAGAGTCACACAATGGCTTGGCTTGGAAGGGACC
This sequence comes from Eubucco bourcierii, assembly GCA_013396675.1. Lineage (NCBI taxonomy): Eukaryota > Metazoa > Chordata > Aves > Piciformes > Ramphastidae > Eubucco > Eubucco bourcierii. Next base: position 3,554 of record VWZE01014444.1, on the reverse strand, counting down.
TTAAAAACCACAGAATGGTTTAGGTTGGAAGAGACCTCAAAGATCATCCAGTTCCAAATCCTCCCCTCTGAACATGAGCCATGTTAGAAGGTAGGAGAGCTCTGCAGGGGGACCTGGGCAGGCTGGATGGGTGGGTAGAGGCAAATGTTGTCAGCCTGGATGTGAGGAAGAAGTTACTGAGCATGAGGGTGGTGAAAGCCTGGCAGGGGTTGCCCAGGGAGGTGTTGGAAGCCTCATGCCTGGAGGTGTTTAAGGCCAGGCTGGATGAGGCTGTGGGCAGCCTGATGTAGTGTGAGGTGTCCCTGGGCATGGCAGGGGGGTTGGAACTCAATGATTCTTGTGGTCCCTTCCAACCCTGCCTGATTCTAGGATTACAGGATTCTGTGATTGTGTGATCCTCTGATTCTGTGATTCCATGATCCTATGATTCTATTGTTATGTAATTTTGTGAATTTATGATTCTGTGATTCTGTAATTCTAAGATTCTATGGTTCTAAGATTCTATGATTCTGTGATTCTAAGATTCTGTGATTCTGTGATTCTGTTACTGATTCTGTACTTCTAAGATTCTGATTCTGTGATTCTTTGATTCTGTGATTCTGTGATTCTGTGACTTTGATTCTGTAATTCTAAGATTCTAAGATTCTGTGATTCTTTGATTCTGTTACTGATTCTGTAATTCTAAGATTCTAATTCTGTGATTCTTTGATTCTGTGATTCTGTGACTCTGATTCTGTAATTCTAAGATTCTATGATTCTGTGATTCTGAGATTCTGTGATT
>VWZE01014439.1:10177-24729 GCA_013396675.1 Eubucco bourcierii | reverse complement strand
CCCTGCTGAGTGCAGGGGGTGGCCAAGATGCCCTTGGGGGGGTCCCTGCCAACCAATGCAGTCTGTGGCTCTGAAAGTGAGGAGGTGAGGATGTTGAGGGACAGGACAGACACTGCCACAGAGACATTTTCCTACCCCTCTACAGGCCTTTCACAACAGACTGCTGCCACCTCTGCCTCTCCTGGTCCTTTGGGTGCCTGTGGCTCTGCCTTGGCATAGATGATACAATTCAGAAGGGTGCAGCCTTGGTTTTAGGTGCTGTGTAGTCCCCAGTTCCCTGGGTGCTAAGCAGAGCCCAGCTGCCCCAGCCCTGCCTGTCTGAAACACAACAAGCTGAGCTGAAGGCAGAGCAGGACTCTGAGGCTGCAGGTTCAGGGGCAAACATTTGTCAGGTTTCTGCAGCCCCAGACACCTGAAATGCTGCCTGGCCTCTGCTCCTCAACTTTATTTTCCTGCCAGCTGAAGCAGGAAGCTTACTCTGAGTAGCAGGCCTGAGTGCTCCTTTCTTGTCACAGGAAGGCTTCCTCTGTCTGCAGCTCTCCCCTTCCCTCTGTCCCACTGCTGGGCTGAGCTGGCAGGCAGGGAGCTGGGTCTGTCCCAGCCAGCAGCAAGGGTGGCTGTCCTGGGTTGGGGGGTTACAGCTTATCCCAGACCCCCTAAAGAAAGCTTACAGAGAGCCCTGGGACAGATCTTGGTCTCTGTAGGCTGTTTAGGGAGTCTGGAACCCCCCAACCCATCTCAGACTCCCTAAAGAAAGCTTACAGAGAGCCCTGGGACAGATCTTGGTCTCTGTAGGCTGTTTAGGGAGTCTGGAACCCCCCAACCCATCTCAGACTCCCTAAAGAAAGCTTACAGAGAGCCCTGGGACAGATCTTGGTCTCTGTAGGCTGTTTAGGGAGTCTGGAACCCCCCAACCCATCTCAGACTCCCTAAAGAAAGCTTACAGAGAGCCCTGGGACAGATCTTGGTCTCTGTAGGCTGTTTAGGGAGTCTGGAACCCCCCAACCCATCTCAGACTCCCTAAAGAAAGCTTACAGAGAGCCCTGGGACAGATCTTGGTCTCTGTAGGCTGTTTAGGGAGTCTGGAACCCCCCAACCCATCTCAGACTCCCTAAAGAAAGCTTACAGAGAGCCCTGGGACAGATCTTGGTCTCTGTAGGCTGTTTAGGGAGTCTGGAACCCCCCAACCCATCTCAGACTCCCTAAAGAAAGCTTACAGAGAGCCCTGGGACAGATCTTGGTCTCTGTAGGCTGTTTAGGGAGTCTGGAACCCCCCAACCCATCTCAGACTCCCTAAAGAAAGCTTACAGAGAGCCCTGGGACAGATCTTGGTCTCTGTAGGCTGTTTAGGGAGTCTGGAACCCCCCAACCCATCTCAGACTCCCTAAAGAAAGCTTACAGAGAGCCCTGGGACAGATCTTGGTCTCTGTAGGCTGTTTAGGGAGTCTGGAACCCCCCAACCCATCTCAGACTCCCTAAAGAAAGCTTACAGAGAGCCCTGGGACAGATCTTGGTCTCTGTAGGCTGTTTAGGGAGTCTGGAACCCCCCAACCCATCTCAGACTCCCTAAAGAAAGCTTACAGAGAGCCCTGGGACAGATCTTGGTCTCTGTAGGCTGTTTAGGGAGTCTGGAACCCCCCAACCCATCTCAGACTCCCTAAAGAAAGCTTACAGAGAGCCCTGGGACAGATCTTGGTCTCTGTAGGCTGTTTAGGGAGTCTGGAACCCCCCAACCCATCTCAGACTCCCTAAAGAAAGCTTACAGAGAGCCCTGGGACAGATCTTGGTCTCTGTAGGCTGTTTAGGGAGTCTGGAACCCCCCAACCCATCTCAGACTCCCTAAAGAAAGCTTACAGAGAGCCCTGGGACAGATCTTGGTCTCTGTAGGCTGTTTAGGGAGTCTGGAACCCCCCAACCCATCTCAGACTCCCTAAAGAAAGCTTACAGAGAGCCCTGGGACAGATCTTGGTCTCTGTAGGCTGTTTAGGGAGTCTGGAACCCCCCAACCCATCTCAGACTCCCTAAAGAAAGCTTACAGAGAGCCCTGGGACAGATCTTGGTCTCTGTAGGCTGTTTAGGGAGTCTGGAACCCCCCAACCCATCTCAGACTCCCTAAAGAAAGCTTACAGAGAGCCCTGGGACAGATCTTGGTCTCTGTAGTCTGTTTAGGGAGTCTGGGATAACCTGGAACCCCCTCAAAGTGTTTGAAGCTGTCTTTTTGCTGCTGTGGCACTGAAGAGCAAGGAGAGTGATCAGAGCTTGCGTTGCCCTGCAAGGGACCCTCAGAGGTCATCCTCCCAGACCCTGGCCTGGCATTGAGCTGCAGCAATGACTGCTGGTGGGGTGGCACTCACTGGCAGATGTGTTTGAGTGTCTGCACCTGGCACCAGTATAAATCAGAGCCTTTTCTGCAGGGAGGGGGAGAGGGGCTTGGGTGGCTGTAGGAGCACTGCTGTGAGGTGGGTTGGTGGCACTGCATGGAGCCCCTTTGTGGGCAGAGTTCCAGACTGAAGGAAGCAAGGTGAGGCATAGGCTCTTGGAGATCTGCAAAAGCAAATGGGAGTGGGGTGTGACCCCACAGGCAAAAACACTGAGTGGGGCTGAACTTAGTCCCTGAGTCTCCATCCCACTGCTTTGGCAACAAGCTGAAGTTCCCCCTAGAAGAAGCTGCCAAGCAAGCATGAGCAGGTCAGCAGAGGTCCCTCAGGGCCAGGGACAGTTCTGTTTAATGTCTCTATCCGTGACCTGGGTGAGGGGATCCAGGCACCCTCAGTCAGTTTGCAGGTGGCACTGACAAGGGAGGCAGTGAGGAGTTGCTGGGGGGCAGGAAGGCTCTGCAGAGGGACCTGCCCAGGCTGCATCCATGGGCTGAGGCCAATGGGATGAGATGCAACAAGGCCAAGGGCTGGGTCCTGCGCTTGGGCCACAACAACCCCAGCAAGGCTGCAGGCTGGGGGCAGAGTGGCTGGAAAGTGCCCAGCAGAGACAGACCTGGGGGTGGTGGTGGAGAGCTGGGGGAAAGTGAGCCAGGCTGTGCCCAGCTGGGCAAGGAGGGCACCAGCAGCCTGGCCTGGGTCAGCAGTGGTGTGGGCAGCAGGAGCAGGGCAGGGATTGTTGCCCCAGGGGAGGTTTAGGTTGGAGATGAGAAGAACCTCCTTGGCCGAAAGGGTTCTCAGAGCCTGGCAGAGGCTGCCCAGGGAGGTGGTTGCACGCCCATGGCTGGGGGTGTGTGACAGAGGCAGAGCTGTGGTGCTGAGGGCCATGGCTCAGCCTCATGCTGGGTTGAGTTAGAGGATGGTTGGGCTGGATGAGCTCAGAACCATTTCAGTCAGAAAAGACCTTCATGAATTTAAGTCCCTTCTAGTGCCCTTGGGAGGATAATTTTAGCCTGACAAGGAGGAGGTTGTGTGTTGCTTAAACTGCTCTGGTAGTGGCCATGGGGATCCTTCTGCCTTCTGGGTTCTCCATCTCTTTGCAGCTGTGCACAGGCTCTTGACACAACAGCCCAAGGCGTTGCCCATCAAATACCTCTTCTGGCTCCTGCTGCCTTTGTGCCAGTCTTACCTTGGCACTTCCCCCCTTACCCTTGGGGCTTTTCACTGCACCAGTTGCAGTGCAGATTGTCACCCTCTGGGGCTGCAGGGGGAAGCTCCACAGAGCCACCTGCCAATAGCCACAGCCTGTGGCTTCTCAGGGGGAGCAAAGTGGCCTTGGCTTGTGTCAGCTGGGCCTTCACCAGGTTTCTTTCTGCCAGGCAGAAAGTCAGAGGCCACTCAGTCAGCTGGAGTCTTGGAGCATGTGGCCAGGAGAGTCAGAATGGCTCAGCTTGGAAGGGACCTCAGAGATCACAGAAGCATAGAATGAGAAGGTTGGAAGGGACCTCAAGGATCATCCACTTCCAGCCCCCTGCCATAGGCAGGGACACCTCCCACTAGCACAGGGCACTCAAGGCCTCCTCCAGTCTGGTCCTGAACACCTTCAGGGAGGTTGTGGAGCACAGAATCACCCAACGTGATCAAAGATCACGTTGGGTGATTCTGTGCTCCACAACCTCCTTGGGCAACCTGTGCCAGTGTCTCCCCACCCTCAACCTGTGCCAGTGTCTCACCACCCCCAACCTGTGCCAGTGTCTCTCCACCCTCAACCTGTGCCAGTGTCTCCCCACCCCCAACCTGTGCCAGTGTCTCACCACCCTCACTGCAAACAACTTCCTCCTAACATCCACTTTCAATCTCCCCTCTGACACTTCAAACCCATTCCCCTTGTCCTGCCATTCCCACACCTTGTCAATAGTCCCTCCCCAGCCTTCCTGCAGCCCCCTTCAGATCCTGCAAGGCTACTCCAAGGTCTCCTGGCAGCCTTCTCCTCTCCAGGCTGCACAGCCCCAACTCTCTCAGCCTGTCCTCACAGCAGAGCTGCTGCAGCCCTCTCAGCATCTTGGTGGCCTCCTCTGCACTGGCTCCAACACTTCCATGTCCTTCCTGTGCTGGGGGCTCCACAACTGTACCACTCCAGCCTCCATGGGCTGGGATCTCCACCTGCTCTGAGAGGAGAAGGACAGATAAAGAGGAAGAAAGAGGAGGTGCCAGCATTGACTCCAGCAGCAAGATCTCCTCCTCCTCCTCTTCCTCCCACTCGTACCCACAGACACTTTGCCACCAGCTGCCCAGGAGCAGGATTGTGTCACAGAAGGACACAGAAGCCTCTGCCCCTCCTTCTCTGGTAGGATCTCTGCCTGTGGTCCTTTGAGTGCTTCACAGGCTGCTGGGGGGTGCACAAGTCCTGCTGTCCCTTCTCCTGGCCCAAGGTGGGGGTGCCCTGGGGCAGTGCTGGCACCCAGAGTGAGCAGTGCCTGCGCTACTGGCAGGGCACAGCAGGTGGCAGCAAGGAATCTAGGTCCCTTGGCCTCTGAGTGGAGTGCCAGGGACTGCACAGTGCCAGCCAGCAGCCTCAGCCTGCCTGCTGAAGTGAAGGCAGTGAAAGGGTAGCCACAAACTCTTGGCTCAGGTAGGCTTTAGGCTGCTCTTGGTGTGTGCTCGTAGAGCTGCTGGAGTCATCAGGTGGCCTCCTGCAGCATCTGCACTGCCACCCCAGCAGGGATGTACAAATCTGGGTGTGCAGAAGGGCTCCCAGGTGCTTGGACTCCCTTAGTCACCAGGTTGGGCTGTGCCTGGCTTGAGAGCAGCCCTAAGGAGAGGGACTTGGGGGTTCTGGTGGATGAGAAGCTGAGCATGAGCCAGCAGTGTGCACCTGCAGCCCAGAGAGCAACCAGAGCCTGGGCTGCAGCAAGAGCAGTGTGGGCAGCAGGGCCAGGGAGGGGATTGTGCCCCTCTGCCTGCTCTGCTGAGAGCCCACCTGGAGCACTGTGCCCAGCTCTGGAGCCCTGCCACAGGAAAGAGCTGCAGGGGCTGGAAGGTGTCCAGAGAAGGGTCATGAGGGTGAGCAGAGGGCTGGAGCTGCTCTGCTTTGGGCACAGGCTGAGAGAGTTGGGGCTGATCAGGCTGGAGAGGAGAAGGTTCCAGGGACACCTTAGAGCTGCATTTCAACATCTGAAGGATACCTCCAGGCAGGCTGGGGAGGGACTGTTCAGAAGGGCCTGTGGGGATAGGCTGAGGGCAGTGGTTTGAAAGTGGAGCAGGGCAGAGTTAGGTTGGACCTGAGGAGGAAGCTGTGCAGAAGGAGAGCAGTGAGACACTGGCACAGGCTGCCCAGGGCTGTGTTTCACATGTGAAGAAAAAAAAAGAAGATTTACTCAGGGTTTCAGAGGAGGAGGGTCTGGGGCACAGGGCACAGGGAGTGCAGGCCAGCAGGAGGCCCCTTGCAGAGCTGCTCCACTGCCTTCCCTCTGTGGCTTCAGCTGGGGCTTGCTGTGGCTCTGCTCTCTTTGCCCACTGGCTGGGTCTGTGGTGTTGTGCCCCCCTGTTGTGTTTGCCAAGGGTCAGGCCAGAGCCAGAGCTTGGTGGCTGCCCCTGGCCATGGATTTTGTAACTCTCAGCAGAAAGCATGGCCCAGCTCTGCTGTGGCATTGCTCTGGAGGCTCTGCCAGGGGCTACAACATCTCACCCAGTGTCTCCTCCCTGGGGGCTGCTCCTTGGGCTGCCTCAGCTCGCTGGTTGGGGCCAGGAAACAACTGAGTACAGGGCTGCTGCCCAGGCAGCTGTGTCAGGCAGCAAACACCACAGCATTTGTCCTGCTGGCCTGGGAGAGGCACAGGGCCTGAGTTCTCAGCTTATCAAGCAATGTGTGGAGCACTGCTGGGTAAGCAACTGGCTGGATGGTGGCACCCAGAGAGTGGTGATCAAGGGCACAATGTCCACCTGGAGACCAGTGCCAAGTGGCTCCCTCAGGGGTCAGTGCTGGCACCAGTGCTGTTTGACATCTTTGTCAGTGCCATGGACAGAGGAATCAGTGCAGCCTCAGCAAGTGTGCAGCTGGCACCAAGCTGTGTGGCACAGTCACTTGCTAGAGGGCAGGGATCCATCCAGAGGGACCTGCACAGGCTGCAGAGCTGTGCCCAGGCCAACCTCAGGACATTCAACAAGGCCAAGTGGAAGGTCCTGCACCTGGGTAGGCACAATGCCAAGCACAGCTCCAGGCTGGGTGGGGAATGGCTGAGAGCAGCCCTGAGGAACAGGCCCTGGGGGTGTGGGGTGAGGAAAAGCTCAAGCTGAGGCTGCAGTGTGAGTGCAGCCCAGACAGCAACTGTGTGCTGGGCTGCAGCAAGAGCAGTGTGGGCAGCAGGGCAAGGGAGGGGATTGTGCCCCTTGGCTCTGCTCTCCTCAGACCCCACCTGCAGTCCTGGGTGCAGTTCTGGAGCCCCCAGCACAGGAAGGACATGGAAGTGTTGGAGCCAGTGCAGAGGAGGCCACCAAGATGCTGAGAGGGCTGCAGCAGCTCTGCTGTGAGGACAGGCTGAGAGAGTTGGGGCTCTGCAGCCTGGAGAGGAGAAGGCTTCCAGGAGAGCTTGGAGTGGCCTTGCAGGATCTGAAGGGGGCTCCAGGAAGGCTGGGGAGGGACTATTGACAAGGTCTGGGAATGGCAGGACAAGGGGAATGGGTTTGAAGTGTCAGAGGGGAGATTGAATGTTAGGAGGAAGTTGTTTGCAGTGAGGGTGGGGAGACACTGGCACAGGTTGCCCAGGGAGGTTGTGGTTGCTCCCTGCCTGGAGGTGTTCAAGGCCAGGTTGGAGGAGGCCTTGAGTGACCTGTGCTAGTGGGAGGTGTCCCTGCCTATGGCAGGGGGTTGGAACTGGATGATCCTTGAGGTCCCTTCCAACCTTCCCATTCTATGATTTTTCTGTGCCAGGACATTGCCAACACTTGTGCCTCTGGCAGCCTTCTAGGATGAGTGCCCAGCTGGGTGGATGAGGGAGGGCAGTGGATGTTGTCTATCTGGACTCCAGCAAGGCTTCTGGCACTGTCTCCCATAACATCCTGACAGGGAAGCTTAGGAGGTGTGGGTGAGGTGGGTTGAGAGGATGGGGCCAGACTCTTTTCAGTGGTGCCCAGGAAGAGGGTGAGGGGCAGTAGGCACAGGACACAGAAGGCTTCACTTGAGCATAAGGGGAAACTTCTTTGGTGTGAGGGTGCTGGAGGCCTGGAGCAGGCTGCCCAGAGAGGCTGTGGAGTCTTCTTCTCTGGAGCCTTTCCCACTCCACCTGGATGTGTTGCTGTGCAGCCAGCTCTAGGTGACCCTGGGTTGGCAGTGGACACCTCCCACTAGTGCAGGTCACTCAAGGGCTCCTCCAACCTGGCCTTGAACACCTCCAGGGAGGTTGTGGAGCACAGAAGAGCTTCAGGGAGGTTGTGGAGCACAGAAGCACCCAACGTGATCAAAGATCACGTTGGGTGCTTCTGTGCTCCACAACCTCCCTGGGCAACCTGTGCCAGTGTCTCACCACCCTCAACCTGTGCCTGTGCCTGGCCTCAACCTGGCCTTGAACACCTCCAGGGAGGGAGCATGCTGGGTTAGTGTGATCAAATGGCAAAAGCAGCTGTGAGCTCCTGCCCTTTGAGCAGGGTAGAAGCCCTGGCTGCACTCAGCTGGAGGAGCAGCCTGGGGCACCCAGCCAAGTGAAGGTGCCCTAAGGGAGCACTGGCACTGATAGCTGCCTGGGCAAAGCCTCTCCCAGAGCTCTGCAGTGCCCTGTGAGCTCCTGCCCTTTGAGCAGGGTAGAAGCCCTGGCTGCACTCAGCTGGAGGAGCAGCCTGGGGCACCCAGCCAAGTGAAGGTGCCCTAAGGGAGCACTGGCACTGATAGCTGCCTGGGCAAAGCCTCTCCCAGAGCTCTGCAGTGCCCTGCCCCGTGGTGGGCATCCTGCCACCTCTGATCTCCAGTCTCTGACACTGGCAGCATGGCCCCAGGCTGCTTTCCTTAGGACTTTCTGCCAGCTCTGACCTGCTGCAGAGGCAAAGTGCAAAGGCATCTCTTGCATCAGCACTCTGGCAGGGGTGAGGGGCAGGCAGGAGCACCACAGGACCCAGTGGGTGCTACAGCTCTGCTTTGCTGGGGCTGAAAGCAGGCAGGGCTGTGGCAGCTGCAGCCACAGCCAGCGTGGCCCTGTGGTGTCACTGCACTCACACCGTGTCCTCAGCGTGGCTCTTGCAGAAGCTGATGCCAGCCTGTGACCTGGCTGCCTAGCTGGGGCACAGCTCCTTGCCCCAGGCAGGGTGAGAGCCCAGCAGCTGAAGCCTGCTTTGTGCTGCCAAGCACCTGCCATGCTCATGAGGCCCTTCAGATCTGAGGGGCAGCTCTAAAGAGATCAAGAGAGAGATGGTTCTGTCCCTCTGCTCTGCTCAGAGCTCAGCTGCAATGCTGGAGCCAGCTCTGGGCCCCCCAACACAAGAGACACCTGCAGCTGCAGGAGAGGGTCCAGAGGAGGCCACAGAGATACTCAGAGGGCTGTGGGGGCAGGCTGGGAGAGTTACAGACTCATAGAATGGTAAGGTTGGAAGGGACCTCAAGGATCATCCAGTTCCAACCCCCTGCCATAGGCAGGGACACCTCCCACTAGCACAGCTCACTCAAGGCCTCATCCAAATGGCCTTGAACACCTCCAGGGAGGGAGCAGCCACAACCTCCCTGGGCAACCTGTGCCAGTGTCTCACCACCCTCACTGCAAACAACTTCCTCCTAACATCCACTTTCAATCTCCCCTCTGACACTTCAAACCCATTCCCCTTGTCCTGCCATTCCCAGACCTTGTCAATAGTCCCTCCCCAGCCTTCCTGGAGCCCCCTTCAGATCCTGCAAGGCCACTCCAAGCTCTCCTGGAAGCCTTCTCTTCTCCAGGCTGCACAGCCCCAACTCTCTCAGCCTGTCCTCACAGCAGAGCTGCTGCAGCCCTCTCAGCATCTTGGTGGCCTCCTCTGCACTGGGCTCCAACACTTCCATGCCCTTCCTGTGCTGGGGGCTCCACAACTGCAGCCAGGACTGCAGGTGGGGTCTGAGGAGAGCAGAGCCAAGGGGCACAGTCCCCTCCCTTGCCCTGCTGCCCACACTGCTCTTGCTGCAGCCCAGCACACAGTTGCTGTCTGGGCTGCACTCACACTGCAGCCTCATACTCAGCCTAGAGAGGAAAAGACTCCAGGTAAACCTCAGAGCTGCACTGCAATACCTGAAGGGCCCCTGCAGGCAGGCTGGGCAGGGACTGCTCAGAAGGGCCTGTGAGGACAGGCTGAGGGCAATGGTCTGAAAGTGGAGCAGGGCAGAGTTAGGTTGGACCTGAGGAGGAAGCTGTGCAGAAGGAGAGTGGTGAGACACTGGCACAGGCTGCCCAGGGCTGTGCTTGAGGCCCTGTCCCTGCAGACATCCAAGCTGAGCCTTGCTGTGTCCCTGTGCAGCCTGCTCCAGCTGGAGGTGTCCCTGCTGGGTACAGGGGGTGGCCAAGATGCCCTTGGAGGGTTTGGAGGGTCCCTTGCCAACCCAGTGCAGTCTGTGGCTCTGTAAAGCAGTTCCCTTTGGCCTGTAAATGAAGCAGTCTAAGCTTGGCAAGATCAAACCATCTGAAGCTGCTTCCTTCAGCCAGGACCTGACTTGCCCAACTGGAGGGCAGTTTGCTTCTGAATCAGCCCAAATGTTTTCTGCATTAAAAGTCCACCTCAGCTCTCACTGAAGGCACTGGCAGCTCGTGCCACCTGCTGCTCTGTGTAAGGCAGTTTGGGAGTTGATCTCTTTCCCTCATCCTTTTATTCTTTTCTCCCCTGCCAAAGATATTGGTAAGACCTGGTTTCAGGTGAGCTCTGAGAGCTGCTTGCTGCTGTGGGGTGCAGAGAAGTTAGGCAGAGTGGAACCCCTCTGCTGCTCACTGAGCAGCACAGGAGTCTCCCAGTGCCTTGCTTGTTGGAAAGCAGCTCTGTGGAGAAGCCTTTGGAGTGCTGATGGGCAGCAAGTTCTGCATGAGGCAGCAACGTGCCCTTGTGGCCAAGAGGGCCAAGGGCATCCTGGGGGGCAGCAAGGAAAGTGTGGCCAGCAGGGCTAGGGAGGTTCTCCTGCCCCTCTGCTCTGCCCTGCTGAGAGCACACCTGGAATGCTGTGTCCAGTTCTGGGCTACCCAGTCCAAGAGAGACAGGGAGCTGCTGGAGAGAGTCCAACACAGAGCCATGAGGATGATGAAGGGGCTGGAACATCTCTGCTGTGAAGAGAGGCTGAGAGAGCCCTGGGGGTGTTCAGTCTGGAGAGGAGAAGGCTGAGAGGGGATCTGATCAATGTCTATCAATAGCTGAGGGGTGGGGGTCAGGGTGAAGGTGCCAGGCTCTGTTTGGTGGTGCCCAGTGACAGCACAAGGCACAACAGGTCCAAGCTGGAACCCAGGAGGTTGCATCTCAAGATGAGGAGCAAGTTCTTTGGTGTGAGGGTGCTGGAGGCCTGGAGCAGGCTGCCCAGAGAGGTTGTGGAGTCTCCTTCTCTGGAGCCTTTCCAGTCCCACCTGGATGTGTTCCTGTGTGCCCTGCCCTGGACGATGCTGCTCTGGCAGAGGGGCTGGCCTGGATGGTCTCTGGAGGTCCTTTCCAAGCCCTGACATTCTGTGATTCCAGCACTGGCTCCCACAGACATCAAGTTCAGTAGTGCAGCTGCTTGGAGAGCATCTTTATCCCCCTGCTTAATGCTGAGACTTTACCCAGTGCAGCAGCTGGCTCCACAGGGGCTGTAAGTGCAGGGTTTGCTGATCTTGCCCTCAGAACCTACTTTTGCTGTGGCTGTTGGTAAACTGAGAGCTCCTGAGGTGAGTTGCTGCCAGATGTTCTCTGGAGGGCTGCATCCCTGAACAGCTGGGCCTGTTAGCTGCCCCAGAGCAGTGGCTGCTGCAAGCTGGCATGTGTGCCTGAAGGCAAGGGGCTCATCCCACCTAGGTTCAGTGTAGAATTGTCACCCAATTTCTCATGGGCTCCAAAGAGTGCTGGTGGGAAGGGGCCTGTGGAGGTGTCTGCTCCAGCCAACCCTTGGAGCCACTGACAAGTCAGAGCAGCTAAGGCTTTGCAGAGCTAAGGCTGAAAAGCTTCCAAGGGTGGAGACTTCTCCTGTCTGGGTAGCTCCCAGGGCTGCACCACCCTTCTGGGGAAGGAGTCTTTCTCAACAGGCTGCCTAACCTGGCAGGCTGCAACCTCTGCCTCTGGCTTTGTCCTGACCTGCAGGAAAGACTTTGGCACCTTCCTCCCTCTATCTGCCCTCCAAAGCCTTGTAGACTTGTGCTGAATTGCCTCAGCCCCTCTGCTTCCCAGCCAAGCCAGCCTCTGCCTCTGCCTCTCCCTGTAGGCAGCATCTCCTGGCCTCAGCCAGCCTGCTGGACCTGCTGGGTCCTCTCCTGCCTCCCAGCAGATCCCTTCTTACCCCAGAGGGGCCCTTCACAGCCATGGAGACCTGCTTAGAGCTGGGACAGGTTGGAGCCCAGCTCATAACCAAGCTAACAGTTGTGTCTGCTTCAGTACAACCTGGTTTTGATGGATTTGTGAGTGAGAAGGGTCTGAACCAGCTGGCAAGTGCTCAGCAGCCATAAGCAAGGTCTGCCTGTGGCTGTCTCCTTGCAGCAGTGCAGCATCCTCTGACCACCAACGGCTGTAGGGCTCTGCCCTGAACTGGCTCCTCAGGTCCAAGGGACCCAGCAGCTCCCAAACTGCAGAGGCAGTGTGGCAGGGCCCCAGGGCTCCTCCTGAAGCTGGCTTGCCCCCCTCAAGGGCAGCTCACCCCTCAAGGGCAGCTCACCCACCTTCACCTTGCTGGAACAGCTCATTCTGACAAGGAGAGCTGAGTGTTTAGGTGGGTGCAGACTCACAGACTGCACTGTGAGTTGGAAAGGACCCTCCAAGGGCATCTTGGCCAGCCCCCTGCACTCAGCAGGAACACCTCCAGCTGGAGCAGGCTGCACAGGCACACAGCAAGGCTCAGCTTGAATGTCTGCAGGGACAGGGCCTCAAGCACAGCCCTGGGCAGCCTGTGCCAGTGTCTCACCACTCTCCTTCTGCACAGCTTCCTCCTCAGGTCCAACCTAACTCTATCCTGCTCCACTTTCAAACCATTGCCCTCAGCCTATCCCCACAGCCCCTTCTGAACAGTCCCTCCCCAGCCTGCCTGGAGGTCCCCTTCAGATATTGAAATGCAGCTCTAAGGTCTGCCTGGAGACTTCACTTCTCCAGGCTGCCCAGCCCCAGTTCTCCCAGCCTGTCCCCACAGCCCTCTGAGCAGATCTGTGGCCTCAGCCCCAGAGCTGGCCCCAGCCCTGCAGGTGAGGTCTGAGCAGAGCAGAGGGGCAGGATCCCCTCTCTCCATCTCTGCCCACCCTGCTCTGGATGCAGCCCAGGCTGCCCTTGGCCTTCTGGGCTGCCAGTGCCCACTGCTGGCTCCTGCCCAGCTGCTCCCCCACCAGCACCCCCAGGCCCTTCTCTGCAGGGCTGCTCTCAATCTCATCACCCCCAGCCTGCATTGCTGTTGAGAGTTGCCCTGACCCAGCTGCAGGACCTTGCCCTTGGCCTTACTGAGCCTCATGAGGTTCTCCTCAGCTCAGCTCTGCAGCCTGTCCAGACCCCTCTGGATGTCTCCATCCTGTTCCTCAGCCTCCCCAGCCACCCCACTCAGCTTGGTGCCACCTGCAGCCTTGCTGAAGGTGTAGGCACGAGGGTCAGCCTTGGTGTTTTGGCAGGGTCTAGGTTGCACAGCTAAGGCCTTGCTGAGGCATTAGGCTCCTTCCTCTTCTCCCCTCCGTGATGGGTCTCAGATGGGCTGAGTCCCTCAGACATACCCTGTCTTCAGTGAGCACTCCTCTCTGAAGGATGGCATCAGATGCCCAAGGCTGTTTCCCCAAGCTCTGAAAGATTAGACTGGGAGGTTTCTGGGTGGGAGATGTCCCAGGGCTGAGATCAGGGACAGAAATGTAAGGTCTGCCCCTCTTGGTTATCCAATCTGCTGTTAAGTAACCAGTCAGGGGCACTGTGCCTGCCAGGCAGCTGCAGCTGGCAGCAGGGCTGCCTGAAAGGCAGGCAGGAGTTTGCTGTCCCCTGGGCAAGAAGAAGGAGGAGGAAAAGCAGTTCTGTGCTTTTGGGCGGTCCCACAGTTGGACCCTTCCCAGCCTTGGTGATTTTTGGTGGCACCAGAGGCAGAGGCCTCTGAAAGGCAGAACTGGTTCTGAAAGCAGCAAGCTGCTGTTTGCCCTGGCAGCCTTGGCCCCTGTGTTATCTGTGGGATGCTGAGGATCAAGGGGCACAAGCATGGACTTGTGCCGCTGGCTGCCATGCCACGTCCCCAGCAAGCCTGGGCAAGGTGCAGCAAGAGCTGAGAGCCACCCTGCTGCTGCCCAGACCTGGCAGAGAGCTGGCATCCAGCCAGCCCCCAGCCTCACAGCTGCTCTGTGTCCTGCAGCTGCTCTGCCTTTAACAGAGCTGCACTGAAACACAGCTGAGCTCTGGAGCCTCCTGCAGTGGCTAGCAGCATGCAGGGGCTGGGCCACTGCCACAGTCCCCAAGTGCTAAACATAGAATCACAGAACGCTCTGGGCTGGGAGGGACCTCCAGAGCTCATCCAGCCCAACCCCTGCACTCAGCAGGGACATCCTCTGCTAGAGCAGGCTGCCCACAGCCCTCTCCAGCCTCACCTTCAACATCTCCAGTCATGGGCCCCAACCCCCTCCCTGGGCAACCTGCTGCAGGGTTCCAGCAGCCTCCTGCTGCACAACTTAAAGAATCATAGAATGGGAAGGTTGGAAGGGACCTCCAGGATCATCCAGTTCCAACCCCCTGCCATAGGCAGGGACACCTCCTGCTAGCACAGGGCACTCAAGGCCTCCTCCAACCTTGCCTTCAACACCTTCAGGGAGGTTGTGGAGCACGGAATCTCCCAACGTGATCAAAGATCACGTTGGGTGATTCCGTGCTCCACAACCTCCCTGGGAAACCTGTGCCAGTGTCTCCCCACCCTCAACCTGTGCCACTGTCTCACCACCCCCAACCTGTGCCAGTGTCTCCCCACCCTCAACCTGTGCCAGTGTCTCACCACCCTCACTGCAAACAACTTCCTCCTAACATCCACTTTCAATCTCCCCTCTCACACTTCAAACCCATTCA
>VWZE01014437.1:578-23393 GCA_013396675.1 Eubucco bourcierii | reverse complement strand
AACAATTATAAGAGGAAAGATTGAGAAGCTCAGTTCATCAGAAATTTTCCTGTGATCAACACAGTCAGGTTTTTGTGAGGTTTTGTTGTAGTTTTGTTGGTTTGGTTTGGGTTTGGGTTTGGTTTTTAATAAAAAACACAGATGCAAATCCACAATGGGAATGGAATGGACATAGAAAATAAGTGGTATCTGGATGAAGTTATCTTTCCAATTGAATTAAAATCAACTCATTTAATTGACAAAAATAACACTTCAAATCTCTTTTTTTTTTTCTTTACACATAACATATTTTGCCAGCACACATTTTCAGAATTTACCTGTATACTTATGTTTCTCCTATCTAGATAGAAAGATGTTTTAGTAATTGGTTAAGAAAATGCATTGTGTTAGGGAAAAAAAGCAACAATTCCGGCATCTTCCAGTTCTAAAGGTGCTCAGTAGTAGTTCAAATAGTAAAGTTTCCAATTCAGTAGAAGTTCTGATTTTGATCCAATTGTAATTAGAATAATCCTAATTCAATTCCCATTTGAGTCCAACTAAACCTTGCAATAAGAGTTTGGGTTTAATTCCAGTATAAGGAAAAAAAAAAAAAAAAAAGAGTTACTGATCTGAATTTTCTCTGATTCCCTGTCTGTGAGGAGCAGTGTATCAAAGACAGCATAACATTGAGGGACTATGGCAAAAGCAGGACCTCTTGAGTTCTGAAAATAGTGAAATAGTCTTTTTCCCCAAGCAATGTCAAGACAGAACAACTTATGAATTCAGAGAAATCTTTAGAACAGGAATATGGGCAGTACATAAGACTAGAACTAACCTTATAAACTGGTGCATCTTATCTGGAAGGCTACAGAAAAACTGTTTAGACTCTTTAAATTCAAATAGAGCTTAAACTGTAATTTACCAGTTCCCAAAAGCACTTGATAAACAAAATGAGAAAGAAACAACAAACTCCATATGCATTTCTTGGCTATGAGAAGTACATCAGAAACAAAAGAACAGTCATAGAATCATAGAATGGTAAGGTTGGAAGGGACCTCAAGGATCATCTAGTTCCAACCTCCTGCCATAGGCAGGGACACCTCCCGCTAGTACAGGACTTGTCCAACCTGGCCTTGAACACCTCCAGGGAGGGAGCAGCCACAACCTCCCTGGGCAACCTGCTACAGTGCCTCACCACCCTCACTGCAAAGAACTTCCTCCTGACATCCAGTCTAAATCTCCCCTCTGTCAGTTTAAATTCATTGCCCCTCATCCTGGCATTGCAAGACCTTGTAAATAATCCCTCCCCAGCCTTCCTGTAGGCCCCCTTCAGATACTGGAAGGCTACTATCAGGTCTCCTCGAAGCCTTCTCTTCTCCAGGCTGAAGATCCCCAACTCTCTCAGCCTGTCCTCATAGGAGAGGTGCTCCAGCCCTCTGATCATCCTTGTGGCCCTCCTCTGTACCTGCTCCAACACTTCCATGTCCTTCCTGTGCTGAGGACTCCAGAACTCCAGAACAGTCATGATTGAGTCTAGCAAAGGGAGCCTTTTTCCATACAGATATTGTCCATTCTAATAGCCCACCAAATATTCACGTGTATCTATGGACATCCTGAGGAATACTGTTGAACATAAACTTATTTGGGCAGATGAAATTAAAAAGTTGCTAAAATGCTATAATTTGTTTGGTTAATACATTGTTTAAAAGTCTCCTGCCTGTCCATGGAAAAGAGGTCAGTTTAGAAATGGAAGCAAAGAAACAAGAGAGTAAAATCTTGGTTGGTTTAATGGACATTTCAGAGGCGGTTCTGGTTCTCATATTTTATTCAAGGTGCTACCGTTTTTGAATAATCAACACTTAATTTTACTCCCAAGCTTTTAAAGGAGGATATCCTCCCCCTTGTTTTGTTTAAAGGACTGTAATTCTGTTATAGCCTAATGCATTTAGGGATTACAGTCACATAAAAAAGAATTGTACATAAAACACTCACTGTACTCTTGGTAACTTGAATGATGCTCCTTGAAACCCAGAATGAATCTTTTTTAGTCCTTTGAATATCTGAGACACAATCCAAGGTCAACAGACACATAGAGCACTCAAACTTAACCTAGCACCTTATATTGTCATTATTTATGATACCTTATTTCCACTGATTACCTTTGTTTGCAGTGGTTCCCAGATTACCAGGCATTTCTGAATTATATCAGAAACTCAGTTCTACAATTTTTTAGCTATGGTCACAGATTTTTAGGAGAATGATTTGGAACAGATTTTTTTGTCCTGTTTTTTTGAAAATGCTGCTTAATTTCTTTCCATGTATCTGCCAAATAGCTGTCTGAGGGCCTGACTACAGGCTCTGCTCCTGTGTAGGCTTCCAATATAATGCTGCAGCAAGCTATTGTGTTCTGTTCCCAGTCTCCAGTTAATGGCTCTATTCTATTTCATTCCTGTTTTGGAGACAGAAACTGTTAACTTTATTAGGTGCTCAAATACTGTGCTAACAAGGACCAATAAACATTTCGGTTTCAGCACTGCGCGAGACTAGTAGGTCAAACCATGACAGAGGAGCATAGTAACACTTTTTTGTGTCTACACACAGCTATAGGAGTGAAAAAAATGCTTTCCATATACGTTCCTTATGCTATATACCCCTGGTTAGCAAGTGAACCATTTTCTTGAAGACATTGTAGTGAAGAACATAGCCAAAATGAAGCCATGTTGGAATCCAAAAGTCAATCCTCCTTTCTCTCTCTGTCCTATTTCAAAACAGATGGTCTCATGTATAAAGAGAACTTGGAAGATTTTCTTTTTGCTTCTTCTTCTTCTTTTTTTTTTTTTTTTTTTTTTTTCCCCATAAAAATGGATATGTGGCCCAGCAAATTCTTCTAGCAGACTACACATGAATTCTTGGTTTTGGCAGTATAAAGAGCTTGGTTATTTCTGGAGGGAAAAATGTTGAGTTTGCATGTTGATGAAGGAGATGTTTAAAGGAGTTGGTTTTGCTTGTTTCTGATGTGTAGCATGATACACCTTTTATATCTAAGCAGATATGTCAATGTCTGTAAATAAAAGTCTGACAGGTCACTTTTCTCCACAACCTCTTGCAGGTTATAAGGCTACCAGATGTAGAATTCCATGAATCAGATCTTGAAAAGCACTGTGCTAGGTCCAGATAATAAAAAGATGCAAACAAGTCATTGATGAATGTATTCAGAGTGATTGATCCACTTATTTAAAAAATAGGAGAAATTAATTGTAAACAGCTCATAGGGTTCCAGTTCGATCACCAGACTAACAAATTGCACAGCCTTGAAATATTGTTTTTTCAGTGCAGAAAATAGTATAAGGCTGATAGAGAGAAAATAGACCTCAAAAAAAACAACCAAAAAAATTCAACCTGAAGGTCACAAAGGAAAACTTTCATGGTTTGGACATTAGTAGAAGGTTAGTTAGCTGTTTTAATGAATAATAAAAGTGTTCTTCAGGGAAAAAAAATGCATAAAGAAACGGTATCTTCCTAAGGGAGAGGAACAAATCAGTTGCCTCTTGAAAACAAGAACTATGTAAACAATTGTCCTTCAAGAATAATTGTCCTTCTAGAGAGGAAAAATGAGTGCAAGAGGAACATGCAAAAAAAGCTATTCTATTCTCTTCACACTGCTGGAATAGAAGCTAAGTCACTGGCTGTTGTGTTTTAGGAGCAATAGACATTGTTGGTGTTCTTGTGTGGGGATGTACAATGTCTCTATGTGATTTCCTCCTTCAAAAATATTGAAGAGGTGGGTGGGTAGTGTGCATACAGACCAGATATATGACAAAGTGGTGCCTGTGTGGGTGATTGCAAACAGTCAGTGAGGCAACAAGAACATACCTCTTCATAAGAAAGAAGAAGGGGTTGCAACCTTTCTTACTAAAGTGAGTCATCTCAGAATAAATGTGATTGATTATAGCTGTGGATAAATAAGATAGTTTCCATTTTGAAGACCTAGCTTAAGTGTATCTTTTCAGCTCTGCTTCTTGCATGCATCTGCTGATACCAACACAGGTGAAAAGCAAGCAGGTTAAGCTCTGCTGAACTCCCCCAGAATGAGTTACTTAGATGTTACATGCTCTTTACTTGCAAATATTTTGAAAAGCTGCAGAAAAAAAGACTTCATTATGTTTGTTCCATACTCTTACCACTGTTTGTGCTTGGCTGCAGTACATTCAATCATATCATGGCTTTTAAAAGTCAGAACATAAGCTATAGCCTAAACATATACAGGCCAACCAGGAAACTGCTGAAACATATTCAGGTAGCTGTACCAAATTCAGACCTTCACACCTGCTGTTAAAAGAAGCCTAATCAGGTGGATATTAAGAAAAACAGAATTGGATTCTTCTCAATGCTTTGAGTGATTCTCTCAACAGTCTTTGTGGTGGGTTAACCTTGTCTGACTGTCAGGAGTTCACCAAGCTTCTCTCTAAATCCTTCTCCTCAGCAGGACAGGGGAAGAAAGTACAATCAAACAAATTGTAGGTTGAGATAAGGACAGGGAAATTGCTCTTCAATTACTGCTATGCCAAAATGGACAGGACTTCAGGAACATTAATTTATTTTATTCCAAATTAATAGCAAAGTAGGATAATCAGAAAAATAAATTTAAAAATCATCATATTGTTGTTCCCCCTCACTTCTTCCTAGGCTCAACTTCACTCAAGAGTGTCCTACATCTCTTTAGGAGGTGTGTATGAAACCTTTAGTTAAAGTATAAACATCATAATGAGAAGAAATCAGTCCCCCAGTCAGGTGTTATTAATACCCTTACTAGTTACTCTTTCACTTCCTATCCATGAGACTGTTTGTCATGTGCCTATCCTTGGATAGTTATCAATAATCAATTTCTGATAACTAGTCCTCTCTAAATTTTCTGAGGTTCTTGGACCAGTCTTTAAGACAGAGAGTTTAACAAATCAGGTCCATTAGGTTTGTAGCCTCTGATGCTAGCAAATACAATCACATGGTATTTTTATATGATTACTCAAAATAGCAAGTAATTGATAAGACTAAAGAAAGAAGTAATTGTTAAGAGTAAAGAAAATCTAAATCTAAACAATACTATAACTTCAAATGGAATCATAGTATTGAATATATGCACATAAGGACACTGATTTGCATATATATACACAGAAAGCTTCATACTCAAATAAGAGGTCCAAAGCATCTGTACATCTTTATGTTTCCAAGATACAGAATTCATATGAGCCACACTTGCATTTAACATTGGAGGCTCTGGGACAGACACCACCAAAAGAGGCAACAGGAAACCAAATGCCAAGATTGCCACTTGCTGAACTTTCTAGTCTCAAAGAGACCAATATACCTCAGAAAGAGATGCAAAAATTCAGGAGTTATAAGTGTAGATTCCTTTGTAATGAGACTGTTTAAAGAAGTGCACATAGTTAAAAATTAATCTTTGAAATGTTCATTGAATTATTTTTTCTTATGAAGTTGCTTTATTAAACAATATTAATCATGTTCATACATTATTTCATCTGTAAGGGAGATGTCTAATTCCAGAGCCTTGAGTCTCCTACCCTTATTCTCATCAAATATCAGTAATTATCTTCAAGAAGTCCTTTCAGCTTCTTGGACCAGTTCTGAAACCTCTACAAGGAATGTTGGCAAACACATTCTGGAGAGTAGGCTCACTATTTTTTTTGTAGGTATGAGTAGGCTCAGCCATGCTACCTCCCTCTATTTTAACTAAAGTTCCAGCACTTCAATCTGAGTAAACTTCCAGGCAACTTGAGGACTGAAGGCAGGAAACAATTTCTATATTGTGAAGGAGTAAATGCAAGATGAAAATAAGATATTGCTCCACAGAAACAAGCATCTAAATTTGCACCAGGGGGTAGGTAGAGTAGCTGTATACAGTGGTGTGATTTAACTGAAAAGCTTTGACAAAAATGTCCTGAGTGTTTCTTCTAACACTGTGTTAGAAGCTGTCTACCTCATAAAACACTTATGAAAGGTAATTACTGTTTCAATTAATGGTCTATCATGGTTCTGTAGCACTTGCACACAAATGGTCTTTATTTCATAATTTTTCGATTATACATTTTCAGTAACCATAACATTTGAAACAGTAGACCCTGTGTAAAACAGGTTTGGTAACTACCTCTCTTATTTCCCAATTACTATTTTGGTGTTTTACATTCAATCACACTTTATAAATTCAGTTCTTACTTCAGTTCCATATACTTAAAACATGTGGAGAACCATCCTAAGAATCAGACATATTACACAGAATCACAGAATACATCCAATTGGAAAAAACCTCAATAATCATCCAGTCCAACCCTTAACCCACCAATGAAGGGCCAACACTGAACCATGTTCATAAGTGCCAGGTCCACATGCCGCTTAAACACCCAGCGATGGTGACTCCACCAGTGCCCTGGGCAGACAATTCCAATGTTCAGTAACAATTTGAGTGAATAAACATTTCCTAACACCCAGCCTAAGCCTCCCCTGATGCAGATTGAAACCATTTCCTTTAGTCCTGTCACTTGCCACCAAGGAGAAGAGGCTGGCCTTCCTCACTCCAACAGCACCAGTGCTGATTTTATATTGCAGATACACTTCAAG
Organism: Eubucco bourcierii; assembly: GCA_013396675.1. Lineage (NCBI taxonomy): Eukaryota > Metazoa > Chordata > Aves > Piciformes > Ramphastidae > Eubucco > Eubucco bourcierii. The sequence goes on along the minus strand of VWZE01014437.1, from coordinate 16,781 downwards.
CACACTGGGAGTCAAAGCCGTATGTTGTTGGCAACCACTTTACCATGCCTGCATTTGCACTGAGGCATATATTGGCTGTCAGGAAATAAAAAGGCTGTTTGCTGTGGCGAGCAAGAATTCTTCCCATTCCCCTAAGTGGATAAGCATTTAGAAAAGTTTGACTGGTCAAAAAGACTACTCATAAAACAGAACTTTCCATATTGTCAACATCATACAAGAAATAAATTCATTCTCCCTTGTGACCTTCCAAAGAGCCTCCACAAATATCACAGATACCATTGTTTGCTTAGAGGATACTGAGTACTAAGCAACCTTAGAATAACACAATGGCTGAAAAAAGCTGTGGAAGAACACAACCAACTGACCTATAGCTGAAATGTTTCAGCCAGCTACTGTATCTCATGCTGTCTGAAACATCAGTTGTCAATAGATTGGATCCTCAGTGTAAAGACACTGCTTAAAATTTAGGCTTTCAGTGTAAGCAAATCCCATGGGTTTCCTCTGTAGTGAATGAAGCTACAGAAATATTTTTTAAATGGTAATAGCATCTTTTACCAGGTACAAGTCAGCAAGGTGCCTTTGGAGCTACCTATTTGCACTTCTTAAGTACGAAGTCAACAGCACTAGTTTAGATCAGCTTTTAGGTGAGACAGATCCCACATTCTGTTACAAAGAACATGCAAGCCTGGTAAAGCCTGGTTTTGCAGTGCCTCTTGGGTGTGTACTCCTGACCTGTCCTAACAGGACAAACCTTGCCCTTTTTCTTGGCCTTTCATTTTGCCATTCAACTGCGTGGTATAATTCTTCCTTCAGTGATATGACCCCTCCGTACTGTAAGGAAATTTTGCTTTCACTAAGCAAAATGATTAACAAACCTGGTGAAAAAATAAAAACACAAAAGAAGGGGGAAAAAATCCCACAAACCAGACAAATAGAACCTCCTTCCAAATAACATTTTTTTCATTTTTAACTTGAGATAAAGATTTTTTTTTCCTGTCATCTTTGAATTAACTTCTCATTACTTGTACTAAGGTTTACATTATGGATTTTAGCAGTTTTTCTCTGCTAAAAATACGTATTGTAATTGTAAACATAATTAGATTTGTTCCACATAATTGCATATAAATCTAATCCCAAGGTGTTTTTCGAACTCCTTTGTTTCTTATTGATGGATTAGAACTAGCGTCTATCTAGAAGTGATACTTTTCTCTGAGGTAATGCTGTTCAGACATCCCAGTCCTACTTCCCTCTTATTTTTGCTACAGTTTCTGCCCAGTATTTGCTAAAAACAGGAACACTGGTAAGTGGCTGCCTTGGCAACTGATAGCAAATTAACTTTTGGTTAGCCTACAAGGCGTGTTTATTCTGGGACTTTCAACTTTAAATGAAAGCGTGGATCATCGGAAATGTGTTTCTTGGACATGGAAGAATGAACAGCTGTTTCATGCTCCTTTTAAATCTCTGAGAGCTGGAGCTTTGATTGTAGGCAGCTTTAAATAACATTTGAGGATGGAGGCAATAGCAGCCTGCTAGTCTACTGTGATCCACTTGCAGAATTGATCTAAGATGTTGGAGGTTTAAATGAGCTCTGCAGTGAATTCTGGTTGTTTTTGGTTTTTTGTATAAATGATATACAAATACTTAATTTTGATTTTTTTTCTCTCTCCTTTTTTATAGAATCATATGTGGTTTATCATAAACCAGATTTTTTTTTTTTTTTTCCTTTTTGGAATCAATGACAGATATTGTGGGCTTCTGGGGGGTTTTGTCTTGGTTTTTTTGTCCTTTAATAACAAATAAGATCTTAACATCTAGAAATGGAAGATACATCTCTATAAAAGCAGACCATGTGTGGGTAGAGAATGAGTTGTGGCATAAATGATTGATGGCATGATGTTTGTTAATACAAGGAGTCTGAATGTAATGTAATGTGTAGTTAAGTTTGGATTTAAATTCAGTCTTTAAAAATCATCCTACCTATCCAACAAAACTTTAAATTTCCATAATCTTATCTATTTGTCCTTCCACACAATATTAAAGGGAAAGAATAGTAAAGCAATCCAGGCAGCACAACGAAACCAATAGCTTTCAGACCTTTTGGAAGCCTTACTAAAAAATACACTGCACAATTTGGAATAAGTAACAAGATATCTGTCCTGTTCCATTGTCTAGAGTGATTTTCAGAGAGTTATTTTAGGAGACACTGAGCTTAGTTTCTCCTCTAAGCCTCTTGTTCAATCTGAACCATAGCAAAGCCACATTCATGTAGTTTCTCAAACTTAAACTGTAAAGTCTGATGTACACAGAATGCATCTAGGAGTGAGGAAGACTGAAGAATCTCTCATTCTTGTTCACTCAGTGTTTAATATGTTGATAAACTGATTACAAAACATAAACATAATCAACAATCTGTGTGATATATCATAGTTCATATCCATTGTGGACATAACTTGGAGAAGCTTTTGCTTACCTCCTCATCATGCACAACCTTACTTTTTTACCTTATTTATTTATTTATTTAGATATTTATTATAATTTCTGGTTGTTCAGTAGCCCAGCTTTAGTGACCTGGGTAGAAGTTTTATCAGTAAGGTATTTTGTTCAGTCTTTTCTGATAAATTAAGGTGTGAAAATCAGCATAAGGCTCTCCTGGTATCTTCATGTAAATAAAAAGTTCCAGTTGCTTATTTCACAGAACGACAGAACCACAGGGGCTGGAACAGACCAGTCCAACTCCCCTGCCAGAACAGGATCATCTATACCACATCACACAGGAACGTATCCAGGTGGATCTTGAATATTTGCAGTTAGGGAGACTCCATAACCTCCCTGGGCAGCCTGTTCCAGTGTTCTGTCACCCTCACAGGGAAAAAAAAATCCTCCTCATATTTAAATGAAAGTTCCTATGTCTCAACTTCCACCCATTGCACCTTGTCCTGTCATTGGGCATCACTGAGAAGAGCCTGACTCCATCCTCCTGGTACTCACCCTTTACATATTTATAAACATTGGTGAGGTCACCTCTCAGTCTCCTCTTCTCCAAGCAGCACAGCCCCAGCTTCCTCAGTCTCTCCTTGTAAGAGAGATATTCCATTCCCTTAATCATCTTTGTGGCTCTGCACTGGACTCTCTCAAGCAGTTCTATGTCACTCTTGACCTGGGGGGCCCAGAACTGGACACAGTACTCCAGAGGTGGCCTCACCAGGGCAGAGTAGAGGGGGTAGGAGAACCTCTCTCGACCTACTAACCATACCCCTTTTAATACACCCTAGAATGGTATTGGCCCTCCTGACCACAAGAGCACACTGCTGGCTTATGGTCAACCTACTATCAATGAGGACTCCCAGATCCTTTTCCCTTTCCCTGCCTTCCAACAGGTCAGTCCCCAACCTATACTGATCCTTGGTTGTTCTTTCCCAGATGCAAGGCTCTACACTTGTCCTTGTTGAATTTCATTAAATTTCTTCCTGCCCAATCCTCCAACCTGTCCAAGTCTCACTGAATGGTGGCACAACACCCCAGTGTGGCAGCCACTCCACCCAGTCTGGTGTCATCAGCAAACTTGCTGACAGTGCACTCTGTGCTCTCATCCAGGTCATTAACAAATATATTGAACAGAACTGATCCTAGTACTGACTACTGTGGGACCCCACTAGCTACAGGACTCCAACTAACCTCCATACCATTTAGCACAAGTCTGGTTTCTTACCTTCAACCAGTTCCCAATCCACCTCACTACCTGATCATCCAGATCACAATTATTTAATTGCATTTTATATACAAGTGAGAAGAATTTGCCCTAAATGGTATGATGGCCTCTTTAACATTTGTATTCTCTAGTCTTTAGTTCTTGGAAACACAGACATATTGCAGTGTTGAATGCACTGGGTGTTTTTGAAAGAAGAATTTAAGGGCAACCACAAAGAATAGATGATTTGACTGTGTCTTCTTCATGAGTCAGAAAATTCTAGTGTATGTCATGCAGCATAACAATGTGGAATAAATGTCTGCATGCAGCTTCGTGAGGGAGTACAATCATCCTCTATTTGACATTCATACCACATTCATTCATGCAGTCTGTGAGTACTGCACAAGAACATAAAATTGTTTATCTTGTGTTTTCCTTATCTGAACAGTATTTTACAGTCAATGGGGCTAAATTATCTAACAACCATGAAGAAATACAACAATAGTATCAGTCACCAGTAATTAAACTTCTACACAGTTGTTACTGAATACAAGTGGACTTTTATTTCAAAAAATGAAGCTAATTATTTTTTTTTCTAAAAAAATCATACTTCATAAAAACACAAACCATTTAGGTAAACATTTCTACTTCTTTAACACAGAATGAAAGAAATAAAAATGTTGAATTCTTCTCATATAACCCCCCACAATATAGCACATTTTTTTCATTTTTATCATAGAATCACAGAATGGTAAGGTTGGAAGGGACCTCAAGGATCTAGTTCCAATCCCCTGCCATAGGCAGGGACACCTCCCACTAGTACAGGTTACTCAAGGACTCGTCCAACCTGGTCTTGAACACCTCCAGGGAGCGAGCAGCCATAACCTCCCTGGGCAACCTGTTCCAGTGTCTCACCACCCTTACTGTAAAGAACTTCCTCCTAACATCCAGTTGAAATCTCCCCTCTGTCAGTTTAAACCCATTGCCCCTTGTCCTGGCATTGCAAGACCTTGTAAATAGTCCCTCCCCAGCCTTCCTGTAGGTCCCCTTCAGATACTGGAAGGCTACTATGAGGTCCCCTCGAAACCTTCTCTTCTCCAGGCTGAAGAACCCCAACTCTCTCAGCCTGTCCTCATAGGAGAGCTGCTCCAGCCCTCTGATCATCCTCGTGGCCCTCCTCTGTACCTGTTCCAACACTTCCATGTCCTTCCTGTTCTTGGGGCTCCAGAACTGCACACAGTACTCCAGGTGGGGTCTGACAAGAGCAGAGTAAAGGGGTAGAATCACCTCCCTTGCCCTACTGGCCACACTTCTCTTGATGCAGCCTAGGACTCGGTTACTGTCTGGGCTGCATGTGCACACTGCAGGTTCATGTTGAGGTTTTCATCAACCCAGACTCCAAGGTCCTTTTCCTCAGGGCTGCTCTCCAGCCATTCACCACCCAGCCTGTATTTGTGCTTGGGATTGTGCCTACCCAGGTGCAGGACCTTACACTTGGCCTTGTTGAATTTCATGAGGTTGGCCTGGGCCCAACTCTCCATCAAATTGTTCCTCCATGAGTTTATACTACAGTATAAAATAGAATGTTCAAACTACATTTTAATAGTCATAAACGGCCAGGCTTGCTAATATTTATCACATAATTGAAAAAATACAGGCAAACATGTTAAGCAATACTCTAAAGGGTAACATTATTCATGTAGGATACTCTGCATCAACCTCAGAAAAGTTCTGAAAGTGAAATTGAAATTGCTTTAGAACTATATTCATACCACAGTTTTAAAGCTGTCACAAAACTGTTCTCCTTGAATGTTATGTACCAATTCACTTATCCAAGATTTACTGTCATCTGAGATATGCAATTTTTGAGTAAACCTTTATATCTGGGGCTTTATGCTTCTAAGATCCAGAAGCTCTTAACATTTCTTGCTGGTGAGATGTTTATCCAATTATCAAATGGTATTATTATTGTTTGTTTCTGTTATTCACTGAAAATAAGAAGGGAAAAGAAAAAGTGAAAGAAAGGGAAAGGCAATGGGGAAGGTAAAGGGAAAAGGAAAGAAAGAAATGAAAAAAAAAAAAGGGAAAAAAAGGAAAATTAAAAGAAGAAAGGAAAAAAATGAAGAAAAAAGGGAAAAGCAGAAAAGGAAAAGGAAAGGGAAAAAGGAAAAAGAAGAGGAAAAAGAAGAAAATGGATGGGAGAAGGAGAAGGAGGAGAAGGAGAAGGGAAAGGTGAAGGAGAAGGAAAACGAAAAGGAAAAGGAAGAGGAAAAGGAGGAAAGGTCAGACCTGAAAAAACAAACAGCTAAACCAAAACATTGTCTTGATAGTGTTTCTTGCTGTTTCTTTTCCCAGAGCTCCTTGTTATCTGGATTAAATTGAAAAGCGTCTGCTTACTTTTGTATGAATTCAGTAAAACTTTCCATTGTTGGTTTTTTTTTTTTCTAATCTTCATCTCTCTGTTATCATCTCTTGTCATAAACATGTAATAGCTAATGAACACTCTGTAATTTCAATAACTGTATTACATCTTGTGGGGTTTTTTTCCTACTGACAGCACTACGAATGATCTCCAAACAAAAAACCTACATAATTCTCCGTCAATGTCTTATATCTTATTTCGCAGAGTCCAAATAAGCAAATAACTAGTCTGTAAGTACATTATAATTACAGATTACAGACTAATTAGAGAGTTATTTATGCCTGAAGATTGCATACTAATTATACATGAAGTTATTATGGAAAAACTGGCAAGCACTATGAAAGCAATTACTATAAAATTATAAGTAGATGTCATTTGATTTTATGATTATTTGTACCATATGAAATAACAAGTTGCCAAAAATCAGACCAGGCTGGTTTGTTGCACATGATATTTTTGACTTTTTAACACCATTAAATCTCCAAGTAGTCTGACAGTTTACAATTGCTCCACAAAGACAGAGGCATCTGAGTATCTTCCCATAGTACATTAAGTACCACAACAAACAGCTGCTCCATGTAGTTCGTTCCACTCTAAACTTTTCCCAGGGGTAAAACTGTTAGTGTTGTCTTCTTTTAGTCAGATTTCTCATTTTCCTTTTTTTAAATTTTTTTTTTTTTTAATTTGTTCCTTTCCTAATCATTACTTTAAAGTGACCTCTGGATTATGCTTGTCAGAAATAGTAAGTTGTATTCTTTCAACCAGGAATGGAAGTAGTGATGCTTGTGACAAGCCCAGGATCCTGCTGGAGTTCATTTCACAGGCTGAACATCAGCCAAGACTGTTTCCTGCACAACTGTCTGAAAGTGTCCTTTTGCCTGAGGAGATACAGAGCCAACTATGGTTTTCAATCTCAAGTTTTAAATACCTCTCAAAGGGGCCAGACATTTATCTGTTGAGAACATCTTGAATAAACAAAGGTCAAAAAAAGGGCTAAGACATTAAATTTTATTAAATAAAACTTTTTGGTTTAATTAACTATGTTTCCTAAATTGGAAAAGGCTAATTTCAGTGGGACACTGAATAAATTACTCTGTTGTTTCAAGAGCCAAGAACAAATAAACAAAAAAGTTCATGGCATCCAAAACTAAAGTGCATGTGTGCATGCATGAATATGTGTTTTCCTGTCAAATATCTAATATTTGAATGAAGGAAAGTAGTTTGTATAGCTGAAAGTGAAGTAGTTAATAGATGAACAGTTGTAGTAAAAATCAGAAGAAAAAGTTGATTGGGTAATATGTTAGTGGCCTAAGATGTTCTTCTTAAGACACTTTTTAAAGCAAGTGAGAAATCCAATTATCTGCTCAATGTTCTGGGAGGAAAGTCAGCCTCACCATCTCAAGTGATGATGAAGCTGCTGCAGAAGTTTCTGACTTGATTAGGGTTTAGCAAATGAAACAGTCATTAGGAGAGACTGAAGGACACTCAAACAGTTCAGAAGGTTTTATAAAGATAAAAGAAACCTTGTTTCGTACAATTTTGCAGGTCCAGATAGAGAACTTGGGTAGTACTGTTCCCAGGAGACTCCAAACACATAAACTGGAGCTATTTAAGAAAGGTGACTCTCAGTCTTTCTTATTACAGTTATTCTGGTTTGTACATCTATTTTACTTTTCGTGTGACCAGCAGGATAAAGGAAGTGATTTATAGATTCATAGAATGGTTCTTCCCTTCTACTCCATTCCTGCAAGACCCCACCTAGAATATTGTGTCCAGCTATAGGGTCTCCACCATAAAAAGGACATCAAACTGCTGGAGTGGGTCCAGAAAAGGGCTACAAAGATGATCAGAAGAATGGAACATCTTCTGTATCAAGACAGGCTATGAAAGTCAGGGGTGTTGAGCCTGGAGAAAAGAAAGCTCCAAGGAGACTTTACAGGAGCCTTCCAGAACCTGAAAGTGGCATAAAAGAGAAGAGACCTTTTACAAGGGCTTGTATTGATAGGATGAGAGGGAATGAATTGAAGTTTGAGGAGAGTCAATTTAGACTGGATGTTAGAAAGAAATTCTTTAAGAGTGGTGAGACACAGGAGCAAGCTGGCCAAAGAGGTTGTGAATGTCCCCTCCTGGAGTTGTTCAAAACCAGGTTGTATGAGGCCTTAAGCACCCTGGTCTAGTGGAAGATCTTCCTGCCCATGGCAGTGCGTTGGAAGTACATGATCTCTAAGGTCCCTTCCAACATGAACCATGCTATGATTCTGTGGTGTACGTTGGTGGTTAGGACACCTTTCTGAAAGGACAAACTGCTTAGATCCCATTCCTTTTTTTCAGTTAGTTTCATGCAAAAGACGAAACACTGGAAACAAAAATAAAAGCAGAGTGATCAGAGCACTTTCCTTAGGGATAATGAGGGAATGAGGTTTACAGAGAACCAGGTCTGATTCTTCACAGGTTGATCAATGCTCATTTGGTCACTGGGTAAAAGGGAAACAATGTCTGTTTCATCCTTTTGTGAATTCAGCTGGGAACTGTGCTTTTTTTCTCTCCCTACATCTGGTTGAAATTTTTCAGTGAATTAAGGTCAAATTATCAAAGAAAGTTTATGATGTCTGTAACACCATTGATGGTGAAAAAATTAGACTCAAGTGTTCAGGTGTACATTTAAGAGGTTTAAATTATATCTGCTTTATAAGCTTACTTTCTCCCTAATTCAAGCAGACAGGGGAATGCTGCTATTTAACTGTAAAGGGCAACTTTCTTCTACTTGCTGTTATTGTCACATTTAAGATGGTTTAAACACTCTAATATGTTATTCATCATAAGTGAACTGATCACTGTCTTTTGTATTACACAGTAATCATGTCTGGAGGTTGTCAGTGATTCAAATGTATCAAATTGCTAAGAAGTATTCATTATTTTTCATAGTTTCTATAATTTAGTATTCAAGACAAAGCTATTTAAAAAGCTTTGTTGTTTTGAGTAGCAACTGGTTACAGGTCCTGGCAGAGTCAGTGAGAATGGTGGTGAGTTATCCCAGTTTAATGGGTCATCGTAAAAGTGTTAACTAGAAGGGTCAGATAATTAGCCTATGTAAATAATTTCAAAGGAGCTGTTTAAGTTTAGATCAGCTGAGGGTTTAATGCACAGTGTACTTTGACCTATGTCCTTCAATAACTTTTGCTCTTCTGTACAAGTTCCTTCTGCTCATATCTTCAAAACTGTAATTAAAAAAAAAAAATTAAAGGATAACACATTAGCTTTTCTATGAAATCATAGTTATTACTTCTCTTGACATTGTTATTACAGTAGAATTGTTTACAACATAAGGCCATGTTTAGAGAGGTAGAGATGCTTGCTGTTTTTTGCACAAGCAATTCATAAGGTTCAGACGGAGTCTCATGGGAAGAAGTTATTTTCATAGTGGTTGGTGCATGTAGCATCATTTAATTTTCTAGTGTTTTAGACTTCTCACTGTAACCCAGAAGTGGTGCTCACCATTACTAAAAAAAAATTAAGCAGAATATACATTACATTTTTTTGAGCTCTGTATGCAAGTCTCTCTGCATGCTAGCACAGAGGAGACCGTGTTGACTTCAGTCCTGATACTCTGACAGAGGGGAATTATGGTGCCCATTTTCTAGTCTCTAGCGGTCGTTAATGTTTTATGAAGGGAAAAGGAACATTTTGACATTTGGTAAGGACGGTTTCTAATTAAGAAGGATTCAACGAGGCACTTAAGTTCTAATGGGACCTACACTCATGCCTGGCTAGAAACTTGCCCTACCCTGTCTCAAATTTTACATCTAACCTCTAAGCTGCAGAGTCAGTTTCTTTCTTATGCACTGTTGTTCTGACCCCACAAGTTTTTCTCACAGCAGCCTAATGTGCAAGGCAGGCTCAGACACTTGCTATTCATTGTATATTGTCGAGTCGTGTTGTACACAATCTACACTACAGACACCTAGCACAGTTAACATAGAAAACAACAAATAGCGAACTAAGTGGTAAGACCAAATTACTCACTGAGGGCAGGTTTTTTTACTTACTAAAGAAATATATCAGCATCTAGGCTGCAGGCTCAGCCCTGCAGACAGTACCAATATACATATGGGCCTTTTGCTGACAATCCTTAAATCAGAGAAGCTGTTTTGAGCTACAGACCGTATTCAGCTACCAATTGAAATTAAACATTTAAACTGATAGCCCTGTGTGCTGGTTTGAGGCTAAGTAGAATATTTTAATAGAGAAAATTATACTGTAGGCTGTGAAAAGAAAACATGGTGATGTCAACTTCACTCATAGTCTTGCTGAAGAATTGTTTGGGAACACTAACCAAAACATATAGATAAGGTCACTCTCTGTCTGTCTTTTGCTGTATCTAGCAGCTTCTGGGCTCTGACTCCTTTGCTGATTAATCCTCACTAACCACTTTTCTTCTAATCCCCCTGGCCGATTCTCCTAATTTACCTTGTGCATAAGGCAAACCTTGGGGTAAGGTACAGGGGTGGGGAGAAGGTGGAAGGGTGGTTGGGAGCCCCTCCTGGGGTCTCTGATTTCTGGGAGGGGAGTTGTGTTTCTGTATTATCTTTAACTTGTATATGTCTGTAACTATTCCTGTCTATAGTGTGTATCTCTGCTTGTACATTGTGCTGAGCTGTAAATAGAGCTTCATCTCAACTTCCAGCAGACTGAGTTCTAGTCTGGGTCATTTTACAAAGTGTGTAGGGGGTAGGGAACTCCCAAACCTTCACACCCTGATTACCTTATTCCTACACAGTCAGAATAGGATGTGGGCATTTATTAAATGAAACAACCACAGCAAATTGTCTGCAAGTAAGCTGTCCTGTCTAGCTGTGTAACTTTCCCTGGTGAGAGTAGTTCTGAGCATATATTTCTGATGCTCAGCATGGAAGATGAATAATGTTTTAGGACGTCTTTAGGTAAACACAGTTGTAAGTATGAAATATGGTATATACATATATCTATATGTATAGAATGAGCATCAAATTTCATTGTCTTTGAATGCTGGGAGATTGACATTTTCCATGCTCTATCATGCAACTGAAGAACAAAACTGAAGGAAAAACCAGAAAACCACCAACAAAACCCCAAACCAAAAAAACAACCAACCAAATGAATAAACATCAAACCCAAAACAAAACAAACAACTAGCCAGAGAAAACCAACAGAAGGGTTGAAGTGAGTCCTGTTAATGTAGTAAGGCTTACTCACCTAGTTTCAGGGAAACTGAGGAGAGGGCTTGTAAGTTCCAGAAAGTTTAATCTTTCAGACCAGTTATTTGGCTGTGTTTTCCATTGGCTGGCTTGTTGCATCTCTTCTCTCAAAATAAAGTTATTTTTTGAATAGACACTCAGGTGTCATTTGCTTTTCCCTACACATACACAAGAAGTTCTGAGAGCTTTGACTTACTGTCTAGGAGTCTGCTGATTAAACCTATCCCCCATAATGTTTAATGTCATTGTTGGGTTTCTTTTTTGTTCAAATATTTTTGAATGGTTGCATACTCTTTAATTACAGTATTTCTCCTTCATTTTCAGTTCTAAGGTCAGCTACATTTAATGTTGTTTTAGTCTTTTGTCATTTCAGAAATATTAATAGGTCTGAAATCCATTTACGGTTTGATTATTTCATGGACAAAACTCTTTGTTACAGTAGTTTAAAATACAGTACAATAGAGTTTCACAAGGAACATTTCACAACTGGAACATTATAGTGATCTCAGATTAAGTTGTTTTCAGGACATGTGAATGGCAAAGAAAGCAGTTTACAGTTTAAAGCTCATCAGTGGCAAAGTCATTTTATTCTATGAAAAGAGACATTCTGCAGCCTTGTATTTATTGGATTAACAGATATGTGAAGGAGGTTACTGATTTTTTTTTTTTTTTAATATATATAATAGAAGCTCTCAGAAGAAAGAAAGAAAAAAAACAGACAAAGTAAACGATCTAACTGCTGTAAGACATCCCACTGTCACAAATTAGTCTCAGACATCTACAAATGTATCATCTTTCCCAAAATGTGAGTATCTATACTTCAAAGGCATCTAGCAGTTCGGACAAGAAGGAGATGTCAAAAAAGAGCTTACAGAATGTGCCATATGTTCACAAATTGCTAAGCATAAGTTTTCTAAAAATCCTTCCCCTTGAAGAATTGCCTACTGGATCCTCAAATTAGGGAGGTAATGAGGAGACCCTGAAAGCAACATTTGTCTTCTATTCTTTGGGGTGAATAATGGCCTTTAAAGCCCTTTTAATTATTCTCATTAGAGAGAGCAAATATTTTAAACAATCCACAGAATGGTTTGTGTTGGAAGTGATCTTAAAGATCGTCAAGTTCCAACTCCTGTGCCACAGACAGAGAAACATTCCACTAGTTCAGGTTGCTCAGAGCCTCATACAACCTGGCCTTGAACAGTTCTGAGAAAGAATTTATGCTGCAATATCTCACTTTTTATTTTATGATTCTGACTGCTTCATCTCAAACACTACACAGAGTTGCCTTTGACATGCAGAGTTTGAAACTTACCAAACTCACAGTTTTAACTTTTAACTTCTAGGAGTACCTTTAAATAATTTATTCTATTTTAAATTAGTAGATCTTGACAGTATGATCCAACTCTTCTGGTACAAAACAACGTCATCAGAATTTTTATTACTAAAAACCTGGTCACTATTTTTTTTTTTAATTGGAAATGTCACTGCCATCAGATGAGTCTGTAACAAAATCATAGCTTTCCTATCAGGTGAACTAGTAGTATCTTACAAAATTTTGTTCTAATGACTGTTGCCTCTGTAGGAATAATATTTTTGACTGTATCCCATTAATTCATTATTGTGTTCTACTCAAAGGACTGTTATGTACTTTGCATACAGACCACAATGTAGCTTTGTCCTTTTTAAATCTAAAAGAAATGAAACAACCAACCAAAAAAACCCCAAAACCCACCAAACAAACCAAACAACCCAGCCACAACCAAAAAACAAGACAAAAACCCCCCACAAACCTGAACTGTGGTTATATAAGGGCAAAATACCTTTACAATGAGCACAGATGATCTAACAAAATTATGTGACACTAAAAAGAGTTTTATCTGTCCTAAAGGAAGAGTTCTCAAGAAAAATTAGCAAACCAAACCTAAAAAACCCCAAACACCAGCAAAAACAACCTCTTGTTTATAACCATTCAAAAAATAAATGTACCATTTCTTTCTGCTCAATAGGACACATCAGAAAAGCCAAACATAAAGAGCTGAGAGAACAAGACAACTGTGGTAGCTGCTGGAGTTTCAAAACTCAATTTCTTGATTGATGGCAGCCTGTAGTTAAAACCAAGGCAAGAAAACTGAGCTTGAAAAAGAATTTGATGCAGTATACAAGAAGAGGTTGAGAAGACAGAGGACAAGATATATATAAAGTAAGCTCTAAGAAGCACAGAGGGGAAAAAATATTAACAGCCTCTCAAAGCCCAAATAAAGAAGATGAAGAAGGGAAGAAATAGCCAGATGGACAGAAATCTGTAAGTTGACTCAACCTTTAAAGGTTATCTAGTCCAACACCACTGCAGAAATCAGAGACATCACCAATTAGATTCAGTTGCTCAGAGCCCCATCAGGCCTGACCTTGAATGTCTTTGGGGATGGGGCTTCCATTACTTCCCTGGGCTACCTATTTCAGTGTTCCACCATTCTCATGGTAAAGAACTTCTTCGTTATGCCCAACATAAATATACACTTCTCCAATTTAAAACCATTGTGCCTTGTCCTAGTACTACACGTCTTTGTAAACAGTTCCTCCCCAGCTTTCTCACAGGCCTCCTTCAGGTACTGGATGGTTGAGTAACATCTTCCTGAAGTGTTCTCCTTCCTAGGCTAAACAATGTTCTTCAGCTGAGAACAATGTTTGAAGGACAGTCCTTGAAAGATGTAGAAAAAGACCTTTCTCCAAGTTATTTCGCTGTCTAAATATTTATTCACAGTAAAAATTGTGTCAGCAGAATAAAATAGGACTGTTGTTTATAAATATGCCATTAATTTTGAAGTCCCTAGTTACAATGGTTAGGAGCTGCAGTGTGTGGTTACATGTCTGTGTCTTTATGATTCTGAAACACAGGGAAATATTAACCAATACTTAAAATGTCACTGAGCTGCAAGCAATTACTAGCATCTCTCTTTTACCACGAGAGATGAGGAGCAGAGAGAAGAAAGTTTTTTTCTGAAGTTACACATGGAACTCTGTAGACAATGGAAGGAAGGCTGAGCACAAAGGTTAGGACACGGACCCAGCATTAAAGCACTTGGAGGAATATAAATTACCTTGATTTATCATCTTGGAGAAACCTGCTGAATACAAGGTTGGGTTGGAGTGACTGTCACAGCCCAACCAGACAGATCTCCAATACTCAAAACAGTCCTGAGAATTCTCACTTTGGTTGTCTAACCAGTCTGTGTTGTGAAGCTTTCCAAATCAGGAATTACCTTTACAAGATTTAAGATGTCAAGCTACCCGATTGTGTCATTAACTGCTTATGGAAGAGTGAAACAAACGTCTTTCTGCACAAGGAGCTTTGCTTGAAATTCTAGAATCTTTATTACTTTATTACTGATAAATATTAACAAGTTGTCATTGTGGAATCTCTGCCTGCTATGGATAAGGTGTGCACATAGACAGTGACTGGAGTTGAAGCAGAGAACTTGCCTCTTTTGATATCCTTACTTTCAATCTGGTCAGCAATATAGTTTTTTTGAGGAGAGGGGGGCAGGTGGGTTGCAATTTCTATGGCCTAAAAATAACAGCTTTTAAACTGACACTGAGGAGGTGGAAAGATATGACAATAGAACACAAGTGAATACTCTGTAAGAAACTGGAAACTGAAATGGAGAGATATGACCTGACGTATAGAATCAGCACAACTGGCACATGATTTATTGATTATGGCCTGTCATATGAAAGGGTCTCAGCTAGCTGAAAAGCACAAAGCAAAGTAGTATTTTTCTCTCTAAAGAATTTGGCATTTGGAAATTGCATACACTTTACCTTTACAGTGATTACTCTCACCACACAAAGGAATATGTGGCTTTGCTTTTGGGGACAGGCATGGTGCAAACTGTGTGATTTTTTTATCTGTCATCACAAAAAACTGTGGATTAAACTATTGATTCACACAGATAACTTGGAGGGACAGAAAAACACTTGATGGAAAGCAAATGTGTATAAAATCTGCGTGCATTTGTGAATATGGAATGCAATACAAGAAGAAAAAAAGCCCGCCACAAACAAAAATGTCCTTTTGTCTCCTTCAAATGTACTACTTTTGTCTGCATGAGCTTCTGAGCCACTCTTTTGCAATTCTACATTCTTTCACAAGTTGGACACTAAATTGTCCAATTTGTACATCTAACCCTGAGAAATTACTTTGGGATAATATAGCTCTAGCAAAATAGCCCAAAAGAAGATATTCTCACACAGTGAGTAACCCATCTGAAGTGAATGGAAATTTGACTCAGAATATTTTATCTAACATTAATAAACTTCTAGAAGCTCATCAGAGGCCGCCAATATACTTGGGGCTGGAACACTTAGCCTGTGAGCAGAGGCTGAGGTCCAAACACTTGTTCAGCCTGCAAAAGTGACACTTAGCTAGAGTCCCCAGAGAAGATGGATCCAGGCTCTTCATAGTGGTGGATGGTAGAATATTGAGAGGCAGTGGACGTAAGTTAGAAAAAAAAAATATATTCAGATTGGATATAAGGAGTACTTTTTCCCCCTTGAGGAAAGTCAGAGACTAGAACAATAGTGGGCTAGTGAGGTTGTGTTTACTCCATCCTTGAGGTTTTCAAAACCAGATGAGATTGTGTAGTGAGAAGCTTGATCTGATCCTATAACTGACCCTCTTTGAGAAGGAATTTGGGTTGGGGATCTCCTGAGGTTCCTTCACACATGAGTTATTTTATGATCTTCATAACTAAGTGCTTCAAGAACTCATGTGAGCTAAAGGACCTGATAGTGGTATGCATACTTACTGGAATACTAAATATAACAGTAACTTTTTTTTGGTTTGGTTTGGTTTGGTTGGG
>VWZE01014434.1:71030-105012 GCA_013396675.1 Eubucco bourcierii | reverse complement strand
AAAAAAAAAAAAAAGGTTAAAAAAGAAAAAAAACTTGGTAAGGATGTGAGTCATCTGCTGACTTCTCCAGCCTCAGAGTCTCTCCGTGGTGGTTTAACAGGCTCAGGCCCTTGCTTTGCCTGCAGAGAACTGTTTTGCTTTCCTGAAGATGCACTTTGCTTCTCTGTGGCTGGTTTCTTTAGCTGTGTCTTTTAGGATGGCATAGAATCATAGAATGCTTTAGGTTGGAAGGGACCTCAAAGATCATCTAGTTCCAACCCCCCACCGTAGGCATGGGTTAGGAAAACTGATTAAGCAGGACTTGGTGGTGTTTTGTGAAAGATGGAGTCATAGAATGCCTTGTGTTGGAAGGGACCTTCAAGATCATCTCATTCCAACCTCCGTGCCATGGGCAGGGACACTTCCCACTAGACCAGGTTGCTCAAAACATCATCCAGCTTGGACTTAAATTCTTCAAGGGATGATGTGTTCACAACTTCTCTGGGCAACCTGTTCCACTGTCTCACCACTTCCATACTGAACAAGTCCTTCCTACTGTCCAATCTATATCCACCCTGCTCCAGTTTCAAGCCATTGCCCCTTGTCCTATCACCACAGGGCCCTATAAAAAGCCCCTCTCCAGCTTTCCTGTGTTGATGATGCTTGGAAACTGATAACATTTCAAAACTGGTAACTCATGAAACACTATTTGCATCAGGAATGTTCAGCTGAGTGCAACCTCAAGGTGCAAATCCTGGCTCCAGTGTAGTACCCTCTAGTGCCTCAACTGCCCTTCAGAGTTGGTGAAACACTCTACCAGAGGGTAAGTAGAGGAGGGAGGAAGCTGAGGTGTTGGTAACAGGCTGAACTCCTGAACTAGTTTCTGTGTCTGTACCTAGAATGGATTCCTTGTCTGAAATAGAATGAGGGTGATGCTGCCTGTGCCAGGTGCTGGCTTCACCCTGAAGTTCCTTTCTGGTGGAGCAGGAGAGGAGGGGAGGATTTTCTCTCTCATCATTGCAGGAGTTGAACACTTGTGGAAAGTGTTGTGCTGCTTGCCAGCTGCTTGGCTGCTTTATGGGAGTGAATTCATGTTTGGGGAGGGAAAAGAAAGACCCTGAGGCAGCTCGCACTGTGCTCAGCTGTCCCACACCATCCCTCAACCTCTGCACTCACAGAAGAGTGTGGGGTGGGCTGCCTGGGAGAAGCATTTTAACAAGGACTGTTTGAGGAGATTGTGCTGATCTTTGTGTGCTTGAGCTGCAGCTTGTCCCTGAGCCCGCGGGGGTCCATCAGAGGCACATCACGGGGAACATAGCAACCGATCAACCTCCAGCTACTTGAGATGGCGAGGAAGAAAGCACCCAGGGCTGACAGCTCTGAACACCTCTGGTGTTCATTAGAAGCTGGTACTTGAAGAACAGACTGGTTAGATGGAGAGTGGGATCTGCATGGGCTTGCAGAATTGGGGTAAAGCTTCAGGCTGGGGCAATCTGGACTAGCAGGAGGTGTCCCTGTCTGTGGCAGTGGGGTTGGAACTAGATGATCTGCAAGGTCACTTCCAACTCAAACCATTCTAAGAATCTCAGAATGGAAAAGAGAAGACTCTGGGGGGACCTTACTGCCTTATGTGAAGGGACCCTCCAGGAAAGCTGGAGTGGGACTTTTCATAAGGGTATGTGGCAACAGGACAAGAGGATGGCTTTAATCTAAAGGAGAGTAGGCTCAGAATGGATCTGAGGAAGAAGTTTTTCAGTGTATGGGTGATGAGGCTCTGGACTAGGTTGCCCAGAGAGGTTGTCAATGCCATCTCCCTGGAGCTATTCAAGACCAGGTTGAATGAGACTTTGAGCAACCATCTAGTTGAGAGGCATCCCAGCCCACAGCAGGGAGTTTGGGGTAGATGATCTCTAAGTTACCTTCCAACCTAGGCCGTTGTATGAATCTATGACACTGAACCCAACATTTGATGCTGTCAGCTTCAGGCTCAGAAGTCACATTTTCTTGGCACATGTTCTCAGGAGGAGACTTTGCACTTTGAGCTTGTGGAACATGGGGTCACACAGTCCTCATGCTGTTAATATTTGCTAGTCTTGCCCTGAGGAGCTTTCTGTATTTCTTTTTTCAAGACAGGACTATTGGGGAATGGGCACTAACCCCGTGGTAGTTAACTTCCAGCAGAGTGAGGAGCACTCCTGCAGCCATCCCATGAGGTTAAAATCTACCAGAAAGTCCTTTCCCCACAGGGGATGGATTAGTCTGGAACTGACCCAGCTCTCCAGGAAGCTTTTCCTACCACATACTCGTGGCTTTCAATCTGCTGCCCTGACTGTAACCCAACCTGGCTCCCGGTGAGCTCTTGCAAGCACAGCAGTGATTTGGCTCTGCCTTTCCTGCCAGAGCTATGCTGACTGTTCAAACTGCACTGTGTTGTGGTGTTCAGGTTACATCCTCCACCATGGAATGGGATTTGGCACTGCCTTTCCTGCCAGAGCAAGGCTGGCTGTTCAAACTGCACTGTGTTGGAGTGTTCAGGTTACATCCTCCACCATGGAATGGGATTTGGCACTGCCTTTCCTGCCAGAGCAAGGCTGGCTGTTCAAACTGCATTGTGTTGTAGTGTTCAGGGTACATCCTCCACCATGGAATGGGATTTGGCACTGCCTTTCCTGCCAGAGCAAGGCTGGCTGTTCAAACTGCATTGTGTTGGAGTGTTCAGGTTACATCCTCCACCATGGAATGGGATTTGGCACTGCCTTTCCTGCCAGAGCAAGGCTGGCTGTTCAAACTGCATTGTGTTGGAGTGTTCAGGGTACATCCTCCACCATGGAATGGAAGGGGTTGGAAGGGACCTCTGCAGATCATCAAGTCCAAGCCCTCTGCTAAAGCAGGTTCATCTGTGTTCCAGTTTGTGCCCATTACCCCTTGGGCACCACTGAAAAGGGACTGGTTCCTTCTTCTTGACACTCACTCTTCTGATGTTTATGAGAAGATTCACCCTCAGTCTTCTCCAGACTAAACAGCCCCAGGTCTCTCAGCCTTTCCTCACAAGACAGATGCTCCAGTCCCCTCAAATTCCTTGTAGCCTCTGTTGGACACTGTCTAGTATATCCTTGTCCCTCTTGAACTGGGAGTCCCCAGAAGTGGAGATTGATCTCACCAGGGCAGAGTAGAGGGGGAGGAGAATCTCCCTCGACCTGCTGGCCATGCTCTTAATGCACCCCAGGATACTCATCTTCTCCTTCTACAGGGCTGTTTTGGCTGCTCTACCCTGCCTCAGACTGGTTTTCATGTCAGCACTGAAGATAAAAGCATTTCAAGGGGAGATGAGGGGCAGCAGCAGGACAGGTTCTGTTGATTTGCTCCATCACTTCTTCCTGCCTAATACAAAGCTCCAGGACAAAGCTCCTCAGCACCTGGCCAAGCTGGAAGAGGAGCCAAGTCCAGCAAGGCAGCAAAACCCCTAAGTTGTTGGCATTGGGCACTGCATTGTGGAGGATTTTGAATGGCTGCCAAGGAGCTGCCCCTGGATCTCGTTCTGGCTGGCTCATCTTACAACCTTGGACTAGTTAATGAATTCAAAGCTCTCCAGCCCTTGCCTTCAGGCATCTTGAGTATGTGGTGTGTGCAAGCCAGGGTCACTCTCAGCTGGGCTGGGACACCTGGACAGTGGTGATGCTCCTAGGCTGCTTCTGCAGCTTCAAAGGCACTTTTTTTTTTTTTTTTTCCTTAGGCCTGCTTCTGGCCACTGTGTTGCAGCTTTCTTGTGCTTCTAAGGGAGGGATGGGAATATTTTGGATCAGGGTAGTGTATGTTCTCCCTTAAGTCATGCTGCCTGCAGCACTGCAGCTGCAATCTCAGGATCTCAGCTCCTGCCTTACCTGTTTGGTTGATACCTAATAAAGAAATGATCTCCTGCATTTTCCTCCTGGTAGGAGACTCCCCTCAAACAGATCACCAAACTTTCCCAGATATTACTTCCATGGGTCTTATTGATGATTTATGAATTATAGAATTGTTTTGTTTGCAAAAAGACCTCTAAGATCACTAAGCCAAATCATTGATCTAACCCTGCCATGCCCCAAAGTGCTATGTCCAGGTGTTTCTTGAACACCTCCAGGAATGGTGACTCCGCCAACTCCCTGGGCAGCCTATTCCAATTCCTGACTACTCTTGCTGGAAAGGAATTTTTTCCTAATATCCAACCTAAACTTCCCTTGGCACAATTTGAGGGCATTTCTTTTTGTCCTGTCAGCTGATACTAGAGAGAAGCAGGAGGGATGCATCTCCCCACAAGGGTGATCTACAGCTTTTCACTTTGTTTGAAGCTGCACATGGATTTCCTTCAACTAAGGCACATGACTGATGAGGAGAGGCTGAGGCACCTGGGGCTGCTTAGTCTGGAGAAGAGAAGACTGAGAGGGGAGTTAATCAATGTTTATAATTATCTGAGGGTGGGGGCACAGGCTCTGCTCACTGCTGCCTGGGATAGGCCAAGGAGCAATGGATGGAAGCTGCAGCACAGGAGGTTGCAGCTCAACACAAGGGGCAACTTCTTTGCTGGAAGGGTCCCAGAGCACTGGCACAGGCTGCCCAGAGAGATTGTGTAGCCTCCTTGTCTGGAGCATTTGCAGGCCTGCCTGGATGTGTTCCTGTGTGCTTTGAGCTAGATTGTCAGGTCCTGCTGTGGCAGGGGGCTTGGACTGGATGATCCCTTTGGGCCCCTTCCAACCCCTGACATCCCGTGGTCCTGCAAGGCCACCAAGTCATACCCTGAAAGCCCCTTGCTCCAATGATAGACTTCCTTTTTGCTCATGGTTTCCTTTTCACCATGGTGGTGCCCCCCCAGCCCAACTACACCAAGGGGAAGAAGGTGCTCCACAGCTTCTCCTTCCCTTGTTTCACACACTCCAGCAGCTCCAAGTCCTCCGGAAAGACTACAGGTAGTGAAACTGGTTCATCACGTTGCCGCCGAAGGAGTGCTGGCACCCGAGCGCTCGGGAGCCGTGAATTAACTCGTTCTGCCTGCTGTGTGCCAGCTCCTTGGCAGCCTGATGCATTATTCAGCAGCTGGGCTGCTTTTTGGGCCCACAGAAAAGAAAACAGAGCTTCCCAGCACTGGAGGCTCGTATGGCTCGACATGTCTCATCAGAAGCTCACAGCTTCCTCCTCGCTCGGAACGCTGAATGTCCAAGACCTGGAATATTTTGCTGCTAGTTGCTGTGAGCAGGCTTTGCTCTTGAGCTCTCACCCACCACACAGCCTCCAGGTGTTGAGGTGGAACCTCCTGTACTGCCACTTCCATCCATTGCTGCTTGTCCTATCACAGACAGCAAGTGAGAAGAGCCTGTCCCCCTCCTCCTGACCCCCAGCCCTCAGAGATTTAGAAACATTTCTTAAATCCCCTCTCAGTCTTCTCTTCTCCAGGTGCTGTTTAAGGCATTGCATCCATGGATGTGCTTCATCTCTCCTATGTCTCCAGCATCTCCAGGTTGCCAAAAATGTGCGCCATGGCACTGAGAAACACTCCAGGACACCTGGGTGGGTATGAACCAGCTTGCTCCCAAACCTGCAGTTCAAGCTGAAGCACTTGCAGATGACAGATAGGGAGGGTGAGGTGACTAATGAACAGTAAATATCCCTGTTGCACCCTCCTTAGGCAGTGATGTCTCAACACCCTGATGGCAGATATGGGATGGTGATGGGGGAGGGGACACACACACAGCTGGTTCCATCAGCCCTGGTTAAGTTTTAGCTCTCAATGTGGGCATTAGATTTCTTTACTATGTTCTTGCCAGAGAGAGTGATTGGCATTGGAATGGGCTGCCCAGGGAGGTGGTGGAGTCCCCATCCCTGGAGGTGTTGAAGCAAAGCCTGGATGGGGCACTTAGTGCCATGGTTGATTGGCTAGGGCTGGCTGCTAGGTTGGGCTGGATGAGCTTGGAGGTCTCTTCCAACCTGCTTGATTCTATGATTCTAAGGCACTTAGTGCCATGGTTGATTGGCTGGGGCTGGCTGCTAGGTTGGGCTGGATGAGCTTGGAGGTCTCTTCCAACCTGCTTGATTCTATGATTCTAAGGCACTTAGTGCCATGGTTGATTGGCTAGGGCTGGCTGCTAGGTTGGGCTGGATGAGCTTGGAGGTCTCTTCCAACCTACTTGATTCTATGATTCTGTGAGTATGATGGAACACCAGAATGGGTTGACCAAGGAGGTTGTGGAGGCCCCCATCCCTAGGGACTTCCAAGGTCAGGCTTGATGGGGCTCTGAGTAACCTTATCTAGTTGGGGATGTCCCTGCTGACTGCAGGGATGGGCTGGTCTAGCTAACCTTTAAAGGTCACTTCCAACCCAAACCATCCTGTGATTCTATGAATGTAGGAGAAATTGGCAAAAGGCAGAAGCTGTTGTAGTTGGTGATCCTGCTCTGGCAGATGGGATGTGTTGGAGTAGATGATCTTTTGAGTTCACATCCAGCCTCTGACTTTCTATGATTCTGGTTGAGATGTTCCTGGGGGGTGAGAGAGAGGATAGGGGCTGTGTGGAGGGTGGTGGAGACAGGAGGGTGATGGGTACAGGGCAGAGAGACAAAGCAGTGCTGAAGGGAGAGTCTTTGTTCCTCAAAATTTTATTTCCTTTGATTTCAATGTCAAACCCCTGGATTGCCTCATCTTCTCCATCTTCTGTTGATGTTTCAAGGTACTGCAGGGCTATTGTCAAAGCCTGCTCCCCATTTTGGAGGCATAATTGAAATTATGCAAATGCCAGTGCAGCCCCAGGAGTGACTGATGGGCTGGGCACTGCTCTGGCCTGAAGCTGCCAGCATCAAAGGCCTGTGCCAGGTTGGGATGGAGGAGGCTGGGGGCTCAGTTCCACTCCTGCTCCCAGCTGTGCCTGTGCTGAGTAGCTGAACCTGCTCCAATGACACCCAGAGGAAAGTGCTGGGCTCACCTCGTTTGTGGCAAAGGCTGGGAGCAGTGACAGTGGTGTCTGGCCACCCTGTGGGTGCCAAAAGCTGTGGTGGTCTTTGGACTGTGTTGAGACATGGAGTGGCTGAGCTTAGAACCACAGAATCATTCGGGTTGGAAATGACCTTCGAGATCATGATCATCTTCAGAGGAGGCCACCAAGGTGCTCAGAGGGCTGGAGCAGCTTTGCTATAAGGAGAAGCTGAGAGAGTTGAGGCTCTGCAGCAGCCTGGAGAAGAGAAGACGTTGGAGTGGCCTTCCAGGATCTGAAGGGGACCTACAGGAAGGCTGGGGAGGGACTATTGCCAAGGTCTTGCAATGCCAGGACAAGGGGCAATGGGTTTGAACTGGCAGAGGGGAGATTGAAAGTGGATGTTAGGAGGAAGTTGTTTGCAGTGAGGGTGGTGAGACACTGGCACAGGTTGCCCAGGGAGGTTGTGGCTGCTCCCTCCCTGGAGGTGTTCAAGGCCAGGCTGGAGGAGGCCTTGAGTGACCTGTGCTAGTGGGAGATGTCCCTGCCTATGGCAGGGGGTTGGAACTGGATGATCCTTGAGGTCCCTTCCAACCTTACCATTCTATGATTCTATGATCATTGAGTCCAGCCATTACCCCTACCCTACCAAGTCCACCAAGTGCCATATCCCCAGGCACCACCTTTACACAGCTTTCAAACTCCTCCAGGGGTGGGGATTCTGCCACCTCCTTCCACAGCCTGTTCCAGTGCCTGATAACCCTTTCAGTGAAAAAAAACAGCTCCTCACAGCCAACCTAAACCCCTCCTGGTGCAAGTTGAGGCCATTTCCTCTTGTCCTGTCGTTGTTACTTGGGACAAGACACCAACACCCACCTGACCTGGTCACAGAAGGGAGAAAGCCCTGGCTGAGTGAAGTGCTTGGTGGTACTGATGCTGACCTGGTGCTTTGAACTTTGACTGTGATGGTCAATGATGGGAGAGGTGACTAGCAAAACCTAAGCTCACAGGAGAAGGTGGCACCCTGGATCCTGCTCTTGGGAGGGCCCTGGGAGGGGCTGGAGGTGCTCAAGGCCAGGTTGGATGACACTTTGAGCAACCAGATCTAGCAGGAGGTATCCCTAGCAGCAGCAGGGCTGGGGGAGGGGGGGGGTGGGGTGGGTGGGTGTTGGAACTAGATGATCTTTAAGATCCCTTCCAACCCAAGCAATGATTCTAGGATGCAAAGGCAGATCCTTACAGTGCCTGAAGTCCTGCAGAGAGATTGAGGAGGAGGAGGTTTTTTGCCAAAATAAAAGCAGTTCCCCCCACATCCATTCAGACCTTTCCAACCACGCATCCCTCAGCTGTTCCTCTTTTAGCACTGAGCCTCCTAACAAAAAAAAAAACAACAAACAAAAACCAAAGAAACAAAACAAAACAAAAAAAAAAAAACAAAACAGAAAAAGGGGAAAAAAAATAATTAGTGTTGACTGCAGCTTTTTCTGGAGGCTGCAACGTTCTAGCAGTGGCTGAGGCACAGCTTCTCCCTGGCTTCTTTCCCTCCTGCTGTGGTTCTTGGGCTGAAGGCATCTTTCCCGTGGCTGAGGAATGTCTGTGCAGATCCAGTGTGTGTCTGGAGTAAGTTGCATGCCCACAGGGAGGTTTCTGAGAGCAGCATGGAGGAAAAAATGATGCTCAGGCTGCTGCTTCCTCAATTCACTTTTGGTTTTGGGATGCTGGTCCAGCAGCTGATGAGCTGCTCTCTCCTGACCCATGCAATGCTGCAGGCTTGGGGCAGAGTGGCTGGAAAGTTGCCCAGCAAAAAAAAAAGGACTTGGGAGTACTGAGTGAGAGCTAACAGGACATAAGTCAGTGTGTACCCAGGTGGTTGAGAAGGCCATCAGCATCCTGGCCTGGATCATAGAATCATAGAATGGTAAGGTTGGAAGGGACCTCAAGGAACATCCATTTCCACCCCCCTGCCATAAGCAGGGACACCTCACACTAGTACAGGTCACTCAAGGCCTCCTCCAACCTGGCCTTGAACACCTCCAGGGAGGGAGCAGCCACAACCTCCCTGGGCAACCTGTGCCAGTGTCTCACCACCCTCACTGCAAACAACTTCCTCCTAACATCCAGTCTAAATCTCCCCTCTGCCAGTTCAAACCCATTGCTCCTTGTCCTGGCATTGCAAGACCTTATCAATAATCTCTCCCCAGCCTTCCTGTAGCCCCCTTCAGATACTGGAAGGCTACTATCAGCTCTCCCGGAAGCCTTCTCTTCTGCAGGCTACAGAGCCCCAACTCTCTCAGCCTGTCCTCACAGCAGAGCTGCTGCAGCCCTCTGAGCATCTTCATGGCCTCCTCAGGACTGGCTCCAACATTTCCATGTCCTTCCTGTGCTGGGGGCTCCAGAACTGCACACAGTATCAGCAGGATCAGCAACAAGTGTGACCAGCAGGACCAAGAATGTAATCAGTACTTAGAAATGGTGAGGCCACATCTTGCATACTGGGTTCAGTTTTGGGCTTCTCACTCCAAGAGGTGCTGGAGCATGTCCAGAGAAGGACAACAAAGATGGTGAAGGGTCTGGAGAACAGATCTTGAGAGGAGCAGCTGAGTGAGCTGGGGTTGTTTAGTCTGCAGAAGAGGGGGCTGAGGAGAGACCTCATTACTCTCTGACTCCCTCAAAGGTGGTTACAGCCAGATTTGAGTTGCTTTCTTCTCCCTAGTATCAGGTGATAGGATGAGAGGAAATGGCCTCAAGTTATGCAAGGGGAGGTTTAGGATGGATATTAGGAACAAACTTCTTTCCTGCAAGAAGGGAAGGTTTGGGGTGGATATTAGGAGCAACTTCTTTCCTGCAAGAAGGGAAGGTTTAGGATGGATATTAGGAACAAACTTCTTTCCTGCAAGAAGGGAAGTTTTAGGATGGATATTAGGAGCAAACTTCTTTCCTGCAAGAAGGAAAGGTTTAAGATGGATATTAGGAGCAAACTTCTTTCCTGCAAGAAGGAAAGGTTTAAGATGGATATTAGGTGCAAACTTCTTTCCTGCAAGAAGGAAAGGTCTAGGATGGATATTAGGAACAACTTCTTTCCTGCAAGAAGGGAAGGTTTGGGATGGATATTAGGAACAACTTCTTTCCTGCAAGAAGGAAAGGTTTAGGATGGATATTAGGAACAACTTCTTTCCTGCTCCTGCAATGCATTGGAGGTTTAGGTTGGGTATGAAGAAAAGTTTCTTTCCTGCCTTGGAACAGTCTGCCCAGGGAGGTGGTGGAGTCACCATCCCTGGAGGTGTTCAAGAAGCCATGTGAATATGGCACTTTGAGCCATGGTTTAATGACCACAGTGGTCTTGGGTTGACTCGATGCCTTTAGAGGTCTTTTCCAACCAAACCAATTCTGTGATTCTATGACCTCCACAATTTCTGCTTCTCCATGCTCAATAAAATCTTTACTAACTGGAACAAAAAAAAAAAAAAAAAAAAAAAAGCAAAAAAAAAAGAAAAAGAAAAAAGAGAGAAAGAAATCTGGTTGGTGTGGAAGGCAATGCTGGCTAATAAATAAACAGGGTTGAGAAGAACAAGCCCCAGGCGACCCAACGTGGCAGGCAGTCCCTCGGCGCTCCCCGTCAGGCACTGTGGAGGGGCACAGAGGGTGAGGGTAGTAATGCAGAGAGCAATTCATGTGGGATGGGAAGCTGCCTCCCAAAGGAAATCCAGACCACTCTGCATCTCTTCCCCCCCTTCTACTGTGCTCTGCTGAGACCTCACCAGCAGCGCTGTGGCCAGCCCTGGCACACTCAGCACAAGAAGGACATGGGACTGCCAGAATAGGTCCAGAGGAGGGCCATGAAGAGGGGCTGGAGAACCACTGCTGTGAAGATAGGCTGAGAGAGTTGAGGGGGTTCCCCTGGAGAGACCTTAGAGTAGCCTTGTAGTATCTGAAGTGGGCTGCAGGAGAGCTGGAGAGGGACTTTTTACAAAGACATGGAGTGATGGCAAGAGGTGATGGCTTCAACCCAGGTTAGATATTGGGAATGAATTCTTCCCTGTGAGGGTAGTGGGACACTGGAATGAGTTTCCCAGGAAGTTGCAGAAGCCCCAAGATGGAAATATTCAAAGGCAAGTTGGATGGAAGCTTGAGCAACCTGGTCTAGTGGAAGGTGTCTCTGCCCAATGCAGGTGGGGTTGGAACTAGATGATCTTTAAGGTCCCTTCTAACCCAAACCATTCTGTGACTCTTTGCCTAGAGCTGTGCTAGCATTGCACGTCCCAGCAATGGAAGCCAGGGTGGCAGGGGAGAGGTTTACATCTGGTGTGTTCATTTGCAGGCTCCTGGTCCATACCCCAGCAAAACCACAAGGCTGAGGGACTTGACATCACCCAGCAGGTCCCAGACCCTTTCATCAGCTTTGGTGGGATCGGTGCCGTTCACCCTTCCCACCGAAATGTGGCTGTAAAATGCCAGCTGTGATGGAGCAGCAGGAGGGAGGGCCAGCAGCTCTTCCCTGCTGCCAGAGCTGGCTGATCCAGTGCAGCAGCATGAGCTCCCAGAGCATCTTTCCACGCCAGCTGCTTCATCAGCTTGCAGCTCTTGGCTGAAAAAGAGCAGGATGATGTTTCTGCAGCAGAGCCAACATCTAACGCACTCGGCTTGGCTGCAGCTGTGGTCAGGAGCTGGATGCAAAATGCCTGGAAATGTGGCTCTAAATTAGAGGTAAAATGAATTCTGCATGCTGAGGGTGAGCTCACTCACCTCGTGCTCCACACCACCACCAGCAAGCCCTCCTGCTGCTGGAGATGGATGCTACAATTCAGCACAGCAGCACCAGCATTGCCTTTACACATGAAAGGGTCTCCATTCATCCCCAACCCAACCCCTGAGGTGATGAAACTGAAGGAGAGCAAAGGGAGGGCAACCGAGTGGGGGTATGGTGACCATTCTTGCACCCACTCCTGCCCATGAGCTTCTTTCTGGGGTTGGATATTCAGAAAAACATTCTTCACAGAAAGGCTTCTCAGGCCCTGGAACAGCCTGCCCAGGGAGGTGGTGGAGTTACCATCCCTGGAAGGATTTAAAGCATGCATGAATGTGGTTTAGTGGTAGCAGCTAGGCAGTAGTGGTGGGATTGTGAGCACTAGGTGAGAGCTTGGACATGATGATCTCAGAGGTCTCTTCCAGCCTCAAGAGTTCTGTGATTCTGTGATTCACATCTCCCAGATTGCCATCTCACTGGTGGTGTTTGAGAGCTCTTTCAGTGAAGAAGTTTCTTCTAATCTCCAACCAGCCAAAGACCACAAGTCCCAGACCACCTTCTCTCCCTCACACTGGGGACTGCAGCTTGTTGGGATGCATCCCTTGGCTATCAGAAGGTCCTTTTCTGAGTGAACAGATCTCATTGAAGGGGTAGGATGGTTCCTTTCCAGCCCTAGTGGGGGTTCTGAGGGGTGCCGTGGATGCTATCGAGTTCAACCATTCTCCAGCTCTGCCAAGGCTGGTGCTACAACATGTCCCTCAGCACCACATCTCTGCTGCTTTTAAACACCTCCAGGGACAGGGATGCAACCACCTCCCTGGGGAGCCTGTTCCAGTGTTTGAGAACTCTGTCAGTGTAGAAGTTTCTTCTAGTGTCCAACCTAAACCTCCCACGATTCAATCTGAGGCCTCTCATCCTGTCATTTGTTGCCTGGAGAAGAGACCAACCCCCACCTCTCTGTCTCTGCATGCTGTAAGTGAACAAAAAAAACACTCAAGCCAAAACCTAGTGACTGCTGCTGACTTATATTACAAAGGTTTGTAGAGACACCTGAAAGGAGGTTGTAGCCAGGTGGGGTTGGGGCTCTTCTGCCAGGCAACCAGCAACACAACAAGGGGACACAGCCTAAAGTTGTGCCAGGAGAGGTCTAGGCTGGATGTTAGGAGGAAGTTGTTGGCAGAGAGAGTGATTGGCATTGGAATGGGCTGCCCAGGGAGGTGGTGGAGTCCCCATCCCTGGAGGTGTTGAAGCAAAACCTGGATGGGGCACTTAGTGCCATGGTCTGGTTGATTGGCTAGAGTTGGGGGCTGGGTTGGGCTGGATGAGCTTGGAGGTCTCTTCCAACCTGCTTGATTCTATGATTCTATAAATGATTGCAAAGGTTAATCTGTGTTGATGTGTGATGGATCCCCAGCTAAAACCATCTCCTCCTTGGGATGCTTAATCCACAGGAAGCTGGTACTGGCTCAAACCCTGGAGGAGATGGGAGTGTTCCTGAGCCAGGACTGTGGTCCTGTGTGGACTTCCCAAACCCTGAGGCTGGTGATGCCTGTTTGAGCCTGGTATTTTATTCCAGGGCAAAACCTTCATGTTCAACCCACAGCTCCTCCCCCCACCCCCCCCATCCCCTTCTTTTTTTTTTCCTTAACCTAAAGCCCCTTTTTGNTTTTCCTTAAGCTAAAGCCCCTTTTTGGCCAGATGGCTGCAGGGGGGAGGGTCATGGCAAGGAGAAAGGTCTCTGATGTGGCTCCTGGTGATCTCTGGGGCAGACTCATCACCCTCAGTTGGTTTGTGGGAGGCTCAGGGACTGCATCTGGGCTCTTCTGCCCTTTCTTTACGTGAGTGTGAAGCCTTGGGAGCAACCCTCCTCATCTCATCAGCCTTGTCTTCCTGGCAGCAGCCCCTGGCTTCCCAAAATATCTCCTCCACTGAGCTCTCACAGCTCAGGCTGCCCCAGCAGCATTCCCAGGGTGTTGCCTGGAGGCCTTTCCACTGAGTTCTGTATAACAGGTGGGCTTGGGCTTTTTTTTTTTTTTGGAAGGAAATCTGTTGCCAAGCAATGTAGCTGTAACCCTGCTTTCTCCTCCCAAACCAAGACCTCAAAGCTTGTGGACATCTGCAAACACCTGACACAGCAGAGGTGAGGCTGCAGAGGGCTGGATCACAGGTAGCTTGAAGAAAAGCTGCTGGTAGGATTGGGAAGAGGTTTCCTTTTTTTTTTTTTTTTTTGTTTTCCAGAGGTTGCAAAGCTGGAAGTGGAGAGCTGTTTGATCCTGGAGTCTGCAAGAGATATGGGGGAACACTGAGAAAGCCTAAGGAGGTCCTGTGAGGATGGCAGCAGTGAGTTCTCTGCGTGGTTCTACACCTGGCAGGTGTGTCACTCCTGGATGTCAGACTGGGTATAAATATCAGCTTGTCCCCTAGAAGAAAGGTTCTGTGCTGGGTGGGCAGCCTTGGCATGGGGCTGTTGGGGAGAGCCAAATCTCAATGCTGCAAACCCTGAGAGGGAATGTGAGCGCCTGCACTCAGATAAAGAGAGTCAATATTGACCTACACCCAGAGCTTGCGAGGCTCGAGGCTGATGGTGCCAGGTTGCCTCCTTGGGACAGCTCTGGTAGGAATGATGGCACCAACCTGATGTCTGACACCCCCTCAGGCTGTGCTGTCATTCAGTGAGACCTGGACAGAATGCAGAGTTGGGCAGAGGGGAAACTCATGGACTTCAACAAGGGTAGGTGTAGGTCACTGCACCCAGGGAGGAATAAACCCTGCACCAGTGCAGGTGAGAGGTTACCCTGATCATAGCATCATAGAATGGTAAGGTTGGAAGGGACCTCAAAGATCATCTAGTTCCAACCCCCTGCCATAGGCAGGGACACTTCCCACTAGTACAAGTCACTCAAGGCTTCATCCAACCTGGCCTTGAACACCTCCAGGGAGGTTGTGGAGCACAGAAGCACAGAATGTGATCAAAGATCAAAGATCATATTCTGTGATTCTGTGCTCCACAACCTCCCTGGGCAACTTGTGCCAGTGTCTCACCACCCTCACTGCAAACAACTTCTTCCTAACATCCAGTCTAAATCTCCCCTCTGCCAGTTCAAACCCATTCCTCTTCATCCTGTCATTACAAGACCTTGTCAATAGTCCCTCCCCAGCCTTCCAGTAGCCCCCTTCAGATTCTGGAAGGCCACTCCAACGTCTCCTGGAAGCCTTCTGTTCTCCAGGCTGAAGAGCTCCAGCTCTCTCAGGCTCTCCTCATAGCAGAGCTGCTGCAGCCCTCTGAGCATCTTGGTGGCCTCCTCTGGACCCGCTCTAACAGTTCCATGCCCTCTCTGTGCTGGAGGCTCCAGAACTGCACACAGGACTCCAGATGGGGTCTGACGAGAGCAGAGGATGGAAAGGAACACTGCAGAGAAGGGCCTGGGAGTGCTGGTGGACAACAAGGTCACCATGAGGCAGCAACTTCTATGCTCCTGTGGGATACATCAAGAAGAGTGTGGCTGACAGGTTGAGGCAGGTTCTCCTGTCCCTCAACTCTGCTCTAGCAAGTCCACATCAGGAGCCCTGGATACAGACCTGGGCTGCCCAGCTCAAGAGAGACAGGGAACTACTGGAGAGAGACCAAGTGAGACTCCAGAGATGCTGAGGGGCCTGGAGCATCTCTGTGAGGAAGAAAGGCTCAGAGACCTGGGGCTGTTTAGACTGGAGAAGAGCTGCTCCAGAGGGGATCTGATCAGTGCTCAGCAAGAGCTAAAGGGAGGGCAGCAAGAAGATGGGGCCAGACTCTTTTCAGCAGTGCCCAGTGACAGAACAAAGGGCAACAGGCACAAGCAGGAACTTTCATCTGAAGATGAGGAGAAACTTCTTTGGGGTGAGGGTGCTGGAGCCCTGAAGCAGGCTGCCCAGAGAAGTTGTGGATTCTCCTTCTTTGGAGAGCTTCCAAACCCAGCTGGACCTTGTGACCCTGAGCAGCCTCCTGTGGGTGCCCCTGCTTTAGCAGTGGGGTTGGACTGAATGATCTCCAGAGGTCCCTTTAAATCCCCACCATGCTGGCTCCATGTGAATCACTGGGGCCAAACCAGATGTTCCCATACGGAGACAGGGCCATGGTGCCAGAGCAGGCATCAGCTCAGGGCCTACTTTCATCCTGACAAATACTTTTTCTCCACAGGTGCCCCTGCTTTAGCAGCAGGGTCGGACTGGATGACCTCCAGAGGTCCCTTCCAACTCCTACTGTTCTGTGACCCTGCAAACAGCTTTGGCCCTGGTGGCACTGAGCACCCACCCACACACTACTGCCCTGGGCACCCTGGGGACACCAGAGTTTCACTTCAAGGCTCCCAAAGACACCCATGGGAGGGTTTCACTTAGGGCAAAGCAGAGGGCTGCCAGCTCTTCCCTGATTGCCTCCCCAGCTGCTGGGCTCCGGAGGGAAGTTGTGCCGGGTGCTTTCCTCATCAAGTCACAGTCACATTTTCCAGGCAGAGCCTCGGCATGCAGTGCTGCACAGCACAGACCTTCTCCTTCCTCAGCTGAGCTTTGATTTAACAGGGTGTCATCAATCCACCAAGCCATTAAGAAGGCTCCAGGGCAACTATATAGAGGCCTTCCAGTGCCTGAAGTGGGCTACAAGAAAGCTGGGGAAGGGTTTTTTTCCAAGAGTTTGCTGTGAAAGGGTGAGGGGGAATGGACTGAAGTTTGAGGAGGGCAGATTGAGACTGGAGATTACAGAGAAATTCTTTACAGTGAAGGTGGTGAGATGCTGGCACAGGTTGCCCAGGGAGATCATGGATGTCCTCTCTTTGGAAGTGTTCAAGGCCAGACTGGATGATGCCTGGAGCAGTCAGGCCTATGGAAGGTGTCCCTGCCCATAGCAGGGGTGTTGGATCTAGATGACCTCTAAGGTCCCTTCCAACCCAAACCAAACCATTCTGTGATTCCCCACCCTGAGTGTGGCACCAAGATACTTCATCCACTACTCCACCCACGTTACTTCCACATCTTCCCTTCTGATACAGAACCACAGACTCACAAAATGGAAGGGGTTGGGAGGGAGCTCTGAAGGTCGTGAGTCCAACTCCCTTGCCAAAGCAGGATCACCTAGGGCAGGTGACATGGCAACACATCCAGATACATCTCCAAAGTCTCCAGAGCAGGAGACTCCACAACCTCTCTGGGCAGCCTGCTCCAGGACTCCAGCACCTTTACAGTAAAGAACTTTTTCCTTATGTTGTGGTGGAATTTCCTATGCTCCAGTTTGTATCCAAAGTGGATCTATCACTCTTAAAGAAAACAACAAAAGCAGGAAGATTTGCCATACTGGCAGCTCCACAAACTCCTCAAAGCTGGGGCAAGCCATGGTGGAGGGGCAGGAAGATGTCAGACCAGTGGCAAACCCCAGTTTTGGCACAGCTGAAGGTGCTGAGGGTTTCTGCAGCCCGGGTGTGTGCACAAAGGCAGGAGATGATTTGCATCGTCAGATCACAAGTTGCTTTGAAAGGATGTGACCTAATTAAATCTCAGCTCTTTTCAATATGATTTTCATACTCACAGGGCTCTTTGTGACCTGTGGAACCAGCTGTCCCAGGCTTGGAGGTGGAAGAGGAGAAAGCATCTACATTTCTCCTGGGAGCAGCAGCGGAGGCGAAATCTGAGGGCTCTCCAAAGCTCCAATCTGCTCCCACATTTCACTGCCTAGCACAAAGCCAATGGACTCACAGAGCTCTCCCTAACCCTGCAAAACAAGGAGAGTTACCCAAAGGATCACCCAGAGATGAGGAGGACTCCAGCAAGCACTTTTCTTCCCCAAACCAACAAGAGAAATGTACTTCATGATAGATTTTTTTTTTTTTAATTATTATTCCTCCACAATTTTTTGGTACTTAGGGTCAAAAAAGGGGAGGGATTCTTACCAAGTTGTGCTACCTCTCCATCATAAATCATAGAATGGTAAGGTTGGAAGGGACCTCAAGGATTATCTAGTTCCAACCCCCTGCCATAGGCAGGGACACCTCCCACTAGCACAGCTCACTCAAGGCCTCCTTCAACCTGGCCTTGAACACCTCCAGGGAGGGAGCAGCCACAACCTCCCTGGGCAACCTGTGCCAGTGTCTCACCACCCTCACTGCAAACAACTTCCTCCTAACATCCAGTCTAAATCTCCCCTCTGCCAGTTCAAACCCATTGCCCCTTGTCCTGTCATTACAAGACCTTGTCAATAGTCCCTCCCCAGCCTTCCTGTAGCCCCCTTCAGATACTGGAAGGCTACTCTAAGGTCTCCTGGAAGCCTTCTCTTCTCCAGGCTGCAGAGCCCCAACTCTCTCAGCCTGTCCTCACAGCAGAGCTGCTGCAGCCCTCTCAGCATCTTGGTGGCCTCCTCTGGACCCACTCCAACACTTCCATGTCCTTCCTGTGCTGAGGGCTCCAGAACTGCACACAGGACTCCAGGTGGGGTCTGAGGAGAGCAGAGTAAAGGGGCAGAATCCCCTCCCTTGCCCTGCTGCCCACACTGCTCTTGATGCAGCCCAGCACACAGTTGCTGTCTGGGCTGCATGTGTACACTGCAGGCTCATGTTGAGCTTTTCATCAACCCAGATTCCAAGGTCTGTTTCCTCAGGGCTGCTCTCAGCCATTCCCCACCCAGCCTGGAGTTGTGCTTGGGATTGTGCACATCCAGGTGCAGGACCTTACACTTGGCCTTGTTGAATGTCCTGAGGTTGGCCTGGGCACAGCTCTGCAGCCTGTCCAGGTCCCTCTGGATGGATCCCTGCCCTCTAGCAAGTCGACTGTGCCACACAGCTTGGTGTCATCTGCACACTTGCTGAGGGTGCACTGATTCCTCTGTCCATGGCACTGACATGGACTGACAGAAAACTGATCCCAGTTTTCTCCATCAGTTCAGTGATGGGCTTGGTCCAAAGTTGGTCAACCAGAGGCTGTGAGAGTTGCCAAAAGAAATCATTTTGATGGAGGCAACAGCATGAGATGGATTGGAAACTGGAGCAAGAGTTTTGCATTCCAGTCTCAGTGGCTCGTGGTGCAGAGGGGGATTGGTTCTCCCACCCTCCTTCCTAATGTGCCCTAAACTCACCTATCAGGCCAGATTTAGGCACCAGCAGAAAGCAAGATGGGACAAGATGGGGTGAAACCAGGTGATAATGTTACACAAGATGCCTCCAGCCCAACTAGGTCCTATCAGACATGGTTAACCCATCAGAACTCCTAAACACCAGGTGAAACCAACTGTCCCTCACAACCAGACCATAGAATCACAGAATGTCAGGGGCTGGAAGACACCTCCAAAGCTCATCCAGTCCAAGCCCCCTGCCAGAGCAGGATCTCCTAGACCAGATCACACAGGAACACATTCAGGCAGGTTTGGAATATCTCTAGAGAGATAGAGACTCCACAACCCCTCTGGACAGCCTGTGCCAGTCTTCTGTCACCCTCACACCAAAAAAAATCCCTCCTCATGTTTAAATGAAACTTCCTATTGCTCAGCTTCTACCCATTGCCTCTCGTCCTGTCATCAAGCATCTCCCAGCAGAGCCTGGCTCCAGCCTTCTGGCACTCACCTTTACATCTTTATAAACACTGATGAGGTCACCTTTCAGCCTCCTCTTCTCCAAGCAGCACAACCCCAGCTCCCTCAGGTGCTCCTCATAAGAGAGATGTTCCAATCCCTTCATCATCTTTGTGGCTCTGTGCTGGACTCTCTCTCTCAAGCAGTTCTATATCCCTCTTGAACTGGGGGGCCCAGAACTGGACACGGTACTCCAGATGTGGCCTCAGCAGGGCAAAGTAGAGGGGCAGGAGAACCTCTCTCACCTTACTAGTCACAGCCATTCTAATAATCTCCCCAGGAGTCTTAAACCCAAACAAATGTGGATTTGAGTCTTAATTTCCCCCATAGGGAGGTCCTGGGAGGCTTCATTCACCAGTATGGACAATGCAGGTCCCCAAGGAGGGCATGGTGGATGTTTTCTTGGCTGGATGAGCAGAATATCCTGCACTTCTCTGTTGCTATGGCAAGGGTGAGAGCTGGGATTGTAGGGCAGGGGTTGGTAAATCCAGTCGGTTCTGCATGGTTGATTTGCCCTGCAATTAAGGGCATTCTTCACTTCCCCTTGCAATTAGCATAAAGAAAACCAATTAACTCTGCATGGTGGAGGCTGAACGCCGCTCCCCACACCGTAAGAACCTTGCCACTCTCCCATGTTTGGATACAGTCAAAACTCCTGTGGAGAAAAGGCATTTGTCAGGCTGAAAGCAGGTCACAGAATGGCAGGGGTTGGAAGGGACCTCTGGAGGTCATCCAGTCCGACCCTGCTGCTAAAGCAGGGGCACCTGTGGAGAAAAAGTATTTGTCAGGCTGGAAGCAGTCCCTGAGCTGATGTCTGCTGTGGCACTGTGGCCATGTCTTGCAGGCTGCTCCATACGGGAACATCTGGTTTGGCCCCAGTGATTCACACAGAGCCAGCATGGTGGGGATTTAAAGGGACCTCTGGAGATCATTCAGTCCAACCCCACTGCTAAAGCAGGGGCACCCACAGGAGGCTGCTCAGGGTCACAAGGTCCAGCTGGGTTTGGAAGCTCTCCAAAGAAGGAGAATCCACAACTTCTCTGGGCAGCCTGCTTCAGGGCTCCAGCACCCTCACCCCAAAGAAGTTTCTCCTCATCTTCAGATGAAAGTTCCTGCTTGTGCCTGTTGCCCTTTGTTCTGTCACTGGGCACTGCTGAAAAGAGTCTGGCCCCATCTTCTTGCTGCCCTCCCTTTAGCTCTTGCTGAGCATTGGTCAGATCCCTTCTGGGGCAGCTCTTCTCCAGTCTAAACAGCCCCAGGTCTCTGAGCCTTTCCTCCTCACAGAGATGCTTCAGGCTCCTTAGCATCTTTGGAGCCTGCACTGGACTCTCTCCAGTAGTTCCCTGTCTCTCTTGAGCTGGGCAGCCCAGAACTGGACCGAAGACTCCAGGTATGGCTTCCCTAGGGCAGGGTTGAGGGACAGGAGAACCTCCCTTGGCCACACTCTTGCTGATGTAGGCTACGAGGGCACATTGATGGCTCACGGTGAACTTGTTTTCCACCAGCACTCCCAGGTCCTTCTCCACAGAGAAGAATCTCCATATACCATCCTGGCCTTTGGCTACAAATTGGGGATTTGGCTCTAGAAGATTTCTTGAAGCTTCCTGGCCACGTTGGTGCCTGCCACGCTTCAGGAGCATGCTAGGCAGGGAGAAAGGCTATGCCATGGCACTCCCTTTGCCAGAGCACATCAGCAGCGGGGACAAAGGCCACCTCTGCTTCACCCTGACCTTCTCTGCTGCTTATCTTCCTCTTCTCAAGACAAAGCCACCTGGAAGCGTGGCGCAGGCTGGGCCGTGGGGTTTTACCCATCCCACCGCTGCTCACGCCCCGGCAGCTACGCCCCTGAGCCCTGCCGTGAGGCACAGCAGGTATTACCTGTTCCTGGACTGCTTGAACTTGTCCTGCACAGCTTGGGCTGTCCCAGGCAGCTTGCCCAGGGCCCCGTGACGAATTTGGGTCTTCTCCTGCCAGCAGCAGCAGGACAGTGGCGGTGAGGATGAGCTGTGGTTTCTCAAACAAGGAACTGGCTGGATGGTTGCACGCAGAGAGTGGTGACCAAGGGCACAATGTCCACCTGGAGACCAGTGCCAAGTGGTGTCCCTCAGGGGTCAGTGCTGGCACCAGTCCTGGTTAACATCTGTGTCAGTGCCATGGACAGAGGAATCAGTGCAGCCTCAGCAAGTTTGCAGCTGGCACCAAGCTGTGTGGCACAGTCGACTTGCTAGAGGGCAGGGATCCATCCAGAGGGATCTGGACAGCCTGGAAAGGTGGGCCCAGGCCAGCCTCAGGACATTCAACAAAGCCAAGTGCAATGTCCTGCACCTGGGTGTGCACAATCCCAAGCACAACTCCAGGTTGGGTGGGGAATGGCTGAGAGCAGTCCTGAGGAAAAGGACCTGGGGGTCTGGGGTGGTGAAAAGCTCAACATGAGCCTGCAGTGTGCACATGCAGCCCAGACAGCCAACCAAGTCCTAGGCTGCAACAAGAGCAGCGTGGCCAGCAGGGCAAGGGAGGTGATTCTGCCCCTTTACTCTGCTCTTGTCAGACCCCACCTGGAGTACTGTGTGCAGTTCTGGAGCCCTCAGCACAGGAAGGACATGGAAGTGTTGGAGTGGGTCCAGAGGAGGCCACCAAGATGCTGAGAGGGCTGCAGCAGCTCTGCTGTGAGGACAGGCTGAGAGAGTTGGGGCTCTGCAGCCTGCAGAAGAGAAGGCTTCCAGGAGACCTTAGAGTAGCCTTGCAGTATCTGAAGGGGGCTACAGGAAGGTTGGGGAGGGACTATTGACAAGGTCTTGCAATGCCAGTAGGAAGAGGAATGGGTTTGAAGTGGCAGAGGGGAGATTTAGACTGGATATTAGGAGGAAGTTGTTTGCAGTGAGGGTGGTGAGACAGTGGCACAGGTTGCTCAGGGCCAGGTTGAATAAGGCTTTGCGTGACCTGTTCTAGTGGGAGGTGTCTCTGCCTATGGCAGGGGCTTGGAACTGGATGAGCTTTGAGGTCCCTTCCAACCTAAACCGTTCTATGATTCTATAAACTGGGGAAGATCTTCCCAGTGGGAGAGGACAGCAGTGCCCATGGAGATTTTCCCTCTCTTCTTGGCACTGCTGAGGCCACACCTCAAGTACTGGACTCAGCTTTGGGCCACTCTGAGAAGGACATTGAGGTGCTGGAGCTCGTCCAAAGAAGAGCAACTAAGTTGGTGAAAGGGTTTGAACACAAGTCCTGTGAGGAACAGCTGAGGGAATTGAGGTTGTTTAAGTCTTCAGAAGAGGAGGCTGGGGGTGAGACCTTGCCACTCTCTACTGCTGACTCAAGGAGGGATGGAGCCAGGCAGGGATCAGTCTCTTCTCACATGCAGAAAGGACAAGAGGAAATGACCTCAATAAGTTGTGCCAGGAGAGGTTTAAGTTGAACATCAAGGAAAATTTCTTCACTGAGAGGGTTGTCAAGGCCTGGAGCAGCGTGTCCAAGGAGGTGGTGGGGTGGAGTTACCCCACCTGGAGAGACTTCAAAGAGGCGTGGATGTGGTGCTGAGGGATGTGGTTTAGCAGTCGAGGTGGGATTGTGAGCACTAGAGGAGCAGGTGGACTTGATGATCTCAAAGGTCTCTTCCAACTTCAACAGCTGTATGGTTGTATAAGGAGTGACTGCTGACATGGTCTGACCTGGCTCCTGCAGCACCTCCAGGTCCCTGGGGTTCTCCACAACAGGTTGACTTTGCCTGATGCTTCATTTCAGGGGATGCACTGGGTGGCCCCAGACAACATCTGAGCAGGGAGGTGCCTTGGTGACTTCCAGCTACCACACTGCATCATTCACTTGGCTCCAGCAGCTCCTCCTGGTTTTCCAGAGGAGCTGGTTTATCAGATTCTGGCTGACCCAGAGCAGAGCTGACCTCCTCCTCAAGCCTGGCATTGCCCAAAATCCCAAGTGCTGGCAGTGCTATGCTGCCGCTGAGGGACGAGCCCTGGCCAGTAGGACATGCCCTGCCTAGTGGCACAAGTGCTTGTCCATCATCTCCTCCCTTCATGCCAAACCCCAAAAGGGTCTCAGGCCCCTCAGGCCATTTCTTCTAGGAAAGCTTACACAACCAGCAGCGGGCATGGAGCAAACCCCCAACCTTGCTCAAAGCCCTTTGGCACATCTTTGCAGGGGCTTTGCAATGCCATGTGTCAAAAGCTACTTGGTGCAAGGATTTTGGGGCTATTCTGGCACTAATCAGATGTTCATGTGCTGCCCCAGGGGGCTGCACGTCCCCTCCAGGTTGGGTTGCCCTGATGGGTAACCCTGCAAGCTCAGCAGCCAATGTCCAAAGGATTTGGAGAGCTCATTTCTCCCTCATTTTCATGGAAATGAGGCATTTCTCTCCCACATGATGGGAGAGAAGTGTTTGAGCAGCCCCCCCTGTGATACCCTTCTTGTCTAGGCCCAGAGTTGCTGCTGTCAGCAAGAAACAGGAGCAAAAACAACAGTTCCTTCTCTGTCTTGTCTCAAGATCCCCATTTCAGAGTACCCCCAGGTCCAGGATGGACAGAATCTTACCCCATGGAGAATGGTCAATACCAGGAGCTAACCAGGCTCAGAAGGGGCTGCTTGGACAACGTGCCTGGCTGCAGGCCATGGCTGGGAGAGGCTGACTCCATCATTTGCTCTTTGGTAGGGTTCAGGAGCTGCTGATCCATTTGGAGAGCTGCGTGGTTAGACTCAACGATTCGAAAGCTCTTTTGTGACCTTAGTGATTCTATGGTGGTGGACACATCCCCTTCTTCCCATTGCCTGGGTGACAGATGGAGAAGCCTTCTTCATGCAAAGCCTTCATCCCCAAACAGAGCCCAGAGGTTTTGCCTGGGGAGGAGTGAACCCTGCGGACACTCCATCCCCTCCCGCGATGCTGCGACAAGCGATTACATCAACTGTTCTGAACGTGACATCAAGGCCTGGCCCTCAGCACCCACCCCCCCAATAATCCCCTGGGACAAAAGACCCCAAGGGTAGCTCCCACCCCCACCAGTAATTCTTCCCCTGCTCCCTAATCCCCAGCCCTTCTGGCGCAGAGGCAAATCCAATTAACCGCGCAAAGAGATGCTCCACCCTCCCGCCACGGAGGGTGTTCAAACACAGCTGGTGGGCACGTGGGGACCCTCCGTGGGGTCCCTCAGACTCCCCCCACTGAGGAGAGCAACAATCCTGCCCTTTAATGGGGTTTGTTCACAGGCTTAAGGGATGCGAGGGGTTGGAAGGGACCCAAAGAGCTCATCCAGTCCAACCTCCCTGCCACAGCAGGAGCAGACAATCCAGCTCAGGGCACACAGCAACACATCGAGACAGGCCTGCAAAGGCTCCAGACAAGGAGACTCCACAACCTCTCTGGGCAGCCTGTGCCAGGGCTCTGGGACCCTTCCAGCAAAGAAGTTGCCCCTTGTGTTGAGTTGCAACCTCCTGTGCTGCAGCTTCCATCCATTGCTGCTTGTCCTATCCCAGGCAGCAGTGAGCAGAGCCTGTCCTCCCCACTCCTGACCCCCAGCCCTCAGATATTTATAAACATTGATTAAATCCCCTCTCAGTCTTCTCTTCTCCAGACTAAGCAGCCCCATGTCCCTCAGCCTCTCCTCCCCAGGCAGTGCTCCAGTCCCCTCATCATCCTCATAGCCCTCCCTTGGACTCTCTCCAGCAGATCCCTGTCCCTCTTCAACTGGGGAGCACAAAACTGAAGGCAGTGCTCAAGATAAGGTCTCACTAGGGCAGAGTAGAGGGGCAGAAGAACCTCCCTGGATCTGCTGGACACACTCTTCTTTATGCCCCCCAGGATCTCATTGGCCCTCTTGGCCACCAGGACACATTGCTGTGCCATGGATGTTCCCCACCAGCACTCCCAGGTCCCTCTCCACAGAGCTGCTCTCCAGCAGATCAACTCCCAGCCTGTACTGGTGCAGTTATTCTTCCTCCCCAGCTGCAGGACTCTGCACTTGTCCTTTTAGGACCTCATTTGGTTCCTCTGTGCCCAGCTCTCACTCAGTCAAAGTCTCACTGGATGGCTGCACAGCTTTCAGCTGAAAAAGAACCTTCTGATAGCTAAGAGCTGCATTCAGGCAAGTCGTAGCCCTTGGTGTAAGGGAGGGGAGGTGGTCTGAGACTTGTGGTCTCTGCTCTACTTGAGATGATTCTTTCTCATTTTCCCAATTGACTGGAGAACAGGTCTTGTGAGGAGCAGCTGAGGGAATGGGGGATGTTTAGACTGGAGAAAAGGAGACTGAGGGGAGACCTTCTGGCTCTCTACAGTTCCCTGAAAGGAGGTTGGAGCCAGGTGGGGGTCAATCTCTTCTCCCTTGTGATAGGGCAAGGGGAAATGGCCTCAAGTTGCACCAGGGAAGGTTTAAGGTGGGCATTAGGAGAAACTTCTTCCCTCAGATGGTTCTCAAAGACTGCAAGAGGCTCCCCAGGGAGGCAGTTGAACCTCCAAGCCTGGAGATGTTTAAAAGAGGCAGAGGTGGTGCTGAGGGACATGGTTTAGCACCAGACTTGGTAGAATTAGAGAATCATAGAATGGTAAGGTTGGAAGGGACCTCAAGGATCATCTAGTTCCAACCCCCTGCCAGAGGCAGGGACACCTCCCACTAGCACAGCTCACTCAAGGACTTGTCCAGCCTGGCCTTGAACACCTCCAGGGAGGGAGCAGCCACAACCTCCCTGGGCAACCTGTGCCNGGTCCCCTCGAAGCCTTCTCTTCTCCAGGCTGCAGAACCCCAACTCCCTCAGCCTGTCCTCATAGCAAAGCTGCTGCAGCCCTCTGATCATCATCGTGGCCTTCCTCTGGACCCACTCCAACACTTCCATGTCCTTCCTAATGGTTGGACTCAACGATCTTAAGGGTCTTTTCCAACCAAAATGATTCTATGGTCCAGCCATGACACTGGGTTCCAGTGTCACTCCAAGTGGCAGCAGTACCACAGCCATCACACCCACATGGCTCCAGTTCAGCCTCCAAGGCTCAAAATCCATTTGGCAGGGCTTGCAACAAGGCTCCCAGCTCTGCTCCACACATCCACTTCCAGAGGAAGATGCTCTGGTCCTCCTCCAACACAGCAGGGGTGACAGCAGGAGACAGGAAGGATGCTCTGTGACCTGGTCTTGCTCCCAGGACCGTTGCTGGTTTTTCCCATGATCTGATTTGCAAAGTAAAAAGGCTCATGGTGGAGATACCACAGTGACAGGACAGCCCCTAAAAGCCTCCACTAGAAGTAGGCTGCAGCCAAGTACACAGCCCAAGTCTTTGTGCCTGCAGCCTTTGCTGGGGCAGTGACGTGGATGAGGTTTAGCTGCAGGATTGGGATGTGAAAGCAGATCATTTTGGGATGGGATGGAAAGGAGAAGCTGTGCAAGGGGAACCAGAGGACACAAAGGCAGCACAGTACTGGGAAGAG
Organism: Eubucco bourcierii; assembly: GCA_013396675.1. Classification (NCBI taxonomy): domain Eukaryota; kingdom Metazoa; phylum Chordata; class Aves; order Piciformes; family Ramphastidae; genus Eubucco; species Eubucco bourcierii. The sequence goes on along the minus strand of VWZE01014434.1, from coordinate 78,343 downwards.
GGTTTGGTGGGATCACCAGGGCTGTGTCACCAGGGAGATGCTACCTTTCTAGGCACAGACTGAAGGCAAAGGTGCACAAGTGATGGTTGGCCCTGAGAGTCTGCAGCAATGAGGAAATGCATGGAAGTGGAAGCCAAGTGCAAGGGGACAAGGTTCAACCTGGCCAGGGAAGGGGTGAGGGCAGCAAGTCAACCACCGGCAGCTGCTCCAAAACCTGAGCTAATGTTTAGCTTTGGACTTTGCCAAGTAGTCCAAGGGACAAAGGAGGCCAAGGGCAGGAGATCTAAGCTGGCTGGAGGTTGCTGCAAGTCAACCCTGGTTCCTCCTGGCCAGGGCTCTGGCATGAGCTCCAGCTCTGAGGGCAGTGATTTCTACCAGCTGGTCCCAGTTCACCAGGAGGATGTTTGGTGGCAAGGCCTTGCTGATCTCCCACATTTAGCTCAGCTCTTCATCTAATGCTCAGCCTTTCCTAATAGATTTCAATCCCAGCATGGTGGGCTCCAGAGGAACATTTGCAAGGGCTGCACTATGGGAACAGGATGAAGTGCCTGGTGACACCACTGCTGAGCCTTCAAAAGTATCCCCAGTGCTGGCAAAGAACCAGGCATGTTCCACTAGCCTGGATAACCCTCCCTAGGAGGCATCTCCTCTCTATTTAAACCTCTCCTCTCCTGGGATGTTAATAAGGACATTGTCTATTAAACTGCTCTGTGTCACATCCTCACAGCTCGTCGGCTCTACTACCTGCATGCTCTGGGCAGCTCTCATTTGACCACAGCCACCTGTCTCCATCCCCATCACCTTTACCCTGCAGCATCCCGGACCTTCTACAGTATGAATTTTTGCAGAACACCATTTTCCAATCCCAGATTATTCTAATGACACTGCCACAGAGCTAAAAATAGGAGGAAGGCATCTTCTGCCTCTCCCCCACCAGCCCCTGCCGGCAGTGCGGGGAGGACGTCGGCAGCGGGAGCCTCTGAGGTGTTTGTGGAGAGCATCACACCTCCCCTTTTCCTTTCCCAGTCATGGAGCTTTAAATATCTGGCCAAAATCCACAGGAGCCTGAAGCTCCTTAACTCTTTCTTTGCATTTAAATCAAAAGGAAATTGGGCACCTGAATTGGGTTGGGTGAGGAAATGAGGTGGTGGGTGTGAAACCACCCCAGGGAGTTCTTGCGTGTGCCAGGGCAGGAGGAACCGAACATGCAGGAGTGGTTCAGCCACAGCTTGGGCAGCAGGGCTCTCCTAGCTCCTGTGGGGACCCTCTAGTTCCCATAGTGACCTTTGAGCTCCAGTGGGACCCAGCTGGCTCCTTCAAGCATGCACTTGCTCCATCCCACTCATGTTGCTCTTGTGCTGCAATACTTGGGGGACTCCAGGTCCCAAAGGCAGTGGAAAAGGATGTAAGCCACGGTGGGAAGCAATCCCTGAAAGCATGCTGCTCACTGGGACCCCTGAAAGCATGCTGCTCTCACGCTGCTCTCTGGAACCCCTGAAAGCATGCTGCTCTCATGCTGCTCTCTGGAACCCCTGAAAGCATGCTGCTCTCATGCTGCTCACTGGGACCCCTGAAAGCATGCTGCTCTCACGCTGCTCTCTGGAACCCCTGAAAGCATGCTGCTCTCATGCTGCTCTCTGGAACCCCTGAAAGCATGCTGCTCTCATGCTGCTCACTTGAACCCCTGAAAGCATGCTGCTCTCATGCTGCTCTCTGGAACCCCTGAAAGCATGCTGCTCTCATGCTGCTCTCTGGAACCCCTGAAAGCATGTTGCTCTCATGCTGCTCTCATGAACCCCTGAAAGCATGCTGCTCTCATGCTGCTCTCATGAACCCCTGAAAGCATGCTGCTCTCACAAATATAGAGCACTCCTCCCAAAATTTTAACAGAATCTCAGCATGGTGGAGATTGAAATGAACCTCTAGGGATCATCCAGTCCACCCTCCCTGCTAAAGCAGGGACACCCACAGCAGCTTGCCCAGGATCACAATGTCCAGGTAGCTTTGGAATATCTCCACAAGAGATTCCACAACCTCTCTAGGCAGCCTGCTCCAGGGTTCCAACACTCTCACACCAAAGAAGTTTCTCCTCCTGTTTAGATGGAACCTCCTCAGTTCCAGCTTGTGCTCTCTGCCCCTTGTCCTGTCACTGGCCGCTAATGACAAGAGTTTGGCCATATCCTCTTGACTCCCAACCCCAGCCTTAGCTCTTGCTGAGCATTGATCAGATCCCCTCTCAGGCTGTTCTTCCCCAGGTCTCTCAGCCCTTCCTCCTCACAGAGATGCTCCCTATGTTTTGGAACATTTATTTTGACCTGGGGTCATCTCCATCAGGGACAAAACTGCACTTCTTTCCCCCTTGGGGCAGCACAGGTCCTAAGGGGAGGCCAGTGAATCTCTCAGACCAGTGCCCTGAGGCCAGGATTCTGCTAAAACCGAGCTCTGGGCTTCAGAGGCTGGTTAGAGCGGGGAGTGGCTGACGGAGAACAGAAACACAGATGAGGCAGGGAGGTAGCAGCTATCCCTGACACACTCCAGGGCTGTACTGGAGTGGAGCAGCTCAGTCCCGGCCGCTGGCCATGAGATGGATGAGTCAGAGGTTTTGGGCACAATGGGAAGCGCAGGCTCAGCAGGGATGGGGATGTGCTGGGGTGGGGAACGTGCCAGGATGGGGCACCATGGTGAGTAAAATCTCCTCTGGGGCAGGGTGCAGAAGAAGGAAGAAACGTGGATTTTGCCCTGCTGGCCACAGTGAGAGGAAGGAACTGGGTGAAGTCATGGGGGCACACGTGGAGGGGGAGTAGCCTTCCAGTATCTGAAGGGGGCCTACAGGAAGGCTGGGGAAGGATTATTTACAAGGTCCTGCAATGACAGGACAAGGGGCAATGGGCTTAAACTGGCAGAGGGGAGATTTAGACTGGATGTTAGGAGGAAGTTCTTTACAGTAAGGGTGGTGAGGCACTGGCACAGGTTGCCCAGGGAGGTTGTGGCTGCTCCCTCCCTGGAGGTGTTCAAGGCCAGATTGGATGAGGCCTTGAGTAACCTGTGCTAGTGGGAGGTGTCCCTGCCTCTGGCAGGGGGTTGGAACTAGATGATCCTTGAGGTCCCTTCCAACCTTACTATTCTATGATTCTATGACCTTAAAGATCATTTAGTCCCAATCCCCCTGCCACGGGCAGGCACACCTCCCACTAGAGCAGGTTGCCCAAAGCCTCGTCCAACTCGGCCTGAAACATTTCCAGGGGCGGATGAGTGAGCAGCTGGCAAGAGGCAGGACCAGCATTACGCTCACACTCCATTTCCCATGAGGGCCCCATGCCCACTCCCTGCTGAGAGCAGCAATCCCTATGCCCTGGCAGCCACCACCACAGTCACTCCAGAGCTCAACCCCCTTCCTTACAGCCGTTTTTAACCCTCAAAACCGCAGCAGTTTCTTCTGGGGGTTCCAGGGACAAGATGCAGAGAGACAGCAGCTGCCGCAGTCGTCACTTCGCCTCAGCGGTGGTTTCCTCTTCACAGCGGTTGAGTTCTACATCCCCCCCCCACCCCGACTTCTGCAGCTGGTAATGGAAATGGGGGTGGGGGTGGAGGTGATAGGAAACATTTCCCTCCTCTCAAGGTCCTGCTGGCCTGACAACGTTCACAACTTGAGCACTGCAGCTGAGGGCACTGAGGGGAAGACAGAAAGCCCAACAGCCCAACTTCCTTTTTTTTTTTTCCTCTGAGCAAGAGAGCTGAGCTCCTAGAAGGAAGTGCTGAAATCACACATTCTTGTGGACAAGCACAATCATGATGTCAGCACCAAGCCCTGAGGAAACATCACTCTCACCCACCCAGGGGGTCTGCAGTCAGTGGCGAGGTGTTAGCAGCACATCCTTTGGACAGCTCTTCTGGAAGACAGCGAGGGTGGCAAAACACTGAAACAGGTTACCCAGGGAGGTTGTGGATGCCCCTACCCTGGAGGTATCCAAGACTGGGTCAGATGATGCCTGGAGCAACATGATCTAATGAGAGGTGTCCCTGCCCATGGCAGGGAGGTTGGAACTGGATGATCTTTAAGGTCCCTTTCAACACAAACCATTCTGTTCTATCAATCCTGCACCTGCCCTTAGGGGTCTGCAGTCAGCAAGGGAGATGCTACCAGCACAAACTTTGGACAACTCTCCTGGAACAAGGGTTTCCACCAGGGAAACCATGTTGGCATAAACACCTGAAGTGCAAACTTTCCTGCAGGCCACCAGCTAATTAAGGAGCTCTTTTCATAACGAGTTAACAAGTAACGTGAGTGCTTACCACTAATTGCGCTCTGGCTTTGCCACACGTTCACCAACCACTGCTGCTGTGCCACCACACCAAGGTGGTGTTTTATGGAGCATGAAGTTCACATGGAATACTCCCACTGGGGATACAGAGCTTAAGCTCAGGGGAGGTTCCAACAGCACCTATGTTGCCTGCAAAGCTACTTTCATAGAATGCAGCAAGGATCCCAAACTGGTATGGGTTGAAAGGAACCTCTGGAGATCACCCAGTTCAAGCCCCCTGACAAAGCAGGGTCATCCACAGCAGTTTGCCCAGGATCACCATTTGCAGGTGGGTTTGGAATCTCTCCAGAGAAGACTCCACAGCCTCTCTAGGCAGCCTGCTCGAGCACCCTCACAGCAAAGTTTCTCCTCCTGTTCAGACAGTACCTCCTGGGTTCCCATGTTTGCCCATTGCCCGTTATCCTGCCTCTGGGTGCCATAGAAGAGCCTGGTCTCATCCTCTTTTCCCCCACCCTTTACCTCTTCCATTGATCAGATCCCTTCTCAGGTTCTTCTTCTCCAGGCTAAGCAGTACCATGTCCCTCAGCTTTTCCTCCACAGAGATGCTCAAGGCCCCTCAGCATGTAACCAGCTCCCTAGGCCTCAAGCATCTTTGCAGCCCAGTCAGAGCTGTGAGGTGGCACAGGCAGCCACAGCCACTCCCACTGCATAACTGAAGTGAGATTTCCTTTGAAATGACATCTCAAAGCCATCACTGCACAAAGACAAGAGACAGCTTGGTGAGGAACAGCAGCTGCAACCAGCAGCGCAGCAGCAGCAGCATCTGAAGGTGTCAAACTTCAGTGCTGCAGATCCTTACACCATAGAAGTGAAGGTGAAATCAAAAGGAAGAACAATTTCAGGCAGGTGCAGGGAGCCTCTGAGGGTTGTATCTGTGCAGTACCCACCACCATCCTGCACTCCTGCTTCTGGAATCAGATTCCCAGGACTCTGGCCACGCAAGAGTGACAGAACACAGCCCATCATCCAAGACCCACCTCAGCTGGAAAGGTTTTATTGAGTGGCTCTCTGAGGTTGTATGATTGAGCCTGCTCAGAAGAATTTCCTCCTCACAGAGCCTTTGGTGGGGTGGCCTCAGATCTGCTCTGTTAGCACTCGCAAGCCACCCACTGTTCTCTTAAGAGGTAACCAGAACATGCACCCAGCGCTGCTCTGGTTCCATTTTTGGCCTTCCTCAGCAGCTCACATCTGTCCTCCTGGAGGGTGCTAGCAGTGGATCTAGTCTAACAAGGAGCCCACTTCTGGCGGCTCGTGCCAAATCCACCGTCGAGAAGCCGCTTTCCGCAGATGAGTCACAAACCACACTGGAGACAGTCCCTTTGTGGTGTTATTCTATACCCACTCCCTCTTCTCCACAGCTCTACCATCTGACAGAGGACAGATCCTGTGGTCAAAGATCTCACGATGGAAAATTCTGTGAAGAGACAGGGAAAAAAAAAAACAACCACAAAGTATGAATTTTCAAGTGGTCCCTTTATGTTTAAGCACTGGAGTCATGCCTTGTGTCAGCCCAACATGCAAAAATATGTCCTTCATGCATAACTGTCTTCTCCATCAGTTAACCAAACAGACCTAACCAAGCCAGACAGGTGCTCAAGAGGTTGTTTTTGAGAAGTGGGCTGTGCAGCAGAGCACACAGTACTAAAAGCAGCAGTGGGGACAATATTATTTTGGTGTCTCAGAACTCCAATTCTGAGATCCCATTGCACTACAGAGTTGTAGAAGCAGAAGAGGAAGTCGGTGTGCAGCTCAAGGATGAATGGAAGGACCTGCCCCACCTCTGCTCCACCTTGTTGAGACCAGCTCTGGAGTTCTCAGCATGGGAGAGAGCTGGACCTGCTGGAGCAGGGCCAGAAGAGACCACAGCAAGGATGGGAGGGCTGGAAGCCCTCTGCTGTGAGGCCAGGCTGAGAGAGTTGGAGTTGTTCAGCCTGCAGAAGAAAAGGCTCCAGGGTGACTTTCCGGTGGCCTTTCTGTACTTAAACAGGACCAGTTAGAAAGCTGGGGACAGACTTTTGAGCAGGACCTGATGTGACAGGACAAGGAGTGATGGCTTGAACTACAAGAGCAACATTCAGGCATTTTGACACTGAGGGTGGTGAAAACACTGGCCCAGGTTGCCCACAGGGGTGGTAGATGTTCCATCCCTGGAACCATTCCAGGTGAGGTTGTTTGAGGCTCTAGTCGCAGACATCCCTGCCGACTGCAGGGTGGTTGGATGAGATAACCCTGAAAGGTCTCTTCCAATCCAAACCAGTCTGATTCTATGACTCCAATGGTATTTCACAGTCTAGAGCTTCAGCCTTGGAACAAGCCAAGCCATCAGCAGCTCCACGAGCTCCTGGCAGTGTTGCTGCACCAGTTCAGTTAACCTACCGCTGGTTTCCTGTGGATGTTCACGATGTGAATGTCTTCACTGCGATACTCCTCGTCGTGCTGATCCAGGGGAATTTTTTCCAGCTCAAAGTCCACCTGAAGCAGCTGGTTATCAGAGAACACACACAACAGTTCAAATGACACCCACTGCCCTTTTGAACTAAGCACAGCTAAAAAGGTCCAACAAGACACTGCACAGAGGCAAAAGGAGGCAAGACGCTGGAACCGCCATGCTCAGGCCACTCCACTGAAAGACTCTACGAGCACAGAGGCCATTTTTACCCCTACACAGCACATCTACCCTACCTTCAATTGCTCTGGTGCCAATTCAAAGCCACAGATACCTTGAAAGATTTAAGTATTCAAAACACTTGGAGACATGGTACTCTGGGACATGGTCTGGTGGGCATGGTGGTGTTGGGTTGACAGCTGGACTCAATGATCTTAAATGTCATTTTCAACTTCAGTGATTCCGTGAGGTACAAACCTAAAAAAGCTTGACACAAAACTTTTTGCTTCCTCCAAAACACTAAGCCAAACCACAGCACCTTCCTCTGCCACCAACCTTATCAACTGGAGAGAAAGAGGGGGAAAAACAAAACCAGACACTAAAAA
>VWZE01014434.1:51568-64666 GCA_013396675.1 Eubucco bourcierii | reverse complement strand
ATTTTTTTTTCCCCTCCCCCCCCCTTTTTTTTTTTTTTTTTTTTTGATCTGTCCCTCTAATTACAAAGAGACTGAAATGTTAATTTATTGCTATCATGGCATTGCCTTGAACCACACTGGTGAGGATCTGACTGCCTTCAACCAATTCCCACTGGTTGCTTTGGGAATGTGTGTTGCAGTCCTCATTGTCCATGCTGGCAGCATCACTGTTGTTGCCCTGCCTTGGAGTGGTTCTATTTTCCAGCTCCTGTTATGCTTGGAGGACAGACTGACTGTGTTGCAAGTTCTCCAGAAGCAAGGCCCCTTTTCTGAACCAGGCTGTGATTTATGTATTTGAGGTTAACTCCACAACTGGCCCTGTAGATGTAAGAGTCATGTTTCACCCATGAAGAATGCAGCTAGGAACCTTGCTTAGATGCTGCCTTCTAGCACAAGTGTTTTGTGTTTGCAAGTTATTGCCCTCACTAAGACACCTAATTTAAGTTTCATGCTCTCCCCACACCCTTCTAGAGATTTACTGCACAGGCACTGCCCTTGTTCAGTTGTGGGTGGTTAATTCTTTTTCCACATCCAGCTGAAAGCGCAACCACACACAGCTGGCATCCTCAGATGGCAGTAAGAGACTCTAGCAGAAGCCTTCAGACTACTGCATCACTTCTTTTCCTAATCACAGAATGGTTTGGGTTGGAAGGCACCTTAAAGATCATCTAGTTCTGAACCCCCTGCCTTGGGCAGGGACATCTCCTATTAGATCAGGTTGCTCAAGATGCCATCCAACCTGGTTTTGAACACTTCCAGGCTTAGAGAGCCTCCACAGCTTCTCCAGGCAGCCTGTTCTAGTACCTCACCACTCTCGAGGGGAAAAATTTCTTCCTACCATCCTATCTAATTCCAGCTTCTTCCATTTTGAAGCCATTACCCTTCAAACCATACTGGGCCCCACTGCAAGTTAATGCATTTTTCTCTGGCTTCAGCTGTGGAATTTAGAACTGCTGCCCAAACTCACTCCTTCACAACTAGGTTTAAGTTAAACCTGAAGTTAAAAAGAGACGTGTTTCTCATTTTTGCAGGCTGTCAACATAAAATGTAAGCTGGCAGCTCCTCTGTGAGCCATCATTTCCAAGTTAACCAATAAATGTACACTCCTGCTTCCACAAGTTTAAAACTCTCCTCAAAATCCATCACAAGACAGAACCTTATACAGGTCTTGATGGAGTGAAATATTTTTGATGTGTATGGCTCTTCTGAATCAGCTCAACTTCAAATCATCTGGGGAAGGGCTTTTCTGAGTCAGGACCAAAATATAAAGCTGTGATGCATTTTAACGAGGGGATATTGAAAATGCTTCTGGCTGACATCTGCATATTCTAAAATCTGAGAGAGCTCTCCCTGTAGTGAGAAACCAAATGCTTAAGTCCGAACAAATCCGACTTGTCTTTTAGCAACGGCTGCCAGTGAGGACATCAAAAGAGTTAATAAAAGAAGTAGATGAACAATTTCAGTTCCAGAGCTTATTCTGCAGATCACTGGAATGATGACAGCTGACAGCCTGCCTTTTCTGTGTAGAGAGTGTTAGGGGAGTACTTCACTCAGCTCCATTTCACCACCAGGCATCACCAGAAGAGTTATTCCCAAACTCAGAGAATGAGTATGAGCTGCGGAGGGAAAGCCATAATCAAGGCATCGTAGGAGAAAACTGTCCAAGAGACATCTTCCAGGAGAAGAAAATCAGCACCAACACCATCCCCTTCCACATACATCACCTCCCCTTCCCCAGAAGGAACTCCTGAGATGGTGGGAGCAATACAGGCAGACTGATGACAAGCCAAAGCATGAACTGGAAGCCTGAGCTGCTGCAAATTCCACCACACTGCTCTTCCTCCAGCCAGGAGCTACTGAAAATGGGAACAGGTTCACAGGTTGCAGCAGGCTGGAAGGGACCCTCAAAGGTCACCTTGTCCAATACCCATGATGTGAGCAGGGACACCTCCAACCACATCATCTTGCTTAGGGCCACATCAAGTCTGATCTTGATTCGTCTCCAGGGACAGGGCCTAAACCACATCTCGGAGCAATCTGTTCCAGTATTTTACCACTTTCATGGTAAAGAACTTGAGGGGTTGAGGCAGCTGAGGGGTTAGTAGGTGGAGGGAAAAGTTAAACTCCTAGGGAGCTGTCATGTATTGAGTTCCTTGAAGAGCTGAAGCTTCCTTGAGGCTTTGCTTACAGCACAGGATGGGCCCAGTCGCAGACCAAAGGACAACCAAAAACTGAGAACCACAAACCAGGGACATTTTGTATTGCTAAACACTTACTAAATGTAATTCCCAACCTTATCCTGACAAGGAAGACGCACTGCTCAAGCTCTTACAAATTAAGACTGGGGTGATTTATTAATCTTGTTAAGAACTCTGATACAAAGCACAGTAAAAGGCCACAGACCAGTAAATAAAATGTGGCTTCTGGCCACTTTATGAATGCTGCTACAGTACTACCAGTAAAACAGACTCACTCTGACACCAGTTCAAACAAGTAGTCCAACTGGCAAAGAAAAAGTTCCATTCATTTATCAGTTTAAAAAGTTTAATAAAGCTTTTGAGTGTTTTGTTTGGGGTGGTTTGGGTTTTTTGTTTGTTTGTTTGTTTGCCTTGTGGGTTTTTTTGTTGGGTTTTTGGGTTTGTTTGGTTTTTTTTTTGCTGGTTTAAATGCTACCAATTTCCCAAATGGATTGCTGATTAAGTGAGATCTAAGGGAAGTTGTTAAAGTTTGGGAGGCAAGACTGTTCCTAAGCCAGAAGACGATATTTCCGACTGTGTAAGGTTGCAAGAGTAGCAGACTGTATGCTAGGCCTCGAGTCACTTAAATTTATACAGGTTATGAGTATTATCTGTAAATATACAATATACACAATGTACAGACATGGCAGGTAGCTTCCTTCTCCAGAAGACAACTCGATGGTTTGAAGCCATCTCCCCCTACCAAAACAAAAAGGCACATCTGAACAAGACGCATGCTAAGGATCCTTTTCCAGCACCCAAGTCCCTTGTTCATCCTTTTTTTTTTTTTTTCCTCATCAGAATCAAGGCCAAATGACTATTTTGGTATTTAGATATCAACCTACTTTTTGTCTTCAGCAGCAAATCAATGGTGATTAAGACACAGCGTTAGAAGAGTGGAGAACAGGAGCTGTCACTCAGGCACCTCTGAGCTGAGGTGACATTAGGAGGCGAGTGGCCAGAGGTTTGAAATGGCTAACACCTGAATATCCTCCTCTTGTGACATTGTTCCCCCTTGCTCTTTGTTTTAATAAGAAGGCCACTAGTGCTCAAATCTCAACAACAACAACAACAACAAAATTCCACAGATGCACCTTTCTCCTTTTTCTTTTTTGTTGTTTTTTTTTGGGTTTTTTTTTTTTTTTGGCTCAGTGCAATTAAAGGATGTCAGTTTCTATTCATTTAGTGTCATTTACAGTGCAAAACAAAACAAAATAAACCAAAAAGGTACTTTTTTTTTTTTTTGTATACTGGCAAAAAAAACTGTCGGCACTGAGGAGGTGAGACGAGGCAATGCTGCTGATCACCTGAGGGTTATGCTGTCCCAACAGCCACAGGATAGAGTGTGTGTAGGCATCTTTTTCCAATTTAAACCTTTTTTTTTTTTNAATAAATTAAAAAAAAAAAAATAAAACAAAAAAAGAAAAAAAAAATAAAAGGAACTTTACAAATACTATTCCAGTGTCAAGACTACTATGGCTAAGGTCATTGAGGAGTTTCTGCATTTTCTAGCAAAGACAGTCTGTGCAAAGGAGGGTGGGAGAGCTCCCTTTTGTAAGTCTTTGGTGGCAGTTTTGGTAACTGAGGGCTCGAATTGTGCCGGGGTGGGACTGGGGGTGCAGGTGGGTTGACCAGGTTGTTGTGACTGGTGCTGAGCACGCAGCAGCGACGCAGAACCCTGGGCGAGGGAGTGCTGGGAGGAGTGCCAGGAGAGCTGGGACCTGTGCTTGCCTCCCTGAACCAGTCGGGATCTCGGTGCAAGCGTCCCACTGGCGGAGGCTGGAGGTTCAGAGGGCAGTTGATAAAGTGTTCGGGTGGCCGGAGAGGTACCGGTGGTGGAGTATCAGGAAGAGGGTCCCGGGGGGGTGGAGGAGGAGGGCTGTGCAGTGGCTGCTCAAGGGGATTAGTGTAAGCAGGAGCACGAGGCTGGATCTTTGGAGGTGGCGGCTGCCGAGGCGGAATTGCTGGAGGATCATCATCCGACTTTGAACTTCCCTGCAGCGTCACAGAGAAGATAACGTGGTAAGAAACGCAGGTGTTTAGATAAAGAGCATCCAACAGATCCACAATTCTCTCAACCTCTGCTACTGGTGTGGCCATACCTTTGATCATAGAAGGTTTGGGTTGGAAGGAACATTTAAAGGTCAGTTTCTTTCTCCCTGGTTTAAATCTCCTTTCTCAGTTTAAACCATTGCCCTTTGTCTTGTCATGACAGCCCCTGCTACAATGCCTGTCCTCAAGCTTTCTGATTGGCCCATTTGAGCACTGAAAGGCTGCAGTAATGTCACCTCCTCTTCTGCAGGCTGAACAACCCCAACTCTCAGCCTGGCCTCACAGCAGAGGGCTTCCAGCTCGTGGATCATTTTTTGTGGTCCCTTCTGGTCCTGCTCCAACAGGTCCACGTCTCTGCTGTGCTGAGAAATCCAGAGCTGGTCCCAGCACTGCAGGTGGGGGCTCAGCAGAGTAGAGCAGAGGGGCAAAATACCCACCCTCCACCTGCTGCCCACACTGCTGGGGATCAGCCCAGGACACACTTGGGTCTGGGCTGGGAGTGCATGGTGCCAGCTCGTGCCAAGCCTTTCTCCTCAGAGCTGCTCTCAATCTCTTCAACCCCAGCCTGCAATGATACCAGCAACTGTCTCGACTCAGCGGCAGGATCTTGCACTTGGCCTTGTTGAACCTTGTGGGGTCCACAAGGGCTCACTACCTTATGCCTGTCCAGGTCCCTCTGGATGCCATCCTATCTCTCAGGTTTGCAACTGCATCACTCAGCTTGGTGTCAAGTGATCTCAGTATGACCACCCTGTTTCTAAAGTGGCTAGCAGACTTTGGATACTGGGATTCTGAAATTCAGAAAGGGGCAAATGGTGCACTGCATTTGGAAGGCCTACATTACTTGACTCTCTTAAAGGTCTTCTCCTAGCTAAATGACTCTATAATTCTAGGATTCTAGATGTTCCATTATTTATTATCGGGTTATTCAATATGGGACAGAAATACCTTAGCATTAGAAGCATCCTGATCCATTTTTTTTCTTGGAGGAAGTGGAGGTGGATTTTGAGGCTCATCACTTAGCTTAGGAAAGCTACCCCATGAGCTGAAGAAAGTCTCTGGAGAGAGAAAAGCAGATCCTTTCATTACTTGTGCAATAGCTGAGGAACATATTCTGCAAGATTAAGCCAAACTGGAAGCCAAACTCAAATGAGCAGATCTTTGTGCTCAACAGCCACATGAACCATTAACTTCATCTGTATGAAATTGTTTCTTTAATCAGATATACACCTCCCAGAGTGGTCTCCTGTTTCCAGTACCAGATACGCATCAGCTGTTTGGAGGCAATGCTAAAGGCTAGAAGAATAAAGAAGTCAACTCCTAACGTGCACTTAAGTAACCTTCTCTGCAATCCTCTCTGTATGGCAGAGTTTACTCTCTGTTACCACAGTCTGCCCATGTGCCTCAGTTACACTGAAGTGGAAGGTTTGTTCTCTCTACAGCATGGGTGCACCTTCAAATTCAGGCATTTAGGGACTTCATTAACAGGTCTGTGACACTTCTAAAGCAGGAGGATTATACCTTGGACTGGTGATATTAACTCTTAAGAGCGTTTTAGGACATTTCTAGTCTTTCCTTTTTATGGGGGGAAGGAATCCTTGAAGTTAAGAAACAACACAACCCCAGGAGCTGTGTTTGTGACTTTTGTCACACCTTTGCTTTCACAGTCTCACAGTATCACCAGGGTTGGAAGAGACCTCAAAGCTCATCAAGTCCAACCCATCACCACAGCCCTCAAGACCAGACCATGGCACCAAGTGCCACATCCAAACCTGCCTTGAACACCTCCAGGGACGCTGACTCCACCACCTCCCTGGGCAGCCCATTCCAGCAGTCAATGACTCTCTCAGGCAACAACTTTCTCCTCACCTCCAGCCTAAACTTCCCCTGGCACAGCTTGAGACTGTGTCCTCTTGTTCTGGTGCTGCTTGCCTGAGAGAAGAAGGTAACCTCCCCCTGGCTACAACCACCCTTCAGGTAGCTGTAGACAGCAAGAAGGTCTCCCCTNCTCCCTGCTCCTGCTGGCCACACTATTGCTGATGCAGGCCAGGATGCCACTGGCCTTCTTGGCCACCTTTGTCCCTCAGAAGCACAGAGAGCTCTGGATCAGTATGTCAGTCACCTGTGCTCTCCAGTTTGAAATCATAATTGTATTATGGAGAAGCGTTAAGTGCCTGCAGTAAAGGGAGCAAAAAGAGAAACTAGAAATGCAGATGAATACAGGATATTCCTCCCAGCTGTGGTATAAAAAGTACCTCCTCTTCCCCAAAACCAGAAGAGTGGTAACAGAGATGTATCAAGTTGGTTCATCTGCAGCGTTAGTCAAAGAAAACCATCATCAGGGATGTTCTAAGTAGAAGCAGAATCACGCTAGAGCCTGGGAGACAAACACCCAAACAGAACTAAACCAGACAGTTTATGGGATGTGTGATGGAAAACCTGCCCAAAAATTCCCCTCAGAGCCCTAATGAATGCAGCCCAAATCTTCCTTTCTGATTTTAATTCCCATTCTTGAAAGCAGGAAAAGCAGAGTGAAATGAAACATTTAGCAGAGTTACTGTACTCACTTGACTGGGGCAAGCTGACAGGAGCGAAGATGCTGTTGTTACCTGTTAAAAGAAGAACCAATTAAAGACCTTCCTGATGGAACAACCACACAAAAGCACATGAGAGAATCACAGAATGGTAAGGTTGGAAGGGACCTCAAAGACCATCTAGTTCCAACCCCCTGCCATGGGCAGGGACACCTCTCACTAGTACAGATCACTCAAGGCCTCATCCAACCTGGCCTTGAACACTTCAGGGAGGGAGCAGCCAAAACATCCCTGGGCAACCTGTGCCAGTGTCTCACCACCCTCACTGGAAAGAACTTCCTCCTAACATCCAGTCTAAATCTCCCCTCTGCCAGTTCAAACCCATTGCCCCTTGTCCTGGCATTGCAAGACCTTGTCAATAGTCCCTCCCAGCCTTCCTGTAGGCCCCCTTCAGATACTGGAAGGCCAGTATCTGAAGACAGATAAGGTCTCCTGGAAGCCTTGAGCTCCACAGGGAGCACAACAGCCTGTTGTGCACCCTGATGTGTGCTTGTGAATGACCTTGAAGATCACCATGACCTCCAGGTTTGCCTATTGCTCACATGAATTACGCTTCCTGTGCAAAATACTCCTGAACTAGTGATTGGAAGTTATGCTGGGAATTCATTATAAACTTGGTAAGAAAAAACTTCTTTCTTTGCTGTGAGGGTGCTGGAGCCCTGGAGCAGGCTGCCAAGAGAGGTCGTGGAGTCTCCTTCTCTGGAGAGATTCCAAAGCCACCTGAACATTTTGATCCTGTGCAAGCTGTTGTGGGTGACCCTGCTTTAGCAGGGGGGTTGGACTGGATGATCTCCAGAGGTCACTTCCCACTCCTACTTGCTTGTGATTCTGTGGTTACCTTGCTCTGTTCTGACACATTGTTGTTCACTTCCCCTCCAGCCCCAACACCCTTAGCATTTATCACTTTTGTCCCTTGTGCCAGGCTTACCTCACCTGCCAACTCTGCAGCCTCCTTAGAGCAGAGCTCAGACCTCTCACATGCTGCTTTCCAGACTAAGGAGGTGTTCACAGCTACAAGCAAAGCTTGTGAGCATTAGCAGTGCACCTGATAGTGTCACTCAGAAACATATTGTCCTTTTTTAAATCAAGACTGTATTTTGGGTTGAGTGCCCTGACCATCCCCACTGCTAATGCTTCACTTCACACTTCCAACACATAGCCTGGATTCATTTCAAAGGAAATCACACTAGAATCATGTTCATAGGGCCACTCCAGAAACACACACTAGTGTGGATGCCAGGTCTTCAGCACCTTTTCTCTCTGTGTGGCAGAGCCCCTGCACAGCAGTGCCTCATGGGGACATCTCTTGTAACATATCTGCACAGGGAGGCTGTGGATGGTCCCTCCCTGGAGGTGTTCAAAGTTAAATCAGATGAGGCTTTGAGTGACTTGTTCTAGTAGGAGGTGTCCTACCTATAGGAGGTTCCTGCCTATGGTGGGGGGTTGGAACTAGATGATCTTTGAGGTCTCTTCTAACCTAAATCACTGTATGATTTTGAAGGGGCCTACAAATAAGCTGGGGAAGGACTTCTTAGGCTATCAGGCAGTGATATCCTATAGGCTATCAGGACTAGGGGGAATGGAGCAAAGCTGGAGGTGGGGAGATTCAGACCGGACATGAGGAGGAAGTTCTTCACTATGAGAGCAGTGAGAGCCTGGAAGGGGTTGCCCAGAGAGGTTGTTGAGGTCCCATCCCTGGAGGTGCTTAAGGCCAGGCTGGATGAGGCTCTGGCCAGCTTGATCTAGAGTAGGGTGACTCTGCCCATGGCAGGGGGTTTGGAACTAGATGATCCTTGTGGTCCCTTCCAACTCTGACTGATTCTATGATTCTGTGATTATATTCTATGATTCTATGATACTGCCTTGGCTCCAGTAGGCAAAATGACTGGAAATGGAACTTGTTAGTTACCTCCTTATAGCAGGGATTTCCAAACTCTGCTATAGAAGACCTTGATTCTTTAGTCTGGAGAAGAGAAGGCTGAGGGGAGACCTCACTGCTCTCTACAACTCCTTGAAAAGTGGTTGGGTTGAAGTGGGGGTCAGCCTCTTCTTCCTATTATCATGCCTGAAATTGTGCCAGGGGAGCTTTAGATTGACTGTTAGGAAAAATTTCTTTCCTGCAAGAGTGGTCAAGCATCAGAACAGGTTGCCCAGGGAAGTGATGAACTCACCACCCCTGGAAGTGTTCAAGAATTCATGTGGACATGGCACTTTGGAACACGATTTAATGGGCATGGTGGTGTTGGGTTGATCTCTGAACTTCATGATCTGACCAGCTGCGACCCAAACAATTCTACGATTCTACAAACTCCATTAGTCCACAACTAAATTATGCAGCAATTTTTGTTCACAAGGCTGGCTTACACAGCAAAAACTTTTGGAAACCTGAGGGACAGTACCCACAGGTATCCAGACATCTGGCACGTTTACCATAGGAACTGTTGAGATCGATGTCTAAAAAGACGCTGAACTCCGAGGAAGCCGACACGGGCGGCGTAGAGGGCGTGTTTGGAGAAGTCGGTGCCGATGCTGTTGTTTCATGCTCTGCCTCAGTGATTCTGCTGAAGCTTATCTTACTGGGTTCCTTTTCAAGTGGCAGGGGATGACTTCTCAAGGTGCCAGAAGTGGAGCCGTGCCTGCCGGTATTGGGCCTTATCCCGGGAGATTTCAGGGGGTAGGTTGTTTTTCTAGGCTGGAGGAAGTACAGCTGGTTAGTGCTGCTCACATTTCAGACTGCAGGACTGCCAAGTCTCTACGAGGTATTTTAACCAGTACTTAGCAAATACACATCAAGAAGTGCTGCAGCTTTTCTAAAACTGACTTCAAGTACAGGCTGGTGCTATACAGACAGCAGGAGTTTACTGAAAAGTTACAGAGGTAGCCTAATAAAGTTTTCTTTCCCAGCTTAATAATTTTTTTTTTCCAAAACAAAGACAAAGAGTCGAGTTTCAGATCATAACAAAACACAAGGAAGAGTTAAGTCACAAAGAGAGAATTGTTTCTTGTTTGGGGTCAGTCTTTTCTCCCTAGTACCAGGTGATAAAACTAGAGGACGTGGCCTGAAATTGCAACAGGGGAGGTCTGAGCTGGATATTAGGAAAAATTTCTTTTCCTGCAAGAGTGGTCAGGCATTGGAACAGGCTGCCCAGGGAGGTGATGGAGTTGCCATCCCTGGAGGTGTTAAGAAACATGTGGATGTAGCACCTGGGGACATGATTTAATGGCCACGATGGTGTTAGGTTGATAGTTGGACTCGATGATGTTAGCAGTCTTTTCCAACCCAAACAGCTCCATAAGTTGCAGACCAGGCCTGCAGAAGAGCCTCACAACAGTACAGTAAGGCATGCTTCTACCACAGCAGGTTACCAGTCCCCTAGCACATGGCCAAGATCAAGGCCACGCTCAGATGCATGTTGTCTGCATCCTCTGGGGTAGTCAGGACACTGTTCTGACACACAGGTCACTGGTGTGAATGTGACAAGCCTCATCAGGCTCAAATATCACCAAGTTGGAAGAGACCTCAAAGCTCATCAAGTCCAACCCATCACCACAGACCTCAAGACCAGACCATGGCACCAAGTGCCACGTCCAAACCCGCCTTGAACACCTCCAGGGATGGTGACTCCACCACCTCCCTGGGCAGCCCATTCCAGCAGTCAATGACTCTCTCAGTCAAGAACTTTCTCCTCACCTCCAGCCTAAACTTCCCCTGCAATGCAGCAGATCAAAGCCAGATCAATTAAAGGTGAATTACATTCCTGCTCTATGGGGGTATGCACAACTCCACCACATTGCAGTGCCCAGAACTGGACTTTCCTGAAATACCAAGAAGAATGTCCAGGTGAAAATCATCAACTCTATAGAGAGAATTACTGCCCAGTTGACTGGGACTGGCAGTATGGGCACTGAGGAGCAAGCTAAGGGAACTGAGATTATTCAGCCTGGACACAATGAGGCTGAGGGGAGACCTTCTGGCTCTACAACTGCCTGACAGAAGGCTGGAGCAAAGTGGGGAGTTATCTCTTCTCCCAAGGAACAAGTGATAGGACAAGAGGAAACAGCCTCCAGTTGTGCCAAGGTAGGTTTAGGTTGGACACAAGGAGAAAACTTCTTCACTGAAGGGGTTCTCAAACACTGGAACAGGCTCCCCAGGGAGGCAGTTGAATCCTCATCCCTAAAGGTGTTTAAAAAGGCCAGAGATGTGGTAATGAAGGATCAAAGTTGGCAGAGTTAGATAACAGTTGGACTCAATGATCTTAAAGATCTTTTCCAACCAAAACCTATTCTAGTTTTAGAAGACATTTTAGAGTGATTACTGTAAGCAGCACTTTTGCAACAGTAATTTGTCATTCTCTTGCCTTACTTGTAGTATCTTACTCATTTCTCTGACAGGAGATTGCCAAAATGATTTATAGCCCTCTCAAAAATCAGAGCTGTCTACAACTACTCAGAAGTACAATTAAAATGTATAAACCACAAACATTCTAGAAAGTGGCTTTAAAAAGAAGCCCAAGCTCCAGCAGCTATATGTTTTTAAGTAACTAATTTCTCTTCCTTTGAAATGAGCTAAATTTTGTTCAGTGAGATGGATGCAACTTGTCAATCCTTCAGGTTTTGCAACACAAAGAAAATATTCAGATAAAATAAAAAGAGAAGTTAATTTCTAATTAAAGAAAACACATTTAGAAGATTTCTTGGTACTGTGAAATGAGAAATGCTATTACATAGGCTAACAAATGACTTGATGGTAAGAACCTCAGATTTAAACAGCAGGATTTCAGGTTTTGGCGGGGAGAAAGATGTTGTTGATTCTAAAAGGAGCCAAAGGTTTTAGCAGTGACAAACATCTGAAATAAAAGTATTTTTTTAAACCAAACTTGCTGGAAAATCTCAACAGAACTGTGAAGGAAAATCTAGGTGGTTTCTTGAGTTAACTAAGCATTCTTTTTCACAGTGGCTGGTGGACTTTAGCTCTTTAAATTGCAGGAGATGACTTACAAATCTAGGAGGTTGCTTGCAGTTCCGAGGTTCAATTTCTAACGACTTGTTGAAGAGATAATCTGTAAACTCTTTTTCTGGTATCTTCCCCATGGGATTGAGATTTTCAAAGAATTTCTACATGAAACAAGCATCAAGAATATTTCAGCAATAAGCAGATACACTGAACTTTAATGAAATGCTCATAATTAATACTAAAAAAAACCCCTAAAAAATCTATTATTAAGTTTTACACTACCCTGAAGTTTATTTCCAGAGAAACAAGAGTAAACCATTCCCTGACATCAATACTAAACAATCTCACTACAAGAAAAAAATCACATTCACAGAAAGTTTCCTGATATGAAAGAATGACCTTGTGTAAAATAACCAGACATGGTAACTCAAAACTCTTGTGTACACTGCTCACTAGTATTTTTGACTAGTGAATCATGCACAGCACAGAGGTGTTAAAGGCCACTTTAAGAGCATCCTCAACATCCCAGACCTGGGCAGCAGCAGGAATATAGATGGTACGGTAATGGAAGCAAAGTTTATCCCAGTGCCACTTCTCAGAGGTGTTTTGGATGTGATCAGTTACCAGAAAGAAGAAGAGGGGATAAAGGATGAAAGCAGGAAGGCCAGAAGCAGGGATGGAGTTGGGAGTCTGGCACTGCTGCACAAGGGCTGGAGAGAAGGCATGGCTAGGACAAGACTGGCACCAAGGGCATGGGATGGGACAAAGCTCTCTTAAGGCTTGACGGTCCTGTGTAGCTGCTCTGGCTGCAGTCAGAGTCTGAGGCATGACCTGTAACGTTTTGCATTTGTTTTTTGGCAGCACAAATCCTGCCATAACTTTGAATTTAGCATACTTCTTGGTTTAGGACTACTGTCCATCTCCTAAACCCTTCATAGCCACAGGCACAGCCATTAAACACACAATGCAAATCACATTCTGAACAGCAGTATTATTGCCCAATTAATTCTTCAGGTAGCCAGTTTTGTTGCTTCCTGCCTGCTGCTGTTGATCAGCTGAGGCTAAGACCTGTCCACACACCACAAGCAGGTTCAGGAGATTTTGGTCAGACGTGTCATGACAGAATCATAGAATCACAGAATGGTAAGGTTGGAAGGGACCTCAAGGATCATCTAGTTCCAACCCCCTGCCATAAGCAGGGACACCTCCCACTAGTACAGGT
>VWZE01014434.1:0-14993 GCA_013396675.1 Eubucco bourcierii | reverse complement strand
GTCTTGACTAATCTGTACTAGTGGGAGGTGTCCCTGCCTATGGCAGGGGGTTGGAACTAGATGATCCTTAAGGTCCCTTCCAACCTTACCATTCTATGATTCTATGATTCTAATCTCCAATCTGTGAGTGAACTTTCTTTTCTGAAGTCCGGGAAGGTTTATATTTAGTCTTGAGGCAGCAATTTATGCTGCAGGACTTTCTAGCTGTTCATTTTTCTAAACGCCTCTTAAAAAAATCACCTAAATTAATTGTATTAAATTAATTGTTTTTAAAAATTAATTAATTAATTATACATTCTGCAAAGGTAGTTTTACCGACGGTGATAAGAATCTGTGTTTGAATTGTAAATAAGTTGGGGACTTCTCTTTGTTTAATAAAATATATAATATTTTTATATTAGCCTTATTACAATTCATTTATAACCCAGATTCAACCCCTCCTTAACAGGTGTCCCTGCCTATGGCAGGGGGTTGGAACTTGATGATCCTTGAGGTCCCTTCCAACCTTACCATTCTATGAGTCTATGATCTGTATCAGAATTCCCTAAACCCCAACATTTCATTAATGTCACTTCTTAGAAAATAACAGGGCTTCATACTATCCCTCCTCAATATAGAGGAAGCATTCTCTGGTATGAAAAAACAGCAATTCAGCATTTTTTGCAGCATATCTTCCATGCAGATCAACTGATGGATTCTTAAGAATGGATTATACTGATTCTGCTGATGGGAAGTGTCTCCACAGGCCCCAAAATAAGATCAGGTAGAGTGGGACTTGAGACTTAGCAATCTGAACTAGTTCAGCCTATTTTGAACAGACAAAAGATTTGGACCTCAAGGAAAGAAGAAATTTTCACCTATGTGAGAGCTTGAGTTTCATAAAATAGACTTATTTCAAATACTCATATCAGAGCAAGAATTGCTTGTGAAGATTATTTTGGTTTCACATGATTTCACTTTCCAAACATGCTAACTGATGACATATTAGTGTTTTCATATCTTGCAATACTCAAAATCATAGAACAGTAAGGGTGGTAAAGGACATCTAGAGATCATCAAGTCTGGCCCTCCTGCCAAAGCAGGGTCACCTAGAGCAGGTCACACAAGAAGGCATCCAGATGAGTCTTCAAACTCCTAGAATTATAGAATGGTAAGGCTGGAAGCGACCTCAAAGACCATCTAGTTCCACCCCCCTGCCATGGGCAGGGACACCTCTCACTAGTACAGATCACTCAAGGCCTCATCCAACCTGGCCTTGAACACTTCAGGGAGGGAGTAGCCACAACCTCCCTGGGCAACCTGTGCCAGTCTCTCACCACCCTCACTGCAAACAACTTCCTCCTAACATCCAGCCTAAATCTCCCCTCTGCCAATTTAAACCCATTGCCCCTTGTCCTGTCATTGCAAGACCTTGTCAATAGTCCCTCCCCAGCCTTCCTGTAGCCCCCTTCTGATACTGGAAGCCTACTCTAAGGTCTCCTGGAAGCCTTCTCTTCTCCAGGCTGAAGAGCCCCAACTCTTGTAAGCCTGTCCTCACAGCAGAGCTGCTCCAGCCCCCTGATCATCTCTGTGGCCCTCCATGAAGTCTCCAGAGAAGGAAACTCCACAACCTCTCTGGGCAGTCTACTCCATGCCTCTGTCTTCCGTACAGTGAAGAAGTTTTCCCTCAGTTGAGGTGGAACTTCCTGTGTTCCAGTTTATATCCATCACCCCTTGTCCTATCCCAGGACAACACTGAAAAGATACTGGAACCTTCTTCTTGACACTTGCTTTCAGATGCTTATGAACATTCATTAGATCCCCTCCTAATCTTCTCTTTTGCAAACTAAACAGCCTCAGATCTCTCAGCCTTTCCTCATACGACAGGTGTTCTGATCCCTTCATCATCCTCATAGCCTCCATTGGACACTTTAATATAACCCTGTGTCTCCTGAACTGGGCACAGCAAGACAAATCTAATCATCCATGTAAAAGCTCAGATTCTCCACAATAATAAGTGTTTTTAGGACAAAACAAGAGTGTGGCATCATTTACCTGTAGTAACTCAAAGTAGTGCAAACAGTGATAGACAGGGATAAGCATGAGTCGTGGCAGAACATATCTCACAGCTTCTTTAAACCCTTCAGCAGTGGACTGGAAAGGAAAAAAAAAACAGGATTACTGACACTGAAATACTCAGGACAAGGCCCTGAAGTTAGCAGTGCTTTGATGGCTGTGCTGTGGGCATCTAGAGCACCCCTCTGACCTGCAGTACTCCACGCTTACATCCAGTAATAGCGACAACAATAAAGTTTGCAAAGACTTCAGTGTCTCTCTCCCTAAGACTCAGAGACACATAGATGCTCTGGCACCAAGCAAACAGAGCTTGTAAACATCCTTGTTACTGGGACCAGTTCTGTTTAACATCTTTGTTAGTGGATGGACAGTGGGATGGAAACACCCTCAGCAAGTCTGCTGACAACACCAAGCTGTATGGTGTGGATGACATGCTGGAGGGAATGGATGTCATGCAGAAGAACTGGACAGGCTGGAGAGGTGAGCACATAATGAGTCTGGACTAAGACTTTGGGCTTTAAATTTCCTAGGGAGATAGGTAAAAGGTCTCACTTCACTGACCAAGTGCAAAGATGTGAGATGAGAGTGAGATGATCTAGCTCGCCAAGGGTAAGAGCTGAAGAAGGAACACTCGCCCTGAAAGAACAGCTCAAAGGAATCTCAGCTTACAGAGATGTGGGTTCCAGTGAACTTTACAAAGTGTTTCCATAATGGTTTTAGCTGGGAGCACCACTGACCAAACACTTGCTCAGCAGCTTCTCTAAGTGCATTTCTGAACCTAAGTTCAGCCTTTTGAACAGGAGGGTTTTAACAGACCTGCTACGTTAGCAGGAGGAAGTAATAAAAATTAAAACCCACCATAGATTATCTTGCTGGACAGTCCTCTTGAAGAAACGATTCAAGAAAAGCTACCAGTGCCAGCTTTAATTCTGGACATGGAGGACTGGGATGGAGGAAAATGAAAATACTGTGTCTGGGTGTCTGTGTTTGGCATTAAAAAGAAAAACAGAACTAGAAGTGTCGGGAATGAGAAGTCATCCTCTTTTCTCAAGCAATAGTCTGGTGTGAGAAGAAAATAATAAATAAGACTCATGGATGGGTCAGAGCTAAGTCCAGTTTTTATAGGAAGAAACAGAGTGGAACTACCTTATACTGATGAAGGTCATAATCTGGATTATTTCTTCCTCAATTGGAAGTAAAAAGAATAACTGACAGAATTCAAACCTTTGAAATCTGAGAGCTAAAGCAATTCAGTACTTCTTGCTTGCACTCACCTGGAAGTGGAGAGCAACAGCAGGTTTTGCCATTAAGTTATTAAAATGCTCATGAAATTGTGGAGAGAGAATATCCTGGGACAAGGTTTCATATGGATCAAAGGCTTGCTCCTAAATAAAAACAAGAGAAATATATTCATAGATGGAAGAGGTAAGCTGCTTCTACACCAGCTGGTACAATTAATTCCTTTAATAAGCTGATACACAAGTGAAACTTTGCAGGAAAATATTGATTTTTTTGCAAAACAAATATTCAGGAAACCACAAAGCTTTTTTTCACTTCCAAATTTTAAATGTGCACAGCATTTTGGCAGCACTCCTCAACCTCACCACTTTTATCAGTAAGGCAAACTTTGTTTTCTGAAGCAGTGGGAACCAAGAGCAGCCGGAGAGGGAATCGTCTCAGTGCTCAGGAAGAGCTGAAGGGTGTCAGGGAAGAAGATGGGGTCAGACTCATTTCAGTGGTGCCCAGTGACAGAACAAGAGAAAACAGGCACAAACTGGAGGTTCCATCTAAACATAAGGATAGACCTTTGTTGTGAGAGTGGCAGAGCCCTGAAGTAGGTTGCCCAGAGAGGCTGTGGATTCTCCTTATCTGGAGAGACTCCACACCCACCTGGGTATTGTGATCCTGGGTGACCTGCTCTAAGCAATCCTGCTTCAAACTAGGTGCTCTCCAGAGGTCCCTTCCAAACTCCACCAACCTGTGAAGTTCTTATTTTCAGGCCACCTACATTTCACATAAAATGGTGATTTACTTCTGTCTCTTTGTCAGGTTACTTTCTTCTCTGTCACTAAAGAACGACCCTTGGGAAAGGGCAGGTAGAGATGAACTTTGGAACCTGTCACAAGGAGGCATCATTGTATCACTGTTGTTTCAGGGTACACCATCTGAGTAGGGTCAGTCATACACTGCACTTGTGCACACTTCTCTGACCATGTTTGCTGGGTTATGTGGCCATGCCCACAGAGTGAACACAGCTACATCTAGCTGGTTACCAGGTGCCAGTGGATTCCCCTGGGCTTAATGTTGGGGCCTGTTTTCTTTATCAATAATCTGGATGAGGGGATTCAGGGCACCCTCAGTCAGTTAATGCATAACATCAAGTTAGATGAAAGGGCTGATCTTTTTTTGAGGGTAAGGAGGCTCTACAGAGGGACCTGGACAGGTTGGATCGATGGGCCAAGGCCAGTGGTTCAAAAAGCCAAAGTGCTGGGTGCTGCACTTGGATCACAACAACCCCATGAACGCTCTGGGCTTGGGGCAGAGGGGCTGGAAGTTGCCCAGCAGAAAAGGATCTGAGGGTGGTGGTCAGCAACAGAATGAACATGAGCTAGTGTGTGCTCAGGTGGTCAAGAAGGCCACCAAGTCTTGTCCTGGATCATGAACAGTGTGGACAGTGGGACAAGGGCATGGATTGTCTCTCTGTACTGGGCACAGGTGAGGCCACACCTCAAATGCTGTTTCAGTTTTGAGTCCCTCACTACAAGATGTTGATGTGTTGCAACATGTCCAGAAAAACACAGAGAAGGTGGTGGAGGGTCTGGAGAACAAGTCTTGTGAGGAGCAGTTTAGGGTTGTTCAGCCTAGAGAAAAGGAGACTGAGGGGAGACTTCATTGCTCTCTGAAAAGAGCCTAGAAGGAGGTGGATGTCACTCTTCTCTCTCAACTAACAAGCAGTAGGACAAGAATCTCACATTGCTTCAGGAGAGGTTTAGGTTGGGCATTAGGAAAAAAAAACAAAACCTTTTTCACTGAAATAGTGTTTAAGCCCTGGAAGAAACTGCCCAGGGAAGTGGTGGAGCCACTGTCCCTGGAAGCACTAAAACAACAATCAGCGTAGATATGGTGCTGAGGGTTGAGTGGCTACACAGCAGAATTGAACTTTATCTTGGAGGTCTTTTCCAACCTTTGCCTTTCTGTGATTCTATGCTGGAAGGTTGGGAAAACATCTCATCTGCAAGAATCTCAGAAGAAACTCCCCTGATGAAACCAAGAGTTTCAGGTGTAAAAATTATGCCTCTGGATGGAGTATCTGGCTCTGATTCTGTAATAGCGACTCCAGCAGGGTGGGATGGAAACCTGACCGTACATGAATCTCTGCAGGAATAATTTATGACTGCTCATAGCTCACCTGCTCCAAAGTCTGTCAGGCTTCTCCAGTTTCTGCAGATTCATTGGGCTGAATCACTCATGAATCACTGAGTTATCCGGTGGTGATGGCAAGATGCCCAGAATGAGCACATACCTCCAGATTTCACCTAACTGCAGCAGTGCTCAGAGTCCAGGCTCTTTTTGGGAGATTTGGGAGTACTAAACACCACCACCAAAGGCTCTTTTGAATACTCAGGTAATGTCTCAAGTCTTCCATCTGCAGAAGGAGGAGGGGATTTCCCACCTTACTCACGGGGCAGCTGCAGTTAAACTCTTTGTGGGGAGGAAAGGCAGAGAATGTACTCTCTTTTCACATGCAAATTGTAATCACCAACTCAGCTCTCCTCATCAAGTTCTAATCACCGCTGTCCATTCGCATTAGATTGTATCTTGGAAGGGGGGGATGGAAGGGGGGAGGGTTTGGCACATCAGCAGCTGAAGAGAAATGATTACACATTCTCTGACTGAACAATCTGAATTCAGTTTCCAGCCTCAGCGGTTTTGGTTTTTTCGGTGGTTTACTCCACACCTGCCCACTACCTACAAGCGATGTGGGGGTCTCATTTTGCAACATCTCAATTAAAGACAGGGGACAATAACACTGCACAGAAGGTCAGGCTTCTATCAAGGTTTTGGTTTTGAACAGAAGACTGAAAAAAAGGTTTTGGTTTTGAACCTAAGACTGAAGAAAAAGGGTTTGGTTTTGAACCTAAGACTGAAGAAAAAGGGTTTGGTTTTGAACCTAAGACTGAAGAAAAAGGGTTTGGTTTTGAACCTAAGACTGAATAAAAGGGTTTTGGTTTTGAACCTAAGACTGAAAAAAACCCAAATCAAACCAACAAAGCCTGCATTAGATATCTTCCCCAAGAAATCAATAAAAAAAAGAGGAGGTTTTAACTTGCAGTGTTGAAAAGTATCTGCAGCATGCTGGTTTCCATCTGGTTTTGCATTGTGGATCCCCAAAAGTTTTCCTCTGGCAACAGGAGTATCAGCAGAATGAATTTACAACCTATTGATAACCTGTGCTTTGCTAGCTGCACAGGAGCAGGCACGAAGACACTCAGCCCTTGGCTCCTAGAATCCCAGAAAAGATCAAGTTCAGCTGGATGCTGAGGCCATGTCACATAAGAAGGTTGGATCTTTCGGGTGGGTCCCTTTCAACCTGATGTTCTGTGAACTGTTTTCCTGGTACTACCAGCACACCGTGTAACTGAGCAGCACATCTGGGGGCTGATGTTGCTGGGTTGGAGGGCAGAAAGGTTCTGCAGCGGGACCTTGACAGCCTGCACAGATGGACAGAGTCCAAGGGGATGGAGCTCAACAAATCCAAGTGCCAGGTGCTGCACTTTGGCCACAACAACCCCATGCAGAGCTACAGGCTGGGGTGGGAGTGGCTGGAGAGCAGCCAAACAGAAAGGGATCTGGGGGTGCTGATTGACACCCACCTGAACATGAGCCAGCAGTGTGCCCAGGTGGCCAAGAAGGCCAATGGCATCCTGGCCTGCATCAGCAAGAGTGTGGCCAGCAGGAGCAGGGAGCTCATTCTCCCCCTGGACTCTGCACTGCTTAGGCCACACCTTGAGTCCTGTGTCCAGTTCTGGGCCCCTCCATTGAAGAAGGACATTGAGGTGCTTGAGTGTGTCCAGAGAAGGGCAACGAGGCTGGGGAGAGGCCTGGAGCACAGCCCTATGGAGAGAGGCTGAGGGAGCTGGGATTGGTTAGCCTGGAGAAGAGGAGGCTCAGGGGAGACCTTCTTGCTGTCTACAGCTACCTGAAGGGTGGTTGTAGCCAGGAGGAGGTTGCTTTCTTCTCTCAGGCAAGCAGCAGCAGAACAAGAGGACACAGTCTCAAGCTGTGCCAGGGGAAGTTTAGGCTGGAGGTGAGGAGAAAGTTGTTGCCTGAGAGAGTCATTGACTGCTGGAATGGGCTGCCCAGGGAGGTGGTGGAGTCACCATCCCTGGAGGTGTTCAAGTCAGGTTTGGACGTGGCACTTGGTGCCATGGTCTGGTCTTGAGGTCTGTGATGATGGGTTGGACTTGATGAGCTTTGAGGTCTCTTCCAACCCTGGTGATACTGTGAGACTGTGGTCTGCTTCTTCAGAGGCTCTCCCACCACTAGCTGAACATCACCAAAGAAATGAACTCAGGCAACTACTAAACACATCATAGCAATTAGAACTGTAAAAGTTACCCCCAGTAAATATTTTTTTACCAGCTTATAAACAAATCTCCCTCTCCCACTCAAGTCAGGCATCAAGTCTCTGTATTCCCCCCACGCCAGGAAAAAAATACTTTATTTTCTCCATGCTTTCTTATCTGAAGGCCACTCCAGTATTTACATTGAAACCTTGCAGAGAACTGATGCAGAAAAAAACAGCCAAAGCAGGAAGATTCCAGCCTACAAAGGTTGTTTGGTTTTAATTAGCCTTCCAAACAAGTTGAAGGACCTTCATAGTAGAAACACTAAGTGAACAAACCTGGCAGTAAGATAGGCAGAGCAAATAAACAATTCCCTTTCCTATCTCTCTTTAACAATCCCTTCTGCAAATACAGAAAGAAGACCTCAGCCTGCCAGATAATCAAATGAACTGCCTACTTATCAAGTAGCTCATGCTGTACCTTAATGGAATCATTCAGTTCAAACTTACTACCTGCAGAAAAAGGTTTGAATCACAGAATCATCCAGGTGGGCAAAGCCCCTCAGCATCACCAAGTCCAACCTAGAACCCTACTCTACAAGATTCACCTTAAACCATAGCCCTAAGTACCACATCCAAACCACCCTGAAACACAGCCAGGCTGGGGGGACTCCACCACCTCCTTGGGCAGCTCATTCCACTCCCTCAACACTCTCTCCATAAAACCCTTTTTCTTAATGTGCAATCCAAACCTCCCCAGCCTCAGCTTGAGGCCATTCCCCCTTCTTCTGTCTCCAGTTACCTATGTGCAGAGCCCAGCAGCAGCCTCTCCACAGTGTCCCTTCAGGTAGCTGTAGACAGCAATGAGGTCTGCCCTCAGCCTCCTCTTCCTCACACTAATCATCCCCAGCTCCCTCAGTCCCTCCTCATCAGATTGATTCTCCAGGCCCTTCTGCAGCTTCATTACCCTCCTCTGGACCTGCTCCAGCACCTCCACATCTCTCCTGTATTGTGGTGTCCAAAACTGAACACAACACTCAAGGTGTGGCCTCACCAAAGCTGAGTCCAAGGGGACAATCACCTCCTGCTGGCCACAGCATTTTTAATCAAAGTCAGGATGCCATTGGTCTTCTTGGCTGCCTGGGCACACTGCTGACCAAAAGCAGCAGCTGCTTTTCGATTTCCTATTTAAGTTTTCCAGTTCATGAAAATCAGGTAAGATTTTTACACATGGAAAAGGATTTGCTTCTCTTAAAGAACAGGATGCCCAAGCCCCGGCAGCTTTTGCAATGAACTAAGGTATGTATTCCAGGGTACTGTTCTACTACTTCAAATTTGAAGTCCTTTTTCAAATCTTAATATAATCACAGAATCATGGAATGGTTTAGGTTGGAAGGACCTCAAAGATCATCTAGATCCAACCCCCCACCATAGGCAGGGACACCACCTACTGGAACAGGTTGCTCAAGGTCTCATCCAACCTGGCCTTGAACACCTCCAGGAAGTTTGTGGATCACAGAATCATAGAATGTGATCAAAGATCCACAACCTCCCTAGACAACCTGTGCCAGTGTCTCACAACCCTCACTGTAAAGAACTTCCTAACATCTGCTTCAAATCTCCCCTCTGCCAGTTCAAACCCATTAATCGTCATCCTGTCATTACAAGACCTTGTCAATAGTCCCTCCCCAGCCTTCCTGTAGCCCCCTTCAGATACTGGAAGGCCACTCCAAGGTCTCCTGANTTGCCCTGCTGCCCACACTGCTCTTGATGCAGTCCAGGACTCGGTTGCTGTCTGGGCTGCATGTGTACACTGCAGGCTCATGCTGAGCTTTTCATCAACCCAGACTCCAAGATCCTTTTCCTCACAGTATCACACAGTATCACCAGGGTTGGAAGAGACCTCAAAGCTCATCAAGTCCAACCCATCACCACAGCCCTCAAGACTAGAGCATGGCACCAAGTGCCACATCCAAACGCGCCTTGAACACCTCCAGGGACGGTGACTCCACCACCTTCCTGGGCAGCCCATTCCAGGGCTGCTCTCCAGCTATTCACCACCCAGCCTGGAGTTGTGCTTGGAATTGTTCACACCCAGGTGCAGGACATTGCACTTGGCCTTGTTGAATTTCATGAAGTTGGCCTGGGCACAGCTCTGCAGCCTGTCCAGGTCCCTCTGGATGGATCCCTGCCCTCTAGCAAGTCGACTGTGCCACACAGCTTGGTGCCTTCTGCACACTTGCTGAGGCTGCACTGATTCCTCTGTCCATGGCACTGACAAAGATGTTAACCAGCACTGGTGCCAGCACTGACCCTTGAGGGACGATTATTAAAATATTATCTTTATATGTTCAGCACATGGGCTGAAGGCCCTGCACTCTTTGCACCTACAAATCGTACTCACTTCCCAAATGATACTGGTGTGCTCTTCCAGTCTTCAGATTTTAAAACTAAACACACAGAAAAGTGAAATGGAAAAGTTACTGGTTGTCATTTTCATGATAAACATCATCATTTTCAGATAAGCCACATAAATTTCACATCAACTATGTGGTTCATCAAGATATTCTCTCTCTCAGAACAGAATATCTCATGTGAGTTTCTCTGCAATACTGTTAAGGTGGTTTACATGATTATCCTGACAGTTTGGTTCAAAAAATGCAGCTCAATACATCTGTCATGATAAAGTAGATTCCATTTAATTATGCCCAAATCTCCTCATCTGCTTTGGCAATTTGATCCAAGTGTTAGGTGCCCAGACAGTTAAAAAGGTGTGCTGTATTTCTAAGCTGAACTGACCTCCTGCCTTTCAGACACTGCCTTTTTGCTGTGTGCCTCTCTGATGAGTTCCAGAGTCAGAGAATCCTTTGGATTAGAAAAGCCCTTAAGATGATCAAGTTCAACCATTATCTAACTCTGTCAAGGCTGGTACTAAACCAGATCACTTAGCACCACATCTCTGTGTCTTTTAAACACTTCAACGCATGGGGATTCAATCACCTCCCTGGGGAGCCTCTTCCAGTGTTTGAGAACCCTTTTAGTGAAGAAGTTTCTTCTAACGTCCTTCTAATGTCATTTTGTACTTTAATGGGGAGGGTGGAAGGAACCTCTGGAGATCATGGAGATCATTCAGTCCAAGCACACACACACACCACACCAACCCCACCCCTAATAAAGCAGGGACCCCCCCCCAGCACCTTGCCCAGGATCACAGTATCTAGGCAGGTTTGGAATTTCTCCAGAGAAGGAGACTCTACAACCTCTCTGGGCAGCCTGCTTCAGGGCTCCAGCACCCTCACATCAAACAAGTTTTGACTCCTGTTCAGATGGAACCTCCTGAGTTCCAGTTTGCACCTGTTGTCCCTTGTCCTGTCAGTGAGCAGCACTGAGAAGAGCATGGCCCCATCCTCTTCCTCCCCAAGCCTTTAGCTCTTCCTAAGCATTAATCAGATCCTCTCTCAGGATGTTCTTCTCCAGGCTCTCGAGGTCCCAGGTCTCCTAGCCTTTCCTCCTCACAGAGATGCTCCAAGCTTCTGAACACTAAGCTTCTGCTCAGAGGCACATTTGTTTTGACACCTCATTTCTTCCCAGAGTCTTTCTTTGCAGACACCTTTCCCATTTAGCCAATGCAGCTGGTTGAATTAAGAACACATTTTGAGTCAGCTCATTGTCCAGGGTCATGCAAGTCCCTTATTCTGCAGATGTACACCCAGCTGCTATGATTTTTGGGTAGCCCTGGGCTTGAAACCAATGCCTGCAAAAGTGGAAGCACCAGTTTCTTTCAGTGAGCAATCCCAGGTAGGTACTGTTCAAATCCACTTCCCTACAGGAATCATAGAATCAGTCAGGGTTAGAAGAGACCACAAGGATCATCTAGTTCTAACTCCCCTGCCATGGGCAGGGACATCTCACACTAGATCAGGCTGGTCAGAGCCTCATCCAGCCTGGCCTTAAACACCTCCAGGGATGAGGCTTCCACCACCTCCCTGGGCAACCCCTGCCAGGCTCTCACCACCCTCACGCTGAACAACTTCTTCCTAACATCCAGTCTGAATCTCCCCATTTCTAGCTTGGTTCCATTCCCCCCAGTCCTGTCACTCCCTGACATCCTAAAAAGTCCCTCCCCAGCTTTCTTATAGGTCCTCTTTAGATACTGAAAGGTCACACTAAGGTCACCTGGGAGCCTTCTCCTCACCAGACTGAACAGCCCCAACTCTTTCAGTCTCTCCTCATAGCAGAGCAGCTCCAGCCCTCTGATCATCCTTGTGGCCCTTCTCTGGAAATATTCCAGCACATCCATATATCTCTCTTGTAATAGGGGCTCCAGAACTGCAGAAGGCAGCATTGCTGAATATAGTAATTCATTTCCACACTGAAATAACATCTTAGTTTTGTGCTTACCTGCTTGATATTGTTTCTGTGACAAATAGAAAACACCCTTACCTGCTGAAGGATGGGTAGGGAAGATCTCCATTCAGAGTTTAACTTACAATTGCAAATTTATGGGATATGAGAGTCACCATCAAGGGTTTACTAAGAAAACAAAACAATCAGTGGTTGAAAAACCAAACAAAACCCCCAAACAACAAAATACCATACCTCTGCAAGATCCTCAAAGCAGCTGCCAGCTAGAGGATGAGGACTACTTTCATCAGTCATCTCCACAGTATCCTCAATCAATCCTAAAAGCTTCACTGTCAGCTCATGGATATCTGAAATGTTGCTAAATATCACATCGATATCCTGCAAACATAAAACGTTACCTCAGGAGTGCTCAGAATGATTTATATTGCTCATGTAAATATTGGAGCATTATTCCTGAAGCCTGATCCAAGAGGTAAATGGAGAGGAGCCAACAACAACAACAAAAAAAACCCAACCACCCCAAACTAGGAAGAAAGTTAAATGACGTGGTCTTGCCATCCTTGCAGGCTTGCCTGGGCACATCCAGCCTTGCACAACTCCCATCCCAGCAAAAAAAAACCACACCATCATTCCCAGCTGGAGAGCAGTAGTTCCAGTGCAGGTTGTGGGTGATCTGGACATGAATACCTGGCCTTTGCAGTCCCAGTTCACAGCAGTTCTTTTCCCCATTGCTGATTCTTATCTTTCAGAGCACACAGGAAGGATGGTTTAGGCTGGAAGGGACCTCAAAGCTCAGCCAGTTCCAATCCCCTGCCATAGGCAGGGACACCTCCCACTAGAACATGTTGCTCAAGGCCTCATCCAACTTGGCCTTGAACACCTCCAGGGAGGTTGTGGAGCACAGAATGTGACCAAAGATCAAAGATCACATTCTGTGATTCTGTGCTCCACAATCTCCCTGGGTAACCTGTGTCAGTGCCTCACCACCCTCACTGCAAAGAATTTCTTCCTAACATGCAGGTTACATCTCCTCTCTGACAGTTTAAAACCATTTTAAAGCATCTCCAAGGTGATACCCTCTAAACTACAGGCAAAAACTAAACAAGCTGATTGGTTATTTCTGCAAATTCCTACCTGAGTACAGAGGAGGAATCAGCAGCTTCCTTTTCCATACCCTACTTTTAGATTTTTCAAATCCACACATCACAAACACACCCTAATAGGAAGTCACTTCCAATGACCTGGCTGCTTCTTCTGACCCCTCCAAACCACACTTTTCAGAAGCCTTCTCTGCCCACCCCCAACCTAACTCTGTAGAACTTCCCTGACCTCCTGCCAGCACCAAGACCATGGCAATCTCTTTGTGGGAACAAGCCACCTTGAAATTTCTCATTCCCACATAAGAGAAGGGCATTTCTCATTTCCAGAATATGGCTCCCTTCTCCTCACATCATCTTTGTTCGAATTCTTTCCCCACATTTGCACAATTCTCTGATACCCCATCAGCTACTAAGAAACCTCCACACCCAGCTGTAATGGGAATGTCTCCTGCTGACTCTCTCTTTTTAACTTGCTGGCATCACCTAAAAAAATCCCAGTTCAGGTTCTGCTGGCCTGGTCCCCTTTCTCCTTCCTCCCACAGGAAGGATTCACCAATCCCTATTACTTCTCTTACAAGAGATGTGCTTCCTTTTTTAGACTCCAGCACCCTGCAAACAGAATGTGCCACATACAGTGTAAATAGTTAACTCTCCTGGGTGAGGGGAGTGGTCAGAACTTGACCCCATGTCTGCTGAACCCCAGGTGTAGTGTTTAGCCCACTCCCACTTCCTGTCTGGACCCCCTATATAAACAGAGGAACTTCCTGTCTGTCTCTGTCCTCCTGGATTGTGTGCTTGATACCACTGTTCCTGCTGATCCTGTCTTACCACGTGGCCAGTCTCTACCACATGGTGGACATCCCTTCCATCCATTGCCATCCATCTGCTTATACATATATACTTTGTATCTTCTTTTCCCTTCCCTATACCTATTTCTAACTCCTCTACCTTAAATACTTTTTTTGTTATTCAAGTTTTTCCTTTAACTTCCAAATCGTAGCAGGACTGTTCTTTGGGTGTTTTTACCCCTTCTCTATCCTCCTTTCTTTCTTCCTTTCCAAAAGGGGTGGGAGAGGGGAAGGCATCCTGTTATTATTGTATTGGTTACTGTTAGCTATATATTGAGTCCCCTGGGCCTCTTTAAACTCAAACCGATACACACAGATACTCAATCGAATATTTTGATCACTTATCAAACTGAGACCATAGAATTGCAGAATGGTTTGGGTTAGAAGGGACCTTCAAGACTACCTAGTTCCAACCCCCTGCTATGGGCAGGGACACCTTTCACTAGAACAGGTGGCTTAAGGTCTCATAACACCTCCAGGGAGGGGGTATTCACAACCTCTTTGGGCAACCTGTTCCAGTATCATAGAATCATAGAATGGTAAGGTTGGAAGGGACCTCAAGGATCAGCCAGTTCCAACCCCCTGCCATAGGCAGGGACACCTCCCACTAGTACAGGGCAC
Organism: Eubucco bourcierii; assembly: GCA_013396675.1. Classification (NCBI taxonomy): domain Eukaryota; kingdom Metazoa; phylum Chordata; class Aves; order Piciformes; family Ramphastidae; genus Eubucco; species Eubucco bourcierii. The sequence goes on along the minus strand of VWZE01014434.1, from coordinate 438 downwards.
TCAAGGCCTTGTCCAACCTGGCCTTGAACACCTCCAGGGAGGGAGCAGCCACAACCTCCCTGGGCAACCTGTGCCAGTGCCTCACCCTCCTCACTGTAAAGAACTTCCTCCTAACACCCAGTCTAAATCTCCCCTCTGCCAGTTCAAACCCATTGCCCCTTGTCCTGTCATTACAAGACCTTGTCAATAGTCCCTCCCCAGCCTTCCTGTAGGCCCCTTTCAGATCCTGGAAGGCTACTCTAAGGTCTCCTGGAAGCCTTCTCTTCTCCAGGCTGCAGAGTCCCAACTCTCTCAGTCTGTCCTCATAGCAGAGCTGCTCCAGCCCCTCTGATCATCTTCGTGGTCCTCCTCTGGACCCGCTCCAACACTTCCATGTCCTTCCAGTATCTCATCACTCTCACTTTCTTCCTAATATCCAGTCTAAATCTGCCCTCCTCC
>VWZE01014433.1:25111-48693 GCA_013396675.1 Eubucco bourcierii | reverse complement strand
ATATGTATGTGTGTGTGTGTATATATAAGAACTCCACACATCAGGCAGTGCCACTGTGAATCACACACTGCTGCTCACTAGACAAGCCTCTGTAACTGCAGCTGCTCACATTCTTTTGTGTATACTTACAGCTTGCAGACTGAAAGTCCTGAAGTGAAGAGGAAAAGGGTGGGGGTGGGGGGGGGGGAAACGGATTACAGATGATCTGACTGGATTCAGCTTGAAGAACCTGAGGCGGCAGCTGCTTAAAGCTTCTGTAGGGGTTATCTAACTAAACCTGAGGGATTAATACATGACTCTATTCCCAGATAACCTATCACCAAAAGCATTAACTAGGAGTTTGTAACACAAGTAAAAACATTCACCACTTCTGTTCCAGCAGCCTTTAAAATTGCAGCCAAGCACCATTAGAGTGCACACTGACATCAGATCAGTCCTTTCGAAAGATCCATACAGAACTGCATTGTTTCCTGCAAATCAGCAGTTTTAAGCCAACTTCTATGAATCCCAGTGACCTTGTCTTTCATCAAATAAAATGTGAAGCACTGGTGAACTGAATGGAGACTTTAACCAAGTTGAATAATGGTTTAAGCATTCCATGCTGGGATATGCAAAAGAACAGGCTATTCTGTGAAAGTAGAAGCAGCCATGTAGTAGATTAGATTGCCTGTACCAGCATCTCCGAAATTCAATCCTTTCTTATATCACTTCAAAGGCAGATGGACAATGTTTTGCCAAGTCTGCAATTTGGTGGTGATGGAATTGCCTCATGAATGTGATGGAAGTTAGATGACTACTTAGAATTTCATATATTTGTGAGAGAACAGAGGAAGAATTATGTGAGGTCTTCTAAACTACAAGAAAAGAGAGGAAATTGGCTACATGCTGAAGCATCGGCAAAGGGACAAACTGAATCTGTTTATAAGAATGCTGGCAAAAGATTAAGTGCCTTACAATTTCAAATCAAAGGCCTGCTGGTGGAGAAAAGCTGGAAAGGAAAAAGGGAAATCTGCAAACACAGTTTTGCTTTTGAGACAAGACAGGAAATAAGAGCACAGAAATTAAGAGGGGGAGAGGATTGTGAGGAATTTTTATACAGGTATTTCTGAGCTTACACTTGAAAGAAGGTAGGAAATGCTGGGGAGAAATAATAGCTACAGTAAAGAAACTGTACAGACTATCTAGTTTTATGTGATAGCAAGAAGATTTAGATATTTATTGGTTATATTCTATTTGGATGTGTTTAAATGCACCTAGTATAAGCTGTGTAGACTGCTTGTGGTTCACTTTGCCACAGTACAGTTGTTTCCTGTGTTAAAAGGGAGGTTTTCTAATTCATTCCTCTGCACTTGATTTTCCTTTGTGTGTAGTGTATCTGTGCAAAAGATGGTAATACTGGCAGATAGTAACACACAGTTAAAATTCTATCCATATAACAACAGAAAATTATTGTCACTCATGATATGCTTTACCAGGTATTTTTCTACAGCAGACAGGAAAGGAAGGACAGCCCCAGCCACCTCCTTGTTTAGAACATCAGCAGCCCTACAGGTACTAAGCATCAATAAGAGAACTAAATAAGAGAATAAATAAAAAACCTGAAGACCACACATAAAAGGGCTCAAAATTCTTAAGTAGAACCCAGTTTGGATGTCTGAATTTAACTAATAGTTTCTGCTCATTGTCTCCCTGAACACAAGCACTTTGCTAACACTGAATGCCTGGATTTGACTTGAGACTTTATTTCTACATGATCCTTGAGATCCCTTCCAACCTTACCAGTCTATGATTCTATGATCACAGGAAGGACATGGAAGTGTTGGAGCAGGTCCAGAGGAGGTCACGAAGATGATCAGAGGGCTGGAGCAGCTCTACTATGAGGGTAGGCTGAGAGAGTTGGGGCTCTTCAGCCTGCAGAAGAGAAGGCTTTGAGGAGACCTTAGAGTAGCCTTCCAGTATCTGAAGGGGGCCTACAGGAAGGCTGGGGAGGGACTATTGACAAGGTCTTGTAATGACAGGACAAGGGGCAATGGGTTTAAACTGGCAGAGGGGAGATTGAAACTGGATGTTAGGAGGAAGTTGTTTGCAGTGAGGGTGGTGAGACTGGCACAGGTTGCCCAGGGAGGTTGTGGCTGCTCCCTTCCTGGAGGTGTTCAAGGCGAGGTTGGATGAGGCCTTGAGTGACCTGTACTAGTGGGAGGTGTCCCTGCCTATGGCAGGGGGTTGGAACTAGATGATCCTCGAGGTCTCTTCCAACCTTACCATTCTATGATCTTTTTTTTCACAGGTGTGCTTTGCTTAAGCCCCATCAGAACAAAAGAAAGAGACAGGACACTGCTTATGTCTAGATTCTCATTCCATATGCATTCATTGCCTGCTTAACTCCCTGATAATTCTCTTTAAAAGGCAGTCTTAGTGGTTTAGCTCTCACTTATCTTGTACAACAGCCTCATGCAGAAACATGTATGTTCAGATCCACTCGAGACAGATTATAAGGAATTCAGCCCCCAGTTTGGTAGTTTAGATCAGAGCAGTGCAGATGAGCAAGGCAAAGCCAGGATTCAGCCTCTCCTGCGCTATCTGGACCTGACTTCTTTCATCATCCTAAGCAGGTAGAAAGATTATCATCTACTGATTTAAGAAAGATCCATGGCATATTTTTAGAACTTATTTCAGTCCTCTCCATTTGCTTTCATCAGAAACTTTTGTCTTTCCTCCTTGCACCTTACTTTCATTTTCCATATCACAAAACTGGAACAAAAACTTCAGATTTTGCTAGAGTCTGTTCTTATTCCCTCTTTTCATCTTTCCCTGACTTGCACATCCTCTCACGTCACTGCACAAACACTCTTGCCCCGCCCCCCCTGCCTTTTTAACTACCATTTCTCTTCTCTCTTTAATCTCTTTATGTTCAGAAGCAGCACTCTGTATCCTGCCTTGAACTGTCATCTCACTTGAATACAACTAAGTTACTCTTGAAGCCAGTCTCCTCTTGGCTTCTCTTGACTGTGCACTATGATGATTTTTCCCCTCTTTCTTCCACAAAACGCTCCTGATTTTATTGCAGTTCTTGGTGGGAACAACAACAAAAAAATTACTTTGTATTTTGTCTCTTTTTTCTCCTGCCTTTAAATTATCTCTGGATACTCCTACTACAAACTGAAATTTAACTACTGTTTTAAAGCAACCCACAACCCTACCTCATCATCCCAGAGCCATCACCTCCTCCTCTCTTGACATCTTCTTATGAGTAACTGGCTAACAGCTTTTCAAGTTCAACAAAATTAGAACAGGCATCTTGACATTCACTTGCAGCATTTCCCCAATATTTTCTAAATCATTTGGAATATCTTCCTCATTCTATCACACAACAATTAAAAAATAGTGATTTTTTTTTCCCCTTGTACCTCTCACTAGCCTCTCTCAATCTGGAGATCAGGTCTGCAGATTCTTCTCCTTCCAACCTCTTATTCTTCTCTTTCCTACCTCTTAGTTACACTCTTCATTTCACAAAAAAACCTTTTTTTTTCTTTTTCTAGCCCCATTTATACGGTTCATGAACAACTGTACAACCACTGTTATTGCCACATTTATAATGCTGGTTAGGGATGTTCTCATGGGGGTCACCTGGTTGTAGCTCCTTGTTCATAACTAACTACAAGCCCTTGAGTGCACCTCTAAGACTCCAGGTTGGTTGTGAGATGTTTTGTGGGAAGGAGAGAGAGAGATAGTTACAAAGAAGCCTTCACAAATAAATACAAAGTCTGAAGAAACTGAAAAAAAACTTGAAATCATAGGATAGTTTGGGTTAGAAATGACTGTTAAGGCTCACCTAGTCCAAACCCACTGCAGAAGGGAGGGATGTCTTCAACTCGATCAGGTTGCTCATAGCCTCACTCAAGATGATCTTGAATGTTTTCAAGGATGGCATCTACCACCTCTCTGGTCAGCCTGTGCTGTGTCTCACCACCCTCAGTGTGGAAAACAAAGCCTGCCTTCTACCTAGCCTGAATCTTGAGTTTAAAACCATCACCTCTTGTGCTCTTCACAACAGGTCCTGCTCAAAAGCCCATCCTCATCTTTTTTATAGGCCACTTTAAGTGTTGAAAGACCACAAAAAGTTCTCCCCCCAGCCTTCTCTCTACTGGCTGAGCAGCACAACTAGTACAGGATGAAGATAGAAAAGTTAAGTGACAAATCTTTTCCTTTCACCAAGACAAAAATTAGGCTCACAGAAAGCTTTCTACCCAGACACTTTGCCTCTTCACTTTGCTCCTCTCCCTGTCCCAGCCTTGCAAAAAGGAGTCATTCTGAAAGCAAAGGTCACACCATTACAGATTGAAAACAATGAAGAACCTTTTATAGCGCAAAATGAGTTTTCTCTGACAGGCAGAGAGCAAGAGAGATGAGATTCTAAGATGCCTCTTTCTGTTCTACACACATGTCAACATGTAAATCACTATTTTTTTAAATGGGTTCTTTCTAAACTGATGCTTCTATCAATGCCCTTAGAGATATTGGAAGCAATTACAGAATCTGTCCAGTTCTTTTCAGTGTATATTGCCATGAGTCTTTTCAGCTGGATTTACATGATCAATATTGCCTCTTACTGCCCATTATGAGCTAAAAGCTTAAGCTTTTTTTTTTTTTTAATGTTCTACATGAAACAGGATCTGTAGTAAAATGGTAGATGGAAAAATAGTAGGAAGATCTCACAGGCAGAAGGGAAGCATGTTTAGACTGAATTAACTGATTTCTGTCCTTTGCAGTTCTGCATATTTAGCATCATTTGTTTAGGATTAGAGACCAGCAGAAATGACAGATAAAGATTTTTAAGTATACTTAATCCCATTTTATATTGAAGTCTTTATTGAATTATGTATTTTAAGTTACACTCACCAGAAGTGCAGAGAAAGGCACACGGAACTGGTCTTATATAGCAGTTAAAAGCCTTCTTCAAATGCTAATCATTTATAATTAGTCTACTTCAATTAGTAATGAAACCACAAATTGCCCTCTCCAAGAAAAGAGAATATATTCCATGGGCTGATTAAAAGGGAACAGTGATCTTCAAATTGTGAAGCAAATGATTGATGTGCAGCAAAACTCTCTCACAATTTTGTTCTTTTAACTCTTTGATGAGCTGATCAACAAAGGCAAGTTTCCCAAAAGTCTCAAAACCATTATTATCAATTCACAAAAAGAAAAGCACATCTGTGTTCATACTTTCAACTTTAAATACATCCTTACTTTAGTGTTACTTTATGCCATTTACCAAGCAGGTGTTATCTCTTTTTCTCCCTAGGAATCAGATCTTAATTGGCTACTTTCTAACGTGCAACCAACTGGTTGGCAACTGGTTGTTAGGAGCTAGTCCCAAAAAGCTTTGGGCAGGAATCAAGGCACCTTGTTGATTCAGTGCAATTTCAATCAATAAAGATTATACAATTTAGGAGAAAATACCTAACCTGAATTTTTATACATTTTTTTTTTTTCCACTTTTTCAGTATCAGTATTCAAAATTGTACATGTTCTCCAGGCACTTGATGCTCAAACATATGCAAATAAACAGCACTGAATCAACTATAATGAAATGGGGAAGGGACAAGGGAAAGAAAATTAGATAATTAATTCAGAAAGTAAGTTTCTGCTTTCTGCTGATATCCCAGCCGGTGGATTTCAGCAAATCAATGTTCTGTTCTTTATGTTCTGTTATTAGATGTTCTGGTTTCAGATGTTTTGAGAGGGTCTTGTATAACCAAGGGTTTGTTGGGTTTGGTGGCATTTTCACTCTGTCAGGAACGTGTGTGGGATATCAAGTGAAAATGTCCAGGACAATATATCCGTTGCATTTTTTAAAGCACAGAAAATCCTCATGACTGATATGAGTGTGTAGGTGACTGCTGTAGGAGTGGTAAGGAATCTATTAACAAAAAGATTGCAAGAGGAAAAATGCAGACTTGACAAAAGGAGATAACATTTCTTCAACGACAAATGTCTCAACAAGAGCAGCTGACCTCAGTAGAGTGCTTCTCTAATAAAATTAATGGAATTAGAATCATAGAATGGTAAGGTTGGAAGAGACCTCAGAGGTCATCTAGTTCCAAACCCCTGCCACAGGCAGGGACACCTCCCACTAGCACAGGTCACTCAAGGCCTCCTCCAACCTGGCCTTGAACACCTCCAGGGAGGGAGCAGCCACAACTTCCCTGGGCAACCTGTGCCACCCTCACTGCAAACAACTTCCTCCTAACACCCAGTCTAAATCTTCCCTCTACCACTTTAAACCCATTGCCCTTGTCCTGGCATTGGAAGACCTTGTCAATAGTCCCTCCCCAGCCTTCCTGTAGGCTCCCTTTAGATACTGGAAGGCTACTATCAGGTCTCCTGGAAGCCTTCTCTTCTGCAGGCTGCACGGCCCCAACTCTCTCAGTCTGTCCTCATAGGAGAGCTGCTACAGCATCTTCGTGGCCTCCTCTGGATCTGATCCAACAGTTTCATGTCCTTCCTGTGCTGGGGGCTCCAGAACTGCACACAGGACTCCAGGTACAGAGATTTCCAGCAACTCATTTTAGCTTGATGCTTCTGTCACAAATTAAAATCTCCATGTAATTCTTCCTGCAAGGACCCTCAGTATTTTCCCTGAAGAAAACAGGGTGTCTCCTTCCTTTCATCTCCATATTGATTGCCCCTCATTTGGAGAGGCAGATAAAGATAGCTGATGTGAACTGTAAATGACTCCAATATTACAACATCATTTGAAATGATGTAGGCATGTATGCAATTGTAATTACATAGAAACAAAGGGGGATGAGGGCATCTTCTTGCATTACACAAACACGCAGCTAAAGCACTTCTACATTCATTTCTATGTTGAATCTAAAGAAAACTTCATATACTACGTAGGTACAGTTGCAAAACTCATATACCTAAAATGCAGGCAGCAAACTACAGTCCAACCAACAGGGGGCAGTTCCCCTGCTTGTTTCTTAACTATCAACAACATTATGGCCAGTTGAGCACCATTCCATAAACGTTGCATCAGATGTAACACATGATAACTAGCTACAAAACATCGAGTATCTCTTTGATTTCACACACTTAACCCTTTGTGTCTCCATCCAAATGACATCCTGCTGGTTCTGAGAAAGTCAGAACAACAAGGAAAATCTTTTGTTTGCTTGCAAATGGTCTCAGGAGACCACTTAGATATTTGGATCACTACGATCAGAACTAAACTGTGTTTTTCCTTTCAAGGCTTCCATGATCAGGACTAAACTGTGGTTTTCCTCTCAAGAATTCCACTGCAACAATAGCAAGTTTATAAACATCTCTGCAGGTGCAAACTGACTATGCTGTCACTCATCTGTTTGTACTTTTTATACAGCATGCTTCACAGAACTACTCTTTATGAAGGGATTATTCAGGATATCACTTTTAGGAATTGCCTTTGGGTCAAGTGCCTTGGTTTTCTCAGAGTTAGCTTATGCTTCTGCTCTAGACATCAGATCTGGCTTTTCTGAATAAGAAAGTTGAGGGGTGTATGCTATGAGGAAAACATAGGAGTCTGCAGTACTGTGTTACCTCCTCCACTTTTTGAAACCTGACAATGAAATGAGGAGCTGAAGATATAATCTATTTAAAGGGGAAATCAATAGTGTTCTAAGACTTGCCTTCTCTCTAGCCTCATCATGTGGGTATTGTTTTGTTTCACAGAAAACAGAGCATTATCATCAGTCTATTGATGGACTTTCAGAGTCATCAATATTAGTAAATCTGCAGAAATGAAAAATAATTTCCCAGGAGTCATTCAATTTGCCACTTACAACACACAAAGGACTCCGAAGAGAAACAGGAAAAATCACTTTGCAAAATAAAGGTTCATCATAAAAATCAAATAGCCTTTTAATGAAGGGGCTTTGCATACAATAAAAGCTCTCACAGCACCAGCTTCAGAATCCACATCTTGTTTCACAAAACCATACACAAAATTAACCCTGCACATGAAATACTTTGCAGGCATTAACGTCGCACAAGTTCTGTGAACATCGGTGAGGAAAAAGATGCAATCCAAAGAATCAGTGGGACTGTAGGGTGAAACAGCAACCTGGTTGCCTGGGAACTCAATGAGAAACTCACAACAGCTTCACAGCTGATCAAGGTCATATTCAGTAAGCAATGGGTTATATACCCTATACCACATAATCAGTTGTTTAGGCATGCCACAAGAATCTACCCTTATGTTTGGAACATCCTTATAGAAAACTTTATGGATTCTTTTTGTGGCAAAACATCACAGACTATCATAATACACTTGAATAAAAGTGTCTGAAACAGAGAAAAGATGACAACTAGAAGAGAAGGTTTCGAGGAGAGTTTAGGGTAGCCTTCCAGTATCTGAAGGGGGCCTACGGGAAGGCTGGGGAGGGACTATTGACAAGGTCTTGTAATGACAGGACAAGGGGCAATGGGTTTGAAGTGGCAGAGGGGAGATTGAAACTGGATGTTAGGAGGAAGTTGCTTGCAGTGAGGGTGGTGAGACACTGGCACAGGTTGCCCAGGGAGGTTGTGGCTGCTCCCTCCCTGGAGGTGTTGAAGGCCAGGTTGGAGGAGGCCTTGAGTGACCTGTTCTAGTGGGAGGTGTCCCTGCCTATGGCAGGGGTTTGGAACTAGATGATCCTTGAGGTCCCTTCCAACCTTCCCATTCTATGATTCTATGAACTAAGGAAATGACCAGAATACAACACAGTGCTGGATTTTTGTAGAGGGCAGGCTGCATGACTGGAAAGACAATTGCTATTCATTTGGAAATGATGCCTAGAAGTACCAGAGTAGCAAAGTGAAAAGAAAGTGAAAACACATAGAAGACATTTTATCTGAGGCTGATTTCTGCTGGGTTATGGAGAAATCTTTGATGGAAGTCATGACTTGTGGAATTTAGAGAAAACACTCTATAATGCAATATAAGAAATACTGATGGATTGGTAAAACAGGAGTTGGAAGAGCTGTTAGAATTTCTCCTTTCTTAACTCTAGTTTTACTACAGACAGCATTCAGTATTTCTAAGATTTCATCACCAATTCTGTACTGGTATAAAGTAAGATAATTAAAGGGTTTAAATCAAAGCAGTCCTAATTTCTGCGGGAACATCTTGTAGTGAGCTAACAGAAGAAAGGGGAGAACTATCACCACTTAGTTAAACATCTACAGAAGAACTCTCTATACAGTGTGCCTGTAAATGGCAGAGCTTAGCACACACATTTTGTATTGCCAACAGCTTGTTTATGAGCAAGCTCCTAAGAGGTCAGTAGAACAACACACAGACAGAGATGATAAACACCAAGCTAAAGTTGTTCAAGCAATAAGGTTATTAGGATATAATTAGCAATTAGGATGTAATGAAGTTAGATGGACATCAAAAGCTTTGTTCCTGATGTGTGGGGGCAGGGTGTTTTGGGATTTTTGGAGTACAGTGATGTATGAAGCAAAACGTAATGATCACTTCTCCTGGACTGAGAACCTATCTGGCAGAGTCCTTCTGCCTTCAGACAAATCCCAAGCACAAATACAGGTTGGGTGGTGAATGGCTGGAGAGCAGCCCTGAGGAAAGGGACCTTGGAGTCTGGGGTGATGAAAAGCTCAACATGAGTCTGCAGTGTGCACATGCAGCTCAAACAGCAACCAAGTCCTAGGCTGCATCAAGAGCAGTGTGGGCAGCAGAGCAAGGGAGGGGATTCTGCCACTTTACTCAGCTCTCCTCAGACCCCACCTGGAGTACTGTGTGCAGTTCTGGAGCCCTCAGCACAGGAAGGACATGGAAGTGTTGGAGTGGGTCCAGAGGAGGCCACAAAGATGATCAGAGGGCTGGAGCAGCTCTGTTATGAGGACAGGTTGAGAGAGTTGGGGCTCTGCAGCCTGCAGAAGAGAAGGCTTCGAGGGGACCTGATAGTAGCCTTCCAGTATCTGAGAGGGCCTACAGGAAGGCTGGGGAGGGACTATTGACAAGGTCCTGCAACGACCCATTGCAATGGCAATGGGTTTAAACTGGCAGAGGGGAGACTTTAGATGTTAGGAGGAAGTTCTTCGCAGTGAGGGTGGTGAGACACTGGCACAGGTTGCCCAGGGAGGTTGTGGTTGCTCCCTCCCTAGAGGTGTTCAAGGCCAGATTGGAGGAGGCCTTGAGTAACCTGTACTAGTGGGAAGTATCCCTGCCTATGGCAGGGGGTTGGAACTAGATGATCCTTGAGGTCCCTTCCAGCCTTACCATTCTATGATTCTATGATAAAAGCAAGCAGCAAAGCAGCAGATCTCCAGAGAAGCTCAGAACTAGCGTGCTACTTTCAAAAGACACAGGAGGTATCTTAAAGGACTGCGCTTCTCAGAAGGCTATATTTTGTACCTCTTATTCTCTTGTTAACAGCCTATGATTTGGAGCATATTTCTACTTGGATATTTCAAGTTACTTCATGACTCAAACGTCCTAATTTGTCTCCTACTTGTTCTTGAGCTATACCCAGCTGTGTAACAGACTAACAAGTAGACTTCACCAAAAAGAAACTGTCTGTTCTTTGCATAAACTGGAATTGATGATTCCTAATAAACCTGTTTTGAGTTGTACACATTGAGATTCAAAAATGTAGAGCCAAGACGGCTGACTGTGATCCCATCACACTGCACTATGCCTGTGTTCTGCTGCTGTGACATTTTATGCAGTTATGTCTTCTTGTCACAGGAAAAACTGAAAGTGTAAAGTAAGCAAATAAAAGATAGAGAGGTTTTACTCTTTTTATTTTTTCCCAGCACTCAAAACTCAAATCACTCTGATTATGCAGCAGTGAATGCAAGTATATTACAGAATACATGAAGACAAATACAGCCTAAAGTCAATCTTTGCAGCAAGTAGGCTCTTGATTTGCCCCTCAGACTTGAGGCTGCTGCAATCTATTCTAAAAGCTGATTATTCTTAGATTTTGTAGCTCAAGGTTCACAAAGAATCAAGCTGTATTTCTCAGAATACATTTTTCATAACTTTTTATCATACAAGGTAACTTTTAATGTGTTGGGTTTGTGGGTGTTTAGATTATCAGGCACCACCAAAAGACTTTTAATTTTCTTTAAATGATTTTTTTTTTTATATATATCTCTATGTAACTGTGTGATCTGTAAATGTGTGATCTATTTCTGGAAAACAACTGCCAGCTCCTCCTCACTATACATATACTAAGTCAACATTATTAAACTCAAGATGCAAAAGCAAGTCTAAGTTTACTACTGCAAACTGAAGGATTGTCTCACTGAAAAAGCTAAACTGCTTCAGATTGTTTAGAACCTCAAAATTACTCTTATCTTATATAGATTCATAGAATCATAGAATGGTAAGGTTGGAAGGGACCTCAAGGATCATCTAGTTCCAAACCCCTGCCATAGGCAGGGATGCCTCCCACTAGCACAGGTCACTCAAGGTCTCATCCAATCTGGTCTTGAACACCTCCAGGGAGGGAGCAGCCACAACCTCTCTGGGCAACCTGTGCCAGTGTCTCACCACCCTCACTGCAAACAACGTCCTCCTAACATCCAGTTTCAATCTCCCCTCTGCCAGTTCAAACCCATTGCCCCTTGTCCTGTCATTGCAGGACCTTGTAAATAATCCTTCCCCAGCCTTCCTGTAGCCCCCTTCAGACACTGGAAGGCTACTATCAGGTCCCCTCGAAGCCTTCTCTTCTGCAGGCTGCAGAGCCCCAACTCTCTCAGTCTGTCCTCATAGCAGAGCTGCTCCAGCCCTCTGATCATCTTCATGGCCTCCTCTGGACCCACTCCAACACTTCCATGTCCTTCCTGTGCTGAGGGTTCCAGAACTGCACACAGTACTCCAGGTGGGGTCTGAGGAGAGCTGAGTAAAGTGGCAGAATCCCCTCCCTTGCTCTGCTGCCCACACTGCTCTTGATGCAGCCCAGGACTCGGTTGGCTGTCTGGGCAGCATGTGCACACTGCAGCCTCATGTTGAGCTTTTCATCAACCCGGAATATATCTCTTACCCATCCGTGTAAAGAAGGAGACCAAGCAAACTGAGATGGACAATCCTAAATCTGGATTATCTAATTCTCAGAAGACAGGTCCAGGACTATAGGCAAAGAGACACAATTTAGGGTAGACTTCATAAAGCTCTGATTTCAACCAGCAGTGGGGATCTGTCTAGACCCTGGCCAGTTTAGTTTTGAGGTACTGAAAAACTGTGTTTGTTCTCAGTTTTTTTTTTTAGGTTGTTTTGTTTTTGGGGAGTTTTTTCTTCCCCCAAATAAAGGCTGCACACTACCAGACCTGCCTTTCTATTTCTATCCCTGTTTAGACATATCTCGCTACCTTTGCAGGCCTTTCAGAGAACACATACTTCATGGCAGACACTTTGCCAGTGCACAGACTGCAGGGAAGCAAAGCTCATCAGCACACCCTCCAGCCCATACACTGCACTCCCTCCAGGTTCAGCAGCTGTCTTTCAATCCCATGAACACTAAACTGGAGAATGGGTAAGGGGAAGTGACATACTTGTACCTTCAGTTTTGGTCTCTCTCAGCCTAGAGGTTGTGTGGAGTACACACTCAGACTTCTAACACAGGAATTACTCATGTGCTGCTCTTTAGATGCAGCAGTAGAGACCCTACTTTGTACAGTCACAGGAAGGGTAAGCATATTTTACCTCTGAAATGGTACAGATTACCAGGTTGGAAATAATAATTGGAAGCACAGCAGAAAGAAAAGAGTTCATGTTTAAAGCACAACTTCTAGACGTGAAAGGTACCTAAAGGAAAGCTGGAGAGGACATGTGGTGCTAGGACAAGGGGCAGGGGTCCCTAATGGTATCCATGAGTGTGTGGGTCTCATTGCACAGCTGGGCTCCCAGAGCCCCTGGCTCCTTCTCAGCTATCTTCCTGCTCATTTCTCTGTGGCATGGAGTCACTCACAGCACCAATCCTTCCAGCATCTTTAAGCACAGTACTGCTTAAGGTGTTAACCACTGCCTGGTCACCCAGGCTGACAACAACAGATTGTTTTCTCAAGCCCTGCAACATGCTAGTTCATCCATACTCCATCCTTGTCTTAAACCTCACTCGGTCTCTGGCAGCTTAAAGGCTTACAGTTTTAAGTGTTTCCCTTTGATGCTCTCAGTGGAGAACTGCATCTCCTTCCTCTTCAAACCCACCAGATTTTTAGGTAGAAACAGCCTAAACTGAGCTACAAAAGACAACAGATTATAGGGTGGCAGTGGGTTGTTGTATTATTTGGGTTATTTTAGGGGGAGGGGGAAACATCAGGGGTGTGTGATGACAGATCATTTCATCCTGAAGACTGGAAGCTGGCCAATGTGATGCCCACCCACGAGAAGGGCTGGAAGGCAGAACCAGGAAATTACAGACCTGCCAGTCTGACCTCAGTGCCAGGCAAGGTTATGGAACAGGTCATCTTGAGTGCCATCACAAAGCACCTGCAGGATGGCCAAGGGATCAGACCCAGCCAGCATGGGTTTAGGAAGGGCAGGTCGTGCTCGACCAACCTGATCTCCTTTTATAATCAGGTTACCCTCTTGGTGAATGCAGGGCGGGCCCTGGGTGTAGTCTGCCTGAAATTCAGCAAAGCCTTTGACACTATCTGCCACAACAAGCTCATGGCAAAGCTGGCAACTTGGACAGGTTCACTCTGAAATGAGTCAAGAACTGGTGGGAGGGTCAAATGCAGAGAGTGATGGTGAATGGTGCCACATGCAGTTGGCAGCTGCCACCAGTGGTGTGCCCCAGGGGTCAGTGCTAAGCACAGGCCTGTTCGATATCTTTATTGATGATCTGGACCAGGGGATTGAGGCCAGCATCAGTGAGTGTGCAGATGACACCAAGTGAGGACCAAGTGTGGATCTGTTGGAGGGTAGGAGGGCTCTGCAGAGGGATCTGGACATGCTGGATGGGTGGGCAGAGGCCAATGGGATGAGATTGAACAAGGTTAAGTGCAGGGTTCTACACTTTGGCCACAACAACCCCAAGCAGTGCTACAGACTGGGGACAGAGTGGTTGAGAACAGCCAGGCAGAGAGGGACCTGGGGGTGCTGGTTGAGAGTTGCTGAAGATGAGGCAGCAGTGTGCCCAGGTGGGCAGCAGATCCAATGGCATCCTGGCCTGGATCAGGAACAGTGTGGCCAGCAGGAGCAGGGAGGTTCTTCTGCCCCTGTGCTCAGCACTGCTCAGGCCACACCTTGAGTGTTGTGTCCAGTTCTGGGCCCCTCAATTCAAGAGAGATGTTGAGGTGCAGGAACATGTCCAGAGAAGAGGAATGAAACTGGTGAGGGGCCTGGAGCACAGCCCTGTGAGGAGAGGCTGAGGGAGCTGGGGGTGTGCAGCCTGCAGAAGAGGAGGCTCAGGGCAGAACTCATTGCTCACTACAGCTACCTGAAAGGAGGTTGTAGCCAGGTGGGATTGGGCTCTTCTGCCAAGCATGCAGTAACAGAACAAAAGGACACAGTCTCAAGCTGTGTCAGGGAAAGTCTTGGCTGGATGTTAGGAGGAAGTTCTTGCCAGAGAGAGTGATTGGCATTGGAATGGGCTGCCCAGGGAGGTGGTGGTCACCATCCCTGAAGGTGTTGAAGAAAAGCCTGGATGGGGCACTTAGTGCCATGGTCTGGTCGACTGGCTAGGGCTGGGTGCTAGGTTGGGTTGGGTGATAGGTTGGGCTGGATGAGCTTGGAGGTCTCTTCCAACCTGGTTGATTCTATGGTTCTATGATCCTGTGTTTGCATGCTACCATACAAGATAATCTGTCTTTTCACACAGACACATTAGAATCACTCTAAATAAAATTGAAATCACTGCATGTCTTGATCTGCATACTATTTTCCCTGTGTTTTAAAAAAGAAAAGAAGCCTCTAGTCTTACCTAGACAATGCTTCTAAGATTTCCTTCTTACCACACCCAAAAATCAACGTTCTTGTAATAATTAGTGCCTTGATATTAACTAAATCTCTAAGGTATCTTTGCATGGAATTTTCATAGCATGGGTTGATTTTCTTTAATTGACGAATAGCTTTGTATGTGCTTATTTTTAATCCTACCCATTTAGCTTATGAATAATTGCTATGTCTGTAATTATTCCAAAGAAATAATACCAATATTTTTAATGGCAATAATGAATGGCAAGGCTTTAGCAAGCTTTTTTAAATGTAAAACAATACTCTGATTAGTCAGGATGAAATATTTGCTCAGTTAATGCAGGAGAGCTGGATTTATTTTATTTTTTTTAATTGATCTCACATCAACACAATAAATCCAACAGACCAAGTTACTCTTTGAAATTCACAGCCAGACCTTTTTTTTTTTTTTAAATCAGACTCATACTTTTTAATCACATTCCCCAAACCTGCAGAAAACCATTGAATATCTGTATGTAACTAGTTAAAGATTATTAAATAGTACTAAAAAGAACCTCTATAGGATTTTACCTGCTCTTTTCTCTATCCAACTGTTGTGTCATGTGGAGAGTTTGAATTGGAAGGTTTGTGTGTCAGAGGAGGGTTTTTTTTCTAACTGGCAAAATGGTTTCATTGTCCATTGCAAAGGTTCCTCATGCTGATGCCCTACAAAGAATAGCTATTATTTAATGAAAACCTGGCCTCTCCAAGATGATTCACTGAGGTTATCAATGCCAGTTCCATTTTCTAGTGTTATATTAAAAACTAGAGAAATAACTACCCTCTTATTCACTGAAGAGAACAGAAGAGGTCACCACTTAAGCAAAGAGCATGCACAAATACCACCCATAGCTGCAACCTCAAGAGTTCTTAAAAACGGCAGCAAATCCACCTCTGGATGCCAGGCCCTGAATCTTGGTCTGTGATCCAAAATTCATTTTTGGGGTCTTTAACAGGCAAAGGAGTTTACAAAGGCCCTCATTATCTAGTCAGAACACACGCCGGCTGCCAGTGGAATCTGTCAGACCCATGTCACTGAGGACAAGTTGGTTCTCTTTCACCAAGTTCACAGACTACAGAGGCTATTATTTTGTTAAGAGGTTTTTAGGTGTTTCTCTTGTGACATCTGAAGCTTTTCAGAAGTCTTCAGAACACTTGCAGGAAATATTCAAACCATTCAAAGTTAAATATGAAATGAGTCCCACTTAGTGCCTGCCATTCTCCCTACCTTTCCTCTTTCGATTCTTACAGAAAAATTTAGACTGAAATTTGCATTTTCAAATTCCTTTTGGCAAGTGACTTATTGATTCCAGACTGTAAGGCAGAACTGTAATCAATTCATTTTTGACCAGTCTAATCAATTAATATTTCCAGCATCTTAGCTTGTGAAATGAAGCATTTTTTTAATAAATATATTCAATGCTTCTCAGAAAATAAATTAAAAATAAAAAAAAAGTTAATGAATTTCAAAAAACCTTTTGAAAATTTTTCCTAAGTTTTTGATTCATCTTCTCTGCTGTCCACAGCCTCCTTCCCAGGTCAGTTTGTTGATTAGTAAGGAAGTTGTTAACCCTGCAGCTGATATCTCTCTCATTAATCTCCTAACAGAGGTTTTTATGAACAAGCAATATGCTTCAGATCAGTTTTACTTAAAATAGACAAGGATGGAGTACATTCACCGTTAGAATTTTATCTCTCTGTTGCATTCATGCAATGTACCACAAATTCTGAGAAAGAACTGAGGTCTTCTGAACATCACTGGGTAGTGAAAGCTGATAAAACCAGTAGGAAGTTCTTGAAGGCAATAGAAAAGCATTAAGAAAGTATTTCATTGTGAAAAGGTACCATAAATTCTGCTTCCAATTTTCAAAGACCTTGCTTATTTGGGAGCTCTGCTTCCTTGCTTTCAGTTGTGTTGCTTTTCTTGTTTACATATACATAAGCAGAGAACACCAAGTGCATTTGGCTTAAAGAGAATGGCACCTTTAAGTAACTTATTTCAGTTTAAATATGAAGAGGTATCAGATTATTGTTTCTATTAAATTAAATTCCACCTAAATTTTGCTTACTCTAAGCTTTGTATTTAACTGCATCTTCCCATAAAAGCTCTCAAGTGGAAATACATCTCCTCTGGTTTGCAGGTTACATGAATTTCTTCCTGCCTCTCCTATTAAAAGAGAAAAAGCCTGAAAATCCATAACTCTTCATCAAATTCATTGTGCTGATAGCCCCCTAAATTTCAGTTTCAGTGCAGTTTTTATTTTACTCAAGCTTTCCTCATGAATTATGTATTTAAGAACTGAGGACAGACAGTATATTTTGATCGGTAATGACAAATCAAGTCTTATGGAAGAGTCTCTTCCTGTATCACTCCGATATTCTCACAGATAAAGAGTTTTGTGCAACTTTTATATCTCTAAAATTAGATTTACATTTCCTTAAGGACTGCATATTGTTAATAAAAAAATAATTCAAAGTGTTTGCGCAACAAGCTCACAGCGACACTGCTGTGGCACCATCCCCACATATAGGCTGCCATGGCTTCGTTAGGCTAATGAGAGTCCTTATAATTGTCAAGATTGTGATGGTTTGGGAGTTCCCTGCCCCCCACACTTTGTAAAATGACCCAGACTAGAACTCAACCAGCTGGAAGTTAAGGACTGAAGCTCTATTTACAGCTCAGCACAATGGACAAGCAGAGATAGACACTATAGACAGGAATAGTTACAGACATAGACAAGTTAAAGGGAATACAGAAACACAACTCCCCTCCCAGAAATCAGAGACCCCAGGAGGGGCTCCCAACCACCCTTCCACCTTCTCCCCACCCCTGTACCTTACCCCAAGGTTTGCCTTACGCACAAGGTGAATTAGGAGGATCGGCCAGGGGGGTTAGAAGGAAAGTGGTTAGTGCAATTTAATCTGCAAAGAGGAGCTAGAAGCTAGACCACCCAACACACTGTTCTCCCAGAGAGAGACAGACAGAGAATGCCTTATCTATGTTTTGGTTATTTTCCCCAAACAATTTTCAGCAAGCCTATGAGTAAAATAGACATCATGATGTTTTCCTTCCACAGCCTATAGTGTAATTTTCTCTATTAAAATATTCCAATTAGCCTCAAACCAGCACAAAGATAAAGACTACATCCTCTTAACCTCCAGTGTTTGCATGCATCTCCATCATGGCAGGTCTACAGAATTCTCGGTTGCACACAGACGCAGCAGCCCCTGCACACACACAGAGTGGTAAGAAGGTGAAGATTAACAGTCCTGCAGCACTACAGTCTAGTAAGCACTGGAACTGCTGGAGGAATAGCTTCCTGACCATAACCCATCTTAGCCATTCAGTCAAGTATAAAGTTGGACTCATTGTGCTGTTAGTCTGTGATGGTTTGGGAGTTCCATGCCCCCCTACAATATGAAAATCCCCCAGACTAGACTCAGCCAGCTGGAAGTTAAGGACTGAAGCTCTATTGACAGCTCAGCACAATGGACAAACAGAGATATTCACAATAGACAGGGATAGTTACAGACATAGACAAATTAAAAGGTAATACAGAAACACAATCCCCCTCCCAGAAATCAGTCACCAGGAGGGGCTCCCAGCCACCCTTTCACCTTTTTTCCACCCCTCTACCCTTTTTCAGGGTCTGCCTTATGTGCAAGTTGAGCTCAAAGGATCAGCAAGAGGGGTTAGAAGGCTTCAAGGAGACCTTAGAGTAGCCCTCCAGTATCTGAAGGGAGCCTACAGGAAGGCTGGGGAGAGACTATTGACAAGGTCTTGCAATGACAGGACAAGGGGCAATGGGTTTGAACTGGCAGAGACTAGTTTGACTTAGACTAGATGTTAGCAGGAAGCTCTTTCCAGTGAGGGTGGTGAGACACTGGCACAGGTTGCCCAGGGAGGTTGTGGTTGCTCCCTCCCTGGAGGTGTTCAAGGTCAGATTGGATGAGGCCTTGAGTAACCTGTACTAGTGGGAGGTGTCCCTGTCTATGTCAGGGGGCTGGAACTAGATGATCTTTGAGGTCCCTTCCAACCTTACCACTCTATGATTCTATGAATATAAATAGCTTTGAATATTAATTGCTTTGAATATTAATTAACACTTCCCAAAAAATTCTTTTAAAACCTTATGAAGCGGTGACTCCAATCAACACAGTTAACAAATTTCAGTTGTCCGCGATAAGGAAAGAAGAATTCTACAAAAGGATTTCTAGGATACTTTTAAAGAGAAACACTTTTCTATCCTGAAAGTAAAGCTACTCTGATGCCACTCAGGATCAGCCTATTCTTAGATAACGAAACACCAGCCAAGCATGAGATTTGCATCTTCACTTCAGATTTCTCACACATGAACTTCTTTCCGCCTTATCAATGCGGCTACCAAAAGGCTTAGCAAACGCCGCCGGAGTGGAGCGTCTCGCTGCAGCTCTGACTGAAAACTTAATTGTTCTTGTCCATGTCTAGCAGCAAGTCATGCCTGCAGACTCGTGATAAAATTAACTGCAGAACAGGAGAAAACTAAGGGAAGGTACCAAAATAAAGCGTTAACCTACATCTGTAAGAGTTAATGCGCCGAATTATATCCCGGGTATTACGCACGTAACTTAATTTCATTTAGGCTTTAAATCAAATGGCCTGATCAAAAGGAGAAATACTCTACCTGCACTTGAAGCAATATGGGTCAGTTTCAACATGCTTAATGTTACCGTGTCCTTAGCAAATTTATTTCTGTCATTTAGATCAAAGGCATGTATTTGCAGCATTTTTCCATGCCTGCTCCATAGATACAGATATGTTACTTTCAGAAGAACCTGGTACTAATGCTATTGTAATTGCTCAGAATATACTAAAATCACAGAATTTAATTCTGTGAAAGAGTCTCTTTAATAAAATATTGCCATAAAAAAAAAAATTCTTACTGCTATGTTATTATTCTTTTCATGCAGTTTGTTTCAGAAGTTTCAAAGTGCTTGACGACAACAACAAAATCAATTAGAAGCCCAAAGACAACACTGCAGTAACATGAAAAGAAGTATAATAAAATTAAATGTGAAGTTGTAAATTATTCAAATTAAAAGTTTTCATAGGTGTCCACAGTACTAAAATATAATAAAAAGCCTTCAAAAGTAGAAAAGGCAACAGAGGGTTTGAAGACTGATACTTGCTTTAATATCTGTAATTAGTTTCAGAATTTGGTAACACTTTTGCCTCACAGGAGAATGGTAGTTGTCTACAGAAATTATACATGCCCTTGCTCCAGACTCCATTTTCCCTTTTAACCATCTGTGCACCATTTTGCAGGTCCTTCATGCTGTATCTTCTGAACACAGAAATACTGTGTGCCTTTATGATGACTTTGACCTATAAATCTCCAAGTAACTCAGTCACAGGATTCTGCAAAATGAATTATTTTTACTTTATAGCTGAAGAAATGATGAGCCCAAGGTTCCCTCCCTCAGACATTCCACACGTTCCTGAATAAAAAAAATCACAGTAGCCAAAAATGCAGGGGTGACAAACATGGGCAGTCTGCAGTGATGTATGTGTGAGTTACAAAGTCCAGCTGAGTCAGCACCACTGGTCCAGCTGCACTGACTTAGGTTCCAAGGCATGAACCTCAACTTCATTGCTTTTGGAGCTCGAGTGTACAAATGTTGGACTGCATGATTTATTCCCTGACTTCATAGCATGGCACAGTATCTAGAAACTCCTGTTATGGAGGATTCTTCCGCCTCATTTGATGGCCTTTATTGTAATACAAGCTGAGAATCTCACAGATGGTGTATTTGCCATCCTTACTCCTCCTGACAGCATCTCAGTTTTACAGACTGAGGATCCAAGAACAATGGAATTAAGGGCTGAATGCAGGACTTATTTAAATTCACCTGGAGCAAGAAGATGCACTGCTCCAGAGATAATGGAGGAATTATCATAATGAGGCAAACAAATGCTTTGGAGTCATGACTTCCCCTCCAATGCCTCTTGCAATGCTTCCTTTGCTCTGTTGAGTACTAAAGCCATCTCAGAGCTGCTGACAAGTGGGTGATAAAGGAAAAGAATAAAATGCTGTCACAAATGCTGCCTGTTCCCTTTATGCTTTCCATAGACATGATCTGGAGTACAGAAAAATAGAAACTGCCATGCCAGCTTAGGCTGAAATGGTTAAATCCTGCCTCCCACCTCTGCCAGTAGCTGATGTTTAGGGTACAAGGGAGAAAAACTACGGAGAGACTGAACCTCCTCAGCAAACATCACTGCTCCCAGTTGTCAGAAGGTTAAGGACCCCCTGCAATACCTGTCCATCATGAAATGTCCATTCATCTGCCAGAATTTAACAATTCAATTACCAATTTTATGAAAAAAATATTCCCTTTTCATAGAATCATAGAATGGTAAGGTTGGAAGGGACCTCAAATACCATCCAGTTCCAAGCCCCTGCCATAGGCAGGGACACCTCCCACTAGCACAGGTCACTCAAGAACTCCTCCAACCTGGCCTTGAACACCTCCAGGGAGGGAGCAGCCACAACCTCCCTGGGCAACCTGTGCCAGTGTCTCACCACCCTCACTGGAAAGAACTTCCTCCTAACATCCAGTCTAAATCTCCCCTCTGCCAGTTTAAACCCTCTTTCTACTTTTTGATCTGCTCCTTAAAAACAGACATGGGTGTTCTTTCCTAAATAAATTGTTGTTCACAGACACCTTTCTAATTACACATTTTTATTGATCTCTCTGTGATCCCTCTATTTCCTTTATCCTTCGTGTCCTCCAAACAGACACATCCTCATCTATTTGGTAACATCCATCTGTTGTAAAAACTCCCATTATTCATAAGCCTCTACCTCACCTCTAATCTAGTCATTAATCACCACAACTGGTAATTGCTATGATTAAGAAACACTGACACTTGAGTAAAAACACTTCCTCTCATTTCACAATAGCTTAGTTTCCTACAGGATCTTTCAACGAGGGACACTGTCAGAAATCAGCAGTGCCAGAGCTATTCCATTAACTTGAGGTGCCTAAGAACATTTCCACTCACAAAAATTTCTCTCTCTGCAGTTTATTAACTATTAGAATTATCCCTGACACACTTCTGGGACAGGTGAGCTGGCACTCCCTGGTCAGTACCATCTGTGATGCACAAGATATGATCTATCTTTCGTGTTCTCTCCCACTAATGAGAAAAGGTTATAGATATCAGCATATCCCCACAAAAACAGACCTCCAGATTTTGGGTGTTCTGGAAGGTATGGAGACTCCTACATCTTTTTGTGGCCCTCTAGGTCAAATACCTGCTATTCATAAATATTTAACAAAGAGAATGAAGCACAAGGTGAGAGCAGTATTCCTACATCTCATTCCCCTGCCACAATAGTGTTTTCCTTTGTTTCGTGCTTAAAGTACCATACCATACAGATTTTAAATCACAGTTGTTTTGTTGTTCTTTATTTTTAATTACAACAAATAAATTAACTAACCATAGCTTGAAACTCTACTGGTATGATCTTTGTTTCTGTAACAAATGCTATATTATTATTAGTAGTAGTAGTATTGTTATTATTTTAAGTATTTATAAAATAATGTAATGTGTGCCTTTTGTTCAGGAAAGAGATCAGATCTGAGCTATTTCCTCACCTTTGAACAGCACAAGCTAAAAATAATATCCCTTCCTTTCCTATGTGTTGTCTTTCCAGACAACCCTTTGTTAAAAACATGTCTTAGCAAGACTTAGTTCCTTACTTTCCCTTGCTTAGTTAACACTACCTAACTGATTTTCCAGGGTTTCAGCTGTTTCCTTAAAGTCACACAGCATCTCATGCAGATTTAACTCACAGCATCCCATGCAGATTTAACTGAGAGTTTGTTGAATAACGAACTTCCACCTGGCTTTGTGATTCTTCTGATCAAACATAATTGAGACTTTGCTAGTGTCCATTTAGGAACTCTAATCACCCTCTAATTAAACTGCAGATTTTGATGCAATTTTATCTATTAGTGTGAACTTTACTCCTACTACACCTTTATACTTTTCTATTTCCTCCCTGCCCATTGGTTTTTCCAGGGTTTGACTGCTGCACTCCTCCAGCTAGTTCAAAAATCACTACTCCTGCTATGCTCTGCAGAAAGATGACTTGTTCTACTTCTGATACATTCATCTCACTAACTTGCAATAGCTACACCACAACCATTTGAGTCTGCATTAACTAAATCCTTGCTGCAGTCGGTGGAAAGAAAAAGGCATTTCACAGGACAATGTATTTTCAGTCTAGTGAAATCACAAGAACCATCTGAGATCCAGACATTTAAACTGCAGCCACCTGAAATGAGCTAATTCTTTCTTCAGTTACTTTTCTTTTTTAAAACATCACCTCCCTCACATGAGGAGAGTTAATTCTTTGATTGTCCTAAGAAACAACAGAGGAGCAGCACTTGAGAGAGCAGTGGGTTGTATTTTCCCAAGTGATTAGTAGAGTGCCAACCTGCAAGTGCAAATTACTATTAATCTAGAATACAAAATAAGGGCATGATTGTTCAGAGAGCTTCAGTGTGAAATTCTGGTTTTTTCAACTATTTCTCCAGGACATACTATGCACTCAACTAGAATCACAGAATGGTAAGGTTGGAAGGG
>VWZE01014433.1:10532-24390 GCA_013396675.1 Eubucco bourcierii | reverse complement strand
ATTCCTCTGTCCATGGCACCGACAAAGATGTCAAACAGCACTGGTGCCAGCACTGACCCCTGAGGGACACCACTTGGCACTGGTCTGCAGGTGGACATTGTGCCCTTGATCACCACTCTCTGCGTGCCACCATCTTAACTTATAGCATGGTCTAAAGCATAAAATTGTCCTGTCTGATGAGTTATGAACAAACACATTGGTTGCTTAAGACAGAGTGAATTTCAACCAGCAGTGTGTTTCCTTGAGCCTTGAAGGACTAAGTGGTAACAAGAGAAAGAGAGTTTTGTTATGTGCTCTGTTTTCAGTATGGTCACATTCAACAAACCATTTGCCTGTTCTGTGATTCAATTCACCCTTCTGTATAATGAGTTTGCCTATTTTCCAGACAAGGAATAATAAAAAAAAACCCTGTAAATCTTTATGGCTCAAAACTACACTTTGCTTTCACACACCCATGAACTTCTGTTTGTTTCACATCTGGAACTAAAATCAAGAGTTCAGCTCTTGAGGTCCATGCAAATAATTTGAGACTCTCAGCTGAAAATCAGGGTTAGGAAAGTGTGTATTAATATTTAAACTTGCTTTGCATGGCATTTTCAGGGACATGTTTTCTAATCATTGACATTATCCAAACATGTCACATTTCCTCTTTAGCAAGGTTTTACTGTGGGATTATCTTGATTGATGTGGATAACAGCATTGCTGTGAAGAGTAGGCTTTTATGCATGCACTCCAGTTTCTGTTAACAACTGTAAAGATTAGGGGTTTATACAACAGGTATTAAAAGACTTTTCCTGTTATTAACCATTTAGGCCAGTATTTTGCTTTATATTTTGTGCATGAAGGCTTTGTGATTAAGTATTATGATTAAGCAATGCAGCTTTCTTTTTCTTGTTTGATTTATTGTTGGACAAGCTTACTTAAGTCTTTGCTCACCTTTTCATAAATGAGGAATTAAAGTCTGCAGGCTCAGGGAGGATGACAACATTACATCATCCTTTGAGGATGAATGTAAAATGCACTTCCACATTGTTTGGTATGACAAAAATAAACTTAGCAGTGAAATCATTGATAATCAATGAAATCATCAAACCTTAGCAGTTAAATCACTTGTAAAATGCCATGTGCCACATCATGGACATAACCTCATCAAGGTCACAAGATTGAGTGAGCTGTACTAGTGGGAGGTGTCCCTGCCTATGGCAGGGGGTTGGAACTGGATGATCCTTGAGGTCCTTCCAACCTTGCCATTCTATGACATTAACAGCTGAATGTATAGTTCAATGCTGTGAAGAGTGCTGTGTGAGAGAAGGAAAGTTAAGTGTCACTTAGATAAATGATTACATATAATTCAAAGATTTAAATAATTTTCTATCTTGAGTGCCAGCATGTGACATACCTCTCCTGCCCATCTTCTCTCAAAAACCTCTTTTCAGGTCTTATTTTTGTCAAAGGGCTCAAAAACCTTTTACAGATACTAGTCTTGAGGAAAAACTAAGCCAGGTCTATTTCTAAACTACCCACACAAAGGTATGCAGACATTTTTCTCCTTTATGATAGAAATATCAAAGGGTTAAAATGGAAAAAAAAATTTAAAAAAAAAAAAGAGCAGTAATATTGGGTTGAAATGTGTATTCACTTGGAAGCCTACAGCTCCCAAAAAAACTTGGTGTTTGCATGATAAAAGGAATGAATGTTGAAATGAGAAATTTTACATATAAATAGGTTTCTTACAAATCACACATGTATATAGCTTAAAAAGCATCTCAGAATCTTTATGGTTCTAAAATGTTTAGTTGTTGACCTCACTTCATTCTTCCTAAGGAGAAACAGATGGCTGTAATTGAAATTATATGTGATTTTAAAGTTGTGCCTAATTTATGGATTTTGATACAGCTCTTCATTATTACACTATAAACCAGGATTTCATTCCTCCTTTCCTTTAGGTTTTTATTTTGATTTATGTATTCATTATTTTCCTAACTGCTGTAGTCAAAGGCATAGTGTTAGCACAAACCTTTGCTCTGGGAAGCAGGTGTTTGGTCCAAACAAAGCTTGAAGAAAACATTCAACCTCTGGACAACTAACAAATCCCCAACACTCCACACCACTATTCATTCTATTTTTCGGGTACCACAACCCAGTAGTAAACTTCATAGTGGAGAAACACTGAGATTTTGCATGACTCAGCATGCAAAATTCTATTTGGACTACATGTTAGGAGGAAGTTCTTTATAGTAAGGGTGGTGAGGCACTGGAACAGGTTGCCCAGGGAGGTCGTGGATGCTCCCTCCCTGGAGGTGTGCAAGGCCACATCATGGACATAACCTCATCAAGGTCACAAGACTTGAGTGAGCTGTACTAGTGGGAGGTGTCCCTGCCTATGGCAGGGGGTTGGAACTGGATGATCCTTGAGGTCCCTTCCAACCTTACCATTCTATGATTCTATTACTTTAAGAGAAGTAGTTTGTCCACTTACTGTATTTAAAAGGGAAAACAGCTTCTGTATGTTTAAGTGAAGCACAGAATTATACCAAAATGAACATTTCAGTATGTTAATCTTACAATGATGCAGAATAATGTCATTCATGCTCCCTCCCTGGAGGTGTTCAAGGACAGATTGGATGAGGCCTTGAGTGAGCTGTACCAGTGGGAGGTGTCCCTGCCTATGGCAGGGGGTTGGAACTAGATGATCTTTGAGGTCCCTTCCAACCTTACCATTCTATGATTCTATGATTCTAAAAAATAGTGTTTCACTATACATTACAAATATCTTAAACTCTTGGACTGGAAGCCACATTTATTTTCCTTTCTAAACTCCAGGGAAAGGAGACCTTGAGTGACCTGTACTAGTGGGAGGTGTCCTTGCCTATGGGAGGGCGTTGGTACTGGATGATCTTTAAGGTCCCTTCCAACCTAAGCCATTCTATGATTCTATTCTATGAAAATCAAGGCAAGACCACAGTACAATTTACATTTCTGGTCAAACAGCAAGGCTGTTCACATGCATCACCTAATTAATGGAGACCTACTGGTCTCCTCTTTTGAAATGTGATAGGTTTATAGCTCCACACTACACACTGCAAATAGCAGTAAGCATCTGAGATACAGAATAATTGATAGCATATTCCAAGTCTCATATGACAGCAAAAGTAAACGTTTCACTTAAAATAGGAGTGGGTGAATCATACTATGTGATATTTTCTTGAGCTCAGATCATTTCCCCTGGGTTGCCTTAATGCTTGAGTGGATTTCCATCTGAATTGCAGAAAGAAATGCCAAGTGTCCACTGGTTCTGGCTATGACCCTTTTTTTGTTTGCCAGGTTTTGATGTCCCTTCTGCAAGGATGCTAACTGCAGCATGCTCCCCACTGTAGGGCACACAGAAATAAGGTGAAATATGACAACAAAGTGATTCTCTCAGTCAGCTTGGGAAGAACTCTCCTGCTTGACTGCATACTAATGTCTTTGGTATACTGAAGATTGGAATAAAAAGTAAAACACATCTCTCAGGTTTTGATTAATTATTTTTTGTAGTAGATACTTCTTCCTTCAAAAAAAAAATAGTTGTGGAGTAATCACATTGAGTAACTTCCACCAAAAAAAAAAAAAAAAAAAAGTATAAAAGCAGCAGAAGCCAAATCATGTCAATGATTCATTCACACAATATTAAATCATCTAAGGTTGGGAAAGACCTTTAGATTATTGAGCCCAACCATTAACCCAGCACTGCCCAGTCCACCACGAAACCATGTCCCTCCACACCACATCGAAACATCTCCAAGGCTGGCAACTGCACCATTTCTCTGGGCAGCATATTCCAGTGCTTGGCAATCCTTTCAGGGAAAGAATTGTTCTAGAATCTAAACCTCCTCTTGTGCAATTTGAGGCCGTTTCTTCTCATCCTGTCCCTTGCTGCTTGGAAAAAAAGACTGATATCCACCTCACCGTAGCTTCCATTCAGGTAGCCATTTTCTAATTTCCAACTGGCTTCCTCCTACTTTTCCACAATATTTTTAAAAGGTTTGCTTTCACAATATTTTACATGAAAAGGAGCTTTCTCACTGTGCAGCCCAGCAACTAGAAAGAAAGAAAACAAGCATCTTTTCTTCTACCAAGCACTTAATTTTCATTAATACAGGAACCTGGGCAGCCCCAAAGCAAGTTGTAGTTACTTTTTGTGTTGCTGACCAAAACAGATCCCTAAGCATTTTATACCTAGTGAAGCTGTTCCAATAGAAAAACATGGCATTCTGTAATAGCATACAGTTCCATAGGTAGGGTATTTTCTTCCAAGTTAAGCTGGGAAAAAAAATGTACATGTCCCCAAAATCAGCACAGATTTGAACTGTTTCTGATCCAACATACATAAGAAAATTCCAGAACCTGTTTTATGATAGTAGCTATACCCTCCTGTATGCAAATTGAGTTTTAGTTTTTATCCAAAATGCCTGCCAATGCATTTTTGGTGGAATAAAGCATACTGCTTTGATTAGCTGGAAAGAAAAAATGCAGGGAGGGGCAAAAGAACTGTTTCTTGCCAACTGGAACTGTCTTTATTTGTTTTTAAGTCGGTCACTGAACTGACAAATCAATTCGTTGTGTAGCCCAAGAGCAGATCGCCTGCCCTGAAGTCAAAGCAGGCTGCACATATGCAGGCAAAATTTGGCCTTTGCTTTCTGAGTGCACCTCTCTGAGCTGCAGAGTACAGCTTCTACTGCAGGCTCTGCAGGTTCCATGTCAGCAAATGCCAGTGGGTAAACGAAAAGAGAGGAGCTTTATGGAGATTAAGAGATTACAGTTTCTCTGCAAGATGTAATTAAAAGAGAAGGAAGCTTAATTTCTCTAATTCCTAAAATGGAATAGATCAGAGTGAAATATCTTGTGTTTTTGTTTTCAAAAAAGTGAGTACTAATAGAGTATTATATCACTACACATGTATTCCAAACAGCCACAGAGCAAACGTATCCATTAACAAACACCTGCTGAGATAAGCACTTTGCGCTGCACTAATTCATACTGCTATCTATTATATACTGCTTTTTATAATTTCATCTAATTGCTTAATTCAGTAATTGTACAACAATTAACAAGAAAAAGCCATGCAATAAAGAAGCAGAACTGTAGCAGTTTTCTGTGATCTAAAGCAAAACAGAACTACCTGGAGCAGATTTACCTCTTTGCCATTTACTGTGACCTGCCTGCACCTACATAGATTTCCTGCTAGGTATGTCCTGATCATAAGCAGGAAGAAGTTTCTGCTTGTTACTTCAACTGTGTGTCAGTAACTGGTTGAAACAGAGACTCTTGTTTCTGGGGAGCACATGCTTGGTTTCTGGGTTAAGATTCTCTGAAGACATCATATTTAATAAAAGGAAGGAAGACCAGTAGCACCAGGAATGCAAAGAATCACAGAGTCACTAAATACATCATGTTGGAAGGGCCCCTCAAAGGTCATCTTATACAATCCCCCTGTGGTCATCAGGGATATCTCCAACCAGATCAGGTTACTCAAGGCCACAACTAGTTTGACCTTGAGTATATCCAGAGATGGGGCCTCAACCACATCTCTGAGCAACCTGTTCCAGTATTTTTCCACTCCTACTGTAAAGAGTTTTGTCCTTACATCCAATCTAAATCTACCTTGCTCTACTTTAAAACCATTGTCCCTCATCCTATTCCTACATACCTTTCCAAATAGCTCTCCCACAACTTTCCTCTAGATCCCCTTCAGCTACTGAAATAAGAAACCCCTAGAGTTGTTTCATACTGTGGCAGATTGGCTCAGACCTCTGGAAGGTTTTTGGAAAACCATCGATGAGCATTCTTGGAAAGCACCGCTTAGTATCACCCTGAAGCAACACAGCACATACAAGAGAGAAACAGACCCTTGGCTATGTGGACAGCTCATCTCACAGCTGTTGCATGGTGCCACAGACAGCAGTCAAGAGAGATGTTGAGGTATCGAAGGTGTCCAGAGAAGGGCAGCAAGGCCTGGTGAAGGGCCTGGAGCACAGCCCTGTGAGGAGAGACTGACAGAGCTGGGGGTGTGCAGCCTAGAGGAGAGGAGGCTCAAGGCAGACCTCATTGCCATCTGCAACTACCTGAAGAGAGGCTGTAGCCAGGTGTGGTTGGTCTCTTCTGTCAGGCAAACAGCAAAAGAACAATGGGACACAGTCTCAAGTTGTGCCAGAGAAAATCTAGGCTGGATGCTAGGAAGAAGTTGTTCCCAGAGAGAGTGATTGGCACTGGAAAGGGTTGCCCAGGGAGGTGGTGGAGTCACTGTCCCTGGAGGTGTTCAAGAAAAGACTGGATGAGGCACTTAGCGCCACGATCTGGTTGATTGGCTAGGGTTAGGTGATATGTTGGGCTGGATGATCTTGGAGATCTCTTCCAACCTGGTTGATTCTATGATTCCTTCACTGAAGGGGAAATGCTCCCAGAGACCTAATTAGACTGTTACAACTGACTTGAAAAGTTGTTGCACAGCATGCTTTCTACAATTAAGAAGAAAACACAGATACCTTCATCCAGCCTGACCAGAAGTCTGTTTAAACTCCCTTAAATTCTGAGACTTTCTGCATCAACCCAAAACATTCCAGTTCAATTACTGTTTTCCTTAGGAGGATATTTAGGGACAATTTAGGGTTCCAAAGGCAAATAACCACCACACTTAAGGCATTATTTCAGTAGTGGTGGACTAAGCTCATTTAAAAACACATAACCTTGTTTATATCTGAAACTCTTCTCTCAAGTGTCACATTCACCCATTCCATTCACAGTGCATTTGAATTCAACCTATTCTTCCACTTCAATGGAAAGACAAACTATAGAGAAATAAACAGAATCAATTAAAAGATCACCAGTTCTTCTCTTTGGAGCTGGATGAGCACTTCACCACTTCTCAACTATTTTTAAATGGGGGTTTTGTTAGCAGTTCATCTGGCATTAGAAAAGTTACTTTTTGTATCTCCAGAATAGAAGAATTCTAAGTTATGATGAAGAAAACTATCAGAAATCTTCAAGCACAGAAGCCAGATGTGATCCAGGCAGTGTCTGAAATCTGCATCTAGGTGTAGGTTTAATACCTCACAGAAGTATGAAGATAACCACCTAGTTCAGTTCTGCTGCGTAGGTACAGAGTGAGTTTTAAAAGGTCTCTGGCACAAAAGGAAGAAACCATCTTGACTAGCCCTGACCCTGCCCTTTTTTGCAAAGAACAGGACCTGCAGGATATCTCCCTCCCACTACCCCAAACCCATTTGTCCTGTGTGTCTTAATGAGGGAACAATTCTTGCTCCCTACATATCTGTAAGACACATCAACTATACTGATTGAATGTATTAGCAAGCACAGTATAGAAAACACATCTCCTGCCCTTTATTTCCATCCCTGTGTTAGCCCCCATCCTGTACACATCTTCATAATAGAAATCATTGTGAAAAAATATAGGAAGCTGCAAGACTGTGTGGATACCTCCACAAAGGATATAAATCAGCTTAAGTAATTCAATTGCAGCATTTAATTTTATGGTAGATTTCAATTCTACAATAAAGAATGCTAAAACTCTACACATTTTTTTTTTTTTACTTCATGCCTCTCTCAGTATTAAAAATCAGGGTTTTGTAAAGACAAATTACAAACAAAGCTTATTCATAGAAAGCTTACTCTACCTACAGTGAAAAGCACTGTTGTTTACCAAAAAAAAACCCAAACCAAAACAAACTCTAACGTTGTCACCTCTAGGAAAATAACAAAGCAACTGATACTCTTTCCTGCATGTTGTTTAGGGTGTCTTCAAAAAGTCACAACAATCTCCTGTGTTGGTATAACAACAAAATCCAAATAACTGAATAGTTTACCCTTGGAGAATACTCTGGCATACTGATGTAAAAAATGAAACAACAGATTGAAAAATGTTTCTGTCCAAAGTCTGGCTGGTACCAGCCAGTCTTGAAGAATCCCTTCAATGTTGCAGCCTAACTGACCAGACCAGATGCCAGATGACCAGACCAGACCCCAGCGCTAAATGCCTGAAGCACCAGTTCTCCCTTCAGGATGCAGGGCCCAGGGATGGTGCTTCTGTGCTTAATGCAACCAATGCTGGAGCTCCAGCAATCGAATAAAACCAGCAGGAAACCCATCAGATGGGCAGTTCATAGCTAAAACCTGTAGATATCTGAAAGGAAGTAAACTCAGCAGGGGATGAGAACAAACAAAAGATGCTAAAACTGCAAACAACCTGGGAAAAAAGTGGCAACAGTTAGAGCACGTTTAAGAAACAAACCTAAATCTGAAGCAGGCAGCACATTGCCTGCAACACAAAGCACAGACAGCTTCCCGCGCCCTAAAACAGAGGCAAGAGATAACCATGGACCTCAAACACTTGGGAACAAAGTAAAATTATTTCAGCAAACAGAAATTTTCTTTTGAAAAAAGCCTCTTCTACTTCAATCATCTGGTTTATATCTGTCCTAGTACTATCAGGCAGAGATTGAAACTTCTTAAAATCATTCTAAGACAACGACATGACAGAATGACAGCCAAGTTGAGGAGCAGATCTGGTCTGCTCAGCAAAAAAATTGCTGGAGTTTACTAATAAGAAACAGAAGTATGAGTTCAGATAAAACTTTCCCTTATGTAAGAAGTTACCAATGTTACCTCTTTCCAAATCAAAAAGAAGTTGTCATTGTGTTTTTTTAGTTACAGCCACGGGATGAGGAACATCTTATTTGTTCCCATGAAACAATTACTAAATAATCAGAGCGCTCTCCCAGGCTGTTTGAATTATTTAGGAGAATTCCAGTCTGTATTCCAACCTATCTGTTCAAGGCCAAAGTACCAACCCATCAGAGGAGTCCCTACTCTCCCCATGGAGATTATGGGGAGAGTTGGACAATGTTAAACAAGATAATTCTTCAGCATACCAGTCACTTTAGCTGGAAAAGAAGCTTCAAACCCCTGTGCCAAAAAGGTGCATTAGAGCTGAAGCTGTCCTTAAGCATGGGAACTGGAGCCCTCAGGTGAACACAAACCATTAAACCTCATGCTCAGACAGAATTTCTCTCTGGCCCACTGAATCGTAAATTATTTTATGCATAAAAATAATCAAGACATATGAGGTTAAGGAAACTCTTTGTATGTGAGAGTAGATCTCAGGTAGTGTGGAGCAAGCATATAGAGAGAGGCTCTTATATCAGCAGCCCTTCAGCTCACTGCTTAAATGCAAGCAAGCTTACTATTGCTTTGTTAGTAACAGACCTCTAGTGTATTCTTGAAGCAAGTCAGTTGGACAGAGTATGAGGAGAGAGTGTAGCATTTTATTTCATCTCACCTCCACGCCTTTCCATTTTATTTTATCCATGAGCCATGGTAGGGATGTCTGTTTCATTCCATATACACATAATATCCAAGTTAACCCTCTCCTGTAAGCCATGAAGGAGCAGAGACAAGATAAAGTGGAGTTGTTGCTAACATTGGCCTTTAATTTGGGACTTTACATGGGCTGCCTCGCTGCCAGATCAGATAAGCCTTTATGATGGTGGAATCTGCACAAGCATAGGAGATCTGGAAAGCATTCTTCCTACATAGCAAATTTCATCAATTACCTTCTCGTATTCAATATATAATTCACCATTTTTACAGCAAATTTGTTGGTTCTACTGTCCTTAGCAAGCTAGGAAGGTTTGATAAGGAGATCTCTACATAGCTAGGATTCCTAAATACAAAAACTGATCACACCATTGCAAATCAGGAAGAAACTTTAACAGAATTTACCTTCTCTCCTCAAAACTTTTCTGGCACCTGTAGGATAACAGGAACTGGTTCAAGTTTCTTGGTTTTTCAGTGTGCACAGCAGTATATGTGAGAACAGAGAGAGAATACCACTTCTGCATATTCCAGGACCATTGGTACCCCATGGGAATTCAGAGGGCACTGCCAGGAGGCCTGGGCCATGCTTTTCCTTTGAAGAAGAATGATTTAGAAGATTCCCGTATTCTCCATGCAACCACATCATGGCAACTGTTCCCCCTGACTGTTTCCAGGTGAATTACAGCAGCTCACTACCTGCACTACACAGCCCGCCTCTCTTCAGAGTTTCCACTGGCTACTTCAAAAATTAACTGTTAATAGTAGCTGTTCTCTAACAAATAGCCAAGAGATGCGATTAAAGAGAATTTCAGCATG
Organism: Eubucco bourcierii; assembly: GCA_013396675.1. Classification (NCBI taxonomy): domain Eukaryota; kingdom Metazoa; phylum Chordata; class Aves; order Piciformes; family Ramphastidae; genus Eubucco; species Eubucco bourcierii. The sequence goes on along the minus strand of VWZE01014433.1, from coordinate 14,202 downwards.
GCATCAGCTCTCCTTTTAAAAAGGAAAGGGAGGGAGGGAGTGGGGAGGGCAGCGGGAGAGAGGGAGAGAGAGATGCCATAAGTTCAGAAGCAAAACACTGTTATTATGTTGAAGCAGCAATGACATCCCTGCATTAACACAGTATGAAATCATGGTAGCAATTTTCATGCTGTATTATTTTGTTTTTGTCAGGTCACTGATTTTCAATTTCATCAATACTATATAAAACTAAGGGAGATAATAGAATAAAAAGCATCCATTTAGAGTCTGCGACTGAAGCAAAAAACACGTTGAGGTTTCTTTGAACTGAAACCAACCCACCCACAGGAAATATGAGTTGCCCCTGTCCTGGAATGAAACAAATAAATAAAGCAAGCTGGGAGGTTATAGAAAAAGGCAACACAACAAAAAGCAAAACCTATGTGTTTCTATAGTTTGCAAGTTCATCTTTATCTTCCTCTAGCACACAACAAAGTAACCAGGGAAGTAAAAAGCCAAAAAGCTGCAGTAGGCTTTGTTTACACTCATCTGGAGCCATAGTCTCAGGTTTTTTCCCAAACACTACTCATTTGAAGTGAAATCATCACTTAAATAATCCCGAATTTAGTTCACTGATTCTCATCTTCCAGCTGTCTTTCTGTTTTAACTGTATCATTATGACTGCACTGAGCTCTCCCAAAACACAAGCTATGGGAAAATATGTAACTGGGAGGTACACACACACACACACACACACACACACACACTTTTCATGGGACACTTGCCAAGTCACCACCTGTAAGTTTCCCAACTCACAAAGGAAACCATCTGGGCAGCAGAGAAGCCCCTGAAGATCTGCCTCTCCATTTGGAGGCACTTAGGGAAGAACAAACAGAAAGCAGCTATTGGTTACAAAAGACAAAAATGAGCTTAATGTTGGGCAGCTTGACTGTGAATCATAGAATCAAGGAAATGTTTTGAATGGACACACAGGAATATGTCCAGGTGGGTTTTGAATGTCTCCAGAGAAAGCCACTCCATAATCATAGAATCACAGAATGGTAAGGTTGGAAAGGACCTCAAGGATCATCTAGTTCCAACCCCCTGCCATAGGCAGGTTTATGAGGTTTCAATCTTCATCCAAAGGCTGTCATTGGATTATCACACAGGAAGACTTGCTCATGTTTCTCCCTTTGTGCTGCCTCAGTGTCTCACATTCACCTATTCATTCAGGTCCAAAGCATTTCTAAAATGATAGATATTGAGAGTTCAACAGGATTGGAGGCTCTTTCCAGTGTGTACTTTGACTTCTAAAGGGTATAAAACTTCATGTCTTAAGCATTAGTGATGGAGTAGAACTTGGAAAGTCTGAACTGCCTCAAAGTTCAGGACTTAGCAAGATTCTGACATCAGTTTCCGATGGATTAATAACTCGCTCCAGCTCTGGGATCTTGTTTGAGGTCTTTCAATAGCCAGACACAAAACCCATATATTTAAATTTTACCATCTTGGAAAGTTCTCACATGTATGGGATTTTGTATAACCTCTTTGGGCAGCCAGTTCCACTGCTCTGTCACCCCCACAGTGAAAAATTTTTCCTTATGCTTACATGAAACCTCCTATGCTCCAGTTTGTGTCACTCACACCTTGTTCTAACATTGCATATCACCAATCAGAGCCTGGCTCTGTCCTCCTGACACTTACTCTTAACATATTTATAAACATGAACGAGGTCACCCCTCAGTCTCATCCCAGTTCCCTCAGTCTTTCCTCATAAGGGAGGTGTTCCAATCCCTTCATTATCTTTGTGGTTCTGGGTTGGACTCTTTCAAACAGTTCCCAGGTCCTTCTTGAACTGATGACCCCTTAACTGGACAGAATATTTCAGATGCAGCCTCAGTAGGGCAGCATACAGGGAATTTTTTTTTTTTTTTATAATAGAAGTGGATTATTCTCATCTCTGAAACTAATTAGTCCTTCTCCAACACTGAATGATTAAAATGTAACTAACACCACACTTACATTACATGATCAATGTTGGTGCAATGAATAGCACATGAATTAATAACATCTAGGCACTTTTTCTAATTGTTTCCTAATGTCCTGTTATTATATATTCATTTGATATTCCCTGTAATGCTATTGATCACAATTTTCTTTTCTTTTGTTCCATAAAAAAAAAAAACTCACATTTTACTTTCTGTAAGAGAATTGGAAGAATGAAGCATGGGCACCTGATGCCTCTTTCACTCTCACACAACAAAACACTGCACAGTCACTCATGGATGCAGCCTTTGCTTAAAAATAAAATCCATCACATGAAACTCCACCAGCACTCCAGTGCACAGGCCAAATGCTTACTTGGACAATCTAATCTCTTGAACAGAATGATCAGTCACTGCCCAGAGGGCAGGACTGTTCTCCATTTCAAGCCTCTTTACAGCAGCACCTTCAGCTGGATTGGGTTAGATTCCCCAGACTGTTTCTTCATCACTCATGATCCAGCTGGCTGCTGGTCCTGCGTTACCACTCCAAAACAGACACATATCACTATTGATCATCATAACCAACACACAAAACATATTCTAACTATGCAAAGAGACAGTTCTACATGGACATTTCTGCTTCTGTAGGAACTGTTTCTGGTTACTTACAGGTGTTTCATCTATGCTGGCTTCTGTTGATTGTGCAGGAGGAATCACCTGAAGAATTCACTGGAGCAGTCTGGGTCCCCATCCAGAGCATAGGAGGAACCTGTGTGTTGGATCCAGGCACAGCAGGAGCTGCTCAGTCCAGAATTCCCACCTGGAGCCTTTCTTCACCACCAAGTATTTCGAGATGCTGGGGCCTAGGGCTTCAAGCTATCACCTTATTTCAAGTTTGTCCACTGGCTGCTCTCAATCCATTGCCTCAGTTCTGCAGAAAACAGATGAGAAGCTGCTGTATTACCCAGGGAAATAACTCCACTGTCCTGAGTGAGTACGTGGCATAGTCCTGACACCCAGCCTCTCCACAGCCACTGCTGGAGCTTAAAGCTGAATTTTGTCACTATATTCCACAGATAACTTCAGTGTTACATGCTCTTGCCATAAACCTCTCAAATCTGTTATTGATTCCTCAGGCACTTTCAAGGTATTTTGTCTGGATGTACTGAACATCACAATTCTGCATTAAGAATTTATTGTCATTGTGGGTATCCATCTGTTTAACACCTCCAAAGTCTTTCTTTGCTGTGGGTCAGCACCAGTATAACATCATTAAGGGTGATGAAATGAACACATGTTGCAGAGTACATGTACATAACTTGTTATCCACCTAGGAGTCCTGGTGGATAACGAGTTACACATTGGACAGCAATGTGCCCTTGTGGCCAAGAAGGCCTATGGGATTCTGGAGTGTATTAGGAATAGCGTGTCCAGCAGATCAAGGGAGTTTCTCCTCTCCCTCTACTCTGCCCTGGTGAAACCCCATCTTGAGTACTGCCTTCAGTTTTAGGCTCCCCAATTTAAGAGACACAGGGATCTGTTGGAGGAGAGGCTGAGGGACCTGGGACTGCTTAGTCTGGAGAAGAGAAGACTGAGAGGGGAATAATAACTGTTTATAAATATCTGAGGGCTGGGGGTTGGGGGTGGGGTGGGTGTAGGGGTGGGAAACAGGCTCTGCTCACTTGCTCTCTGGGATAGGACAAGGA
>VWZE01014433.1:0-10510 GCA_013396675.1 Eubucco bourcierii | reverse complement strand
TCTTTGGGTCCCTTCCAACCCCTGACATCTTGTGACATTATGCTACCCTGCATCACTACGGCCTGTCTCTAGAGAATCCCAATGCCTTGGAATGCCATGGAAATACATGTATTCCTTTCTTCTACTGCAGTTAAAGAGTTCACATACATGTATATGCCCCATATTTTTTGCCATTCCAAATTTTCCAGAGTCCCTACTTACCCCGTGGTGTGTGTGTGGGAAATGGCTCCCAGCCGGCAGGGAAGTCTGAGCTGTGTCATGAGGCCCGCTGAGGCCTGGTAGGCCTGAGGTGGGGTGGGCAGTTCTGGCCTACCCGCAGGCCTGCTGAGGGTGGAGGGGGTGGAGAATTCTAGAAGGTTTTAGTCTGATAGACTTGGCCTAGTTTGTGGATGTGTTCATTCTACCTGAAAGCCTTCTGTGCATATATACCTGAAAAGGGAACCTTCCTTTAAACTCCCAATCAGTCTACAGCATTTTCTTTTTTACTCCCTAAAAGGAGTAAACATTTCTGCCGCCTGCTCTTGGGTAGTTCATGGCCCTAAGCTGGGACAACTACCCACACACACATAGGAAAACAAAAGTTACCGTGTGGACACACATTCTTTCAAACCTCTGCACCTGGACATGCTGGAAAGAACCAATGCCACATTGTACAAGTACTGCTTTGCTTTCGCTTGATCATAACTCCCAGTTGGCTTGATCATAACTCCCAGCACAGTATCAAGTAACAATCCCACAGACTTTTCTTTTTAAACACAAAGAAAAATCCCCACGTTTTGTGCCTATTGACACCCAGTGAAAAAGCTCACAAAACATGATACAGGATGATTCTGGGCACTGCTTTGTGTCCTCATCAGTATCTTCAAAACATCTTATTGTGCAAAACAAAACCAAACAACAAAGTACTTCACATCAATATTTTATCGAAATTCTTTCAGAGGAGACTTATATAGATTATATTTTCAAGATGAGATGCAGACTATTTTAGTTGTAGAGGAGAGCAATATATTGGATAATAGCTGACATTTGACTCCCAGGGTTTTTCTTTTATGAATCAAAATTCATTTAGCAATAGTGAAGTAGAAGACTGTGGCTAAGAAATCGATAGAAATGTTCTGTATTCTAGTTATGGAACATAGAGATAACCCTAAGTCAACATTAATGATGCTGGCCTGTGTAAACATTGACAAAGCCAAAGGAATGATTCTGAAATAATAGACTTCAGCAAGCAGATATCAACAAGCTGTGCTAATGGAGATTGCTGCCACACTTTATCGTGGGTTTCATTTGTTCAGTGTGTGGAAATGATCGCTGGCACTCAGTTGATGTAGGATGATGTAATTCAGACAAAAATCCTTCAAGCTACATGACAGTGGTCATCTCCTTCCCTCTAACAGCTCTGAAATGATTTTTTTTTTTTTTTAAATACACGACACTTATTTACTGCCTCACCACAGCTCTGTGCCAGTTGGCAAAGATGGTTTTGTTTTTATTTTCCTTATTGGCAATGAAGACGCCAAAATTACACTACCACATGCACGTATTCAGCACATTAATAAATCAGGTCAAGTCCATAAAATCAGTAGAACAAAGATCTTGTATTTCCTAACTATCCAAAGCATGGCTGTTATGGGAAGGAACAGTTTATGGTCAAAGAATGAAACATCAAAACAGGAAGAAGGATGGGGATGTGAGCTGCCTACTCCACATATACACGATTGAGCCCATCTTCCACTTGGCACAGAATGAGAATTGCCAGATACAACTGAGCCAAAGAAAGGGGTAAAACAGGAGAGGATGAAAGTGGTTAACAAATACAGCCAGATACAACTGAGCCAAAGAAAGGGGTAAAACAGGAGAGGGTGAAAGTGGTTAACAAATATAGCTCCAATAAATATAGAAGAATTATCAAGAGTAATACACATAAATACTAAGACACATCTCAAATTACTATATCAAATATTCATTCTAGGAACATGTATTGTTAGGATTTTTAAATGGTGTTTCTGAAACCCAGAAGGCTAAGTCAACAATTTAATTAGGTTTTTAACCCAGGAAAACTACATTTTTACTTCAAGGAGTTAATGTTTATTAAAGCTCTGCCTGTTTGAATACCTACATATAACCATCTAGTTGAAATGGAGCCATTCGTAAGATGTCTCAAGAAATTGGAACACAGAAGGTTTCAGCTCAACATGAGGAGAAATTTCTTCACAGTGAGGGTGACAGAGCCCTGGCACAGGCTGCCCAGAGACGCTGTGGAGTCTCCTCCTCTGGAGACTTTCAAAACCCACCTGGATGTGTTCCTGTGTGAACTACCCTGGGTGATCAATGGAGGTCCCTTCCAATCTCTAAGGTTCTCTGATTCTGTAATCTCTGAGCTAAGGCTTTAACACATCCATTCAATTTTCATTTTATTCAAAACCAATCCCATTTTATTATTCTAAATTATTAACTGTGCTGCAAAGGAGTCTCTCAGGCATACCTATGAGCATACAGTTCAAGACTCTGTGATGTATTTCTCATTTCTTTAAATCCATCATAAACCAGAGGTAATAGTAAACAGTGAGAGGTGGGAAAAGTGGCATCATAAAATCATAGAATGGTAAGGTTGGAAGGGACCTCAAGGATCATCTAGTTCCAACCCCCTGCCATAAGCAGGGACACCTCCCACTAGCACAGGTCACTCAAGGCCTCCTCTAACCTGGCCTTGAACACCTCCAGGGAGGGAGCAGCCACATCCTCCCTGGGAAACCTGTGCCAGTGTCTCACCACTCTCATTGTAAAGAACTTCCTCCTGACATCCAGTCTAAATCTTCCCTTTGCCAGTTCAAACCCATTGCCCCTTGTCCTATCATTGCAAGACCTTGTCAATAATCCCTCCCCAGCCTTCCTGTAGGCCCCCTGTGAGTGACATCAAGTGACAGTAACTACATAAAATTAAGTAGAAGTTTTAGTCAGTGTTAAAAAGATAACAATAATAAATGAATGAAGGATGACCCAAAATGTTTAAGTCTTCCAAAACCTGCAAACACACAGCTCCTACACTTCTAACAATTTCAGATTGCTGTCTACAACTACCTGAAGGGTGGTTGTAGCCAGGGGGAGGTTGCTTTCATCTCTCAGGTAACCAGTGACAGAACAAGAGGACACAGTCTGAAGCTGTGCCAGGGGAAGTTTAGGTTGGAGGTGAGGAGAAAGTTGTTGCCTGAGAGAGTCATTGACTGCTGGAATGGGCTGCCCAGGGAGGTGGTGGAGTCAGCGTCCCTGGAGGTGTTCAAGGCAGGTTTGGACGTGGCACTTGGTGCCATGGTCTGGTCTTGAGGGCTGTGGGAATGGCTTAGACTTGATGAGCTTTGAGGTCTCTCCCAACCTTGGTGATACTGTGAGACTGTGTAAAAACCCAAACAAACAAAAAAAAACCCAAATCTGCAACCCCCCCTCCCCAACCTTTCAACTTCAGTTATAAAGACAATCGTAACAGTGCAACTTTAATATACCCCAAAGACAGAAGAGAGAATGGAAAACAAAAAAAACCCAAAAACCAAAACAAAACAAAAAAAGGGACATTTTAGATTCTTCTTCAAGCAAAACTTCTGATTCTTGTACATTTACCATAAGCAGCACTGTATATTCAAAATGTCAGTGAAAAAAAGAAAAAAAAAAAAAAAAAAAAAAAAAAAAAAAGAAATCTTTGCCAGCAGGCTCAACACAATGAGAACGAGGAATAAAAAATGTCCAGACAGAAGAAACTACCTTCTCTCCCTGTAGTTTGATTTCTTACTAAGAAATCAAAATATGCTTATTACTCTCTATTGGGAAATGCATATCAATTCCACCTTTATTTTATGAATATTTACTTAGCTGAATACCTAGTGCTGCTAATCCATATTTTATGAATATGTGTACACACACACACACACCCCCTCTAAAGCTACATGGAATTTGTTTCCCTTATAACACAAAAGAGCTTTTCCTCTCGGTGAGAGTCTGGTTTTTGAACAGGGGGAAAGAATAAGCCCTGTCACCTGTCAAAATACATCTGAATTTTGAGACGTTATTAAGACTATTTTCAAGCCATGGATTTTTTTTTTTTCTTTCCTTTCTTTCATAGCAGAGGTTTCGAGGTAGAAAAAGAAAACCTTTTCCTTTTGTCCTTTATTATGCCCTTACCTATGTTATCTTTAGTGAATACGAATACATTCCATAAAGATAACTTAATTTTTTTTCAGGACAATAAGCAGCAAAAAGCCTCAGTGGCTAAGAAGAAAAACGCTTTCCTGTTCACCCCCCACCCCCCATCATGTGGTATTTTTATATCAGTTGCTTTCCTTTGCAAAGGTGCAGGGAGAAGCATTTTCTGCTCACATAGGAGAGAATAACTCAATATATGTGTCTCAGAAACCATTTCTCAGGATCTTTCAATTCTATTTATTTCAAATACCACTGCCTCAAGAGTAATAAATATACTACTGCCTGGGGACAAAACAAAGTGTTTAATCTTGATGCAAGAGGTTGCACAGTTGTTAAACAAGAGAACCTCAGAATTTGTTTCCTTTAAATACAAGGAGAGAAGAATTTTATTCAGGATCCTTTCTGATACCCAGCAGAATTAAGAAATATAGAGCAATTCTAGCAATAAAAACACATTAAATTGATGCATCTTGCATGAGCATTTTTGTCTGCTGACCTTACAAACCATAATTCAGCAGAAGGCAGATCAGACAGGAAAAACATCAGTCTGTTTTGCAATAGAGCTGTGTATAGACACTAATGTTTACATATTTGTTGACACCGGTGCAGGAAAATCTGAGCATCTGTACTGCTTTTACAAAAGCCTGATTACTAAACTGCTGTGGTGTACTACCACTGAAAGAAAAGCTATGCATGCTCTTGCTTTGTTCACCTCAAAGACACATGCTGCATTTTAAATGCATGCTCAGCCCTGCCATATTTGTATGTCTGTATTCAGGGTTGCCCTAAAGTGTGTGATTTTTTCAGTGGTTTAGCCAACACATATCCTCAATCTTCATCTGAAGTGAGATTGTTAACCTGCATAGAGAGAAGACAGTTTCACCAGACAAGAGAAACACCCTTGATGCTGGAAGATAGCTGTAGAAATGTTGATGTTTTGTCTAGTCCTCTAGAAAGACTTTGTCTCAAATTACTGATATATCAACTACAAACAGCTAAGGCACTCAAGAAGATTAAAATACAATGTTATGGTTTAGTTTGAAAAAAAAAAAAAACCCCACAGTTTCCAGTGTAGAAACATTATATGATTTATATATGATTTATTTGGGCACCTGAAGTGTCTGTAGAATTTTTCTTCAAGGGAAGTAGATTTCAACCATCTTTTTCTCAGTTCTCTGCATGAAGTTTAGATAACTCACAATTTAGTATGGCATTAGAGTAGTGGCCTGGCCTGTGAGATCCTTCACACCACCACACAATCAGCCCTGCTCTACATTTAGCCACCAATATCAGAAACCTAAATTCTCCCAGAAGACGAAGCTGACAGTAATTGATTCACCTGGGAAAATCTGTATTGATGAAGCCCAAGAAACTTATTTTGATGTTACAAAGTAGGTTGCAAGAAGGTAAATTTCATCTTGAAGATTTATTTTTAAGGAGGATTATTTTTTCCTCTGGCAGGGATGCCTAATTGCAGCATTTAGGCAATCAAAATGCCCAAAAGACAACGGGATAAATGATGACACTCCTAAAATAAGGGTTCTCTTCAAGCCAAGCCTATGTTTTTATAGAAGAAGAGCCTATGTTTCCATAGAAGAAGAGCCTATGTTTCCATAGAAGAGTCACATCTGGATCTGGTGAGCCTTCAACTCAGCTGGTAGAAACATTTGCAATATTCACTATGCTATTATAGGACGAGAGGTAGTGGGTTTAAAATAGAGAAGGGTAGATTTGGGTTGGACATTAGCAAAAAGCAGTGGAACACCAGAACAGGTAGTCCAGGGAGTCGGCAGAAGCTCAATCTCTGGAGACATTCAAGGTCAGACTTGATGGGTCTATGAACAATCTGATCTAGTTGGAGATGTTCCTGCTTACTGCAGTGGATGTTGGACTAGATGACCTCTAGAGGTCCCTTCTGACCCAGTGCATTCTATGACTGATTTCTACTTTAGCTAAGCCAGAAGAAAATAGTACTATTACACAGCACACTTTGAGGAAACCATCAATAAAAAAATTAAAATTTATCTTTTTGTTAGAAAACAGATGTATAGATAACACCATACCTACATATGGAAGAGGAAAACCTCATTAAGATGGTCCTTCATTTCACTTGGGTAAAACAAACTCCATGACAAAATAGCTCCTCTGGAAATCAAAGGTAGGTGATAAATAATCTTTAGACTATGCATGAATTATAGACTGTGAAAACAGCATGAGCCAGTGGAAAAAAAAAAAAAAAATCATACAGCAGGAGACATTTTGGATACAGGATAGTATCACTGCTAGTCACAGCACCAGCTTCTGCAGTCAGTCCAGAAGAAAATAAGCAGGAACATATGCAGCAGTAATATGGGCACATGCAGACCCCCCAAAGACTGAATACAACTGCACTACATTGCAAAACTGTGCTAGAAGCTGACCTCATTCTTAATTGATGCAAACACAAATCCAGAAGTATCCTCACTTTTTAAAGATGTGGCAGTCTCAGCACCATATTCTTTTTTGCAGCAGTGATTTTAAAAGGCCCTTGAATCCCAGAATAAATTTTGATATGGTGCAATATCATCAGAGAAATACATTTTGCTTTGCACCTTCTACAGTTTCAGTGTAAGTGAAGTAAGAGAGCATCTGGATACAGTGATGAACGTGGACTTTTAATTCCCTAAGACTGTGATGCAGCAGCACTGGCACTGCTCCATATTAGACTTCTTCCAGCTGCACAGAGGCTGTGCTGCAGCACTGCAGGAGGGAAACACAAGGCACCCTCCTCTGTTTAAAACTCATCCACCATTTTAAGGGCACTTTTGCTCTGATAGTTCTGTGCTTGACATCGAGCTTGGTGCCGGAATAACCAGAGTAACCTTGCTTACCTGTTGCCTTATGCAAATTTCAGAGCAAGCAGCTAAGCAACCAGTCTTGGAAATAGCATCTCCAGCCTGGCCTCAGTGAGGGAACTCATACACAACAGAGAGCCAGCTGTGCCTGTCTCACAGCAGTGCTGAACCTCAGCTGAGACAAGCAGGTTATAAAATTCATTAAAGACAAATTAATTAATTCCATCACGACAATAATGTAAGCTTACAGAACCGAAAAGAATTGAAATCTAGAAGCTGTAACTTCAGCAGGCAAAGATCAGAATAGAGTGAAATATTGTTTCAGCTAAATGTTTCACTAAACTCCTGCAGAAAATCTGTACAAGAGAGCTCAGTATCACAGCACTGTGCCTGCAGCGCTCCAGCCTTTGAGTCATCAGAGCTAAGCTGTGCCTCTCTCTGTATAGCCCTGCACAGCCTGAGCAGTCTAAGTAACAGACGTCCTGTAAGGAATCCTTTGCCACCTCGCCATTAGGAGCCTTACACACACAAGACAGAACTCCTCAGGTCCCTGTGAATGCCTCCAGCTCCCAAAACATTTGCCCAGCATGGAGCAGAGAACTGTAACCTTTACGTGTATTTATTCCTAACCCTCCTCGCTTAACTCTGCCTGGCAGTGCAGGACTCTGTGTCTGCCTGGAGACGTTTAGAAGAGCAGCACACCAAGAGCCCCCCCCACTGCCTGGACTGGACCAAGCCACCCAGGCACAGCTCAAATTCAAGGCCCACTGTACTGAGGCTAGGCAGAGGTATCTTGTTCCTGCCCTTCGGGGAATCTGCTTGGTTCTTCCCTGCTTTTCTGTCTCTTTTGTTCCCTTACACTTGGATTTTCTCTGCAGTGACCAACACATGCCAGTGAGTCAATTTACCTACAAGTAGTGTCTTCCTATGTGTTTTGTAACCAACAATCAGGAAAAAAAAAAACAACAAAAAAAGAGACTAATAAGACACTGGAAAGGATAGTACACACAAAATTATTTGTTCTGCTCTAGATCCAAGGCAGCTACTGATCTGGAGACATTAAGACTCTTCCCTATAGAAGGGCTCTATAAATATCTCTGCTGGTGATTTCTAACTTCCTTTGAAGTGTCAGGCACTTGACATTACCAGAGATTCCTCTGCATTAGGCAGACAGATGTGATATAACATATTAATCCCAAGAGGTAGATTGCTATATCCCCTCCTGGCACCCACCTAAAACCCAGCAGAAAAGAGTGAAGGTAAAGGAAACTGCTTTGAAGATGCTTGCTGTCACTTCCCCCACTTAGAAAAACACTGTCAAAGCCAAACACTGTATTGTTAGAATCTGCAGGACAGCTTACAACTGTGCTAAGTGCTGTTTCTTTGTTGTGCTGCAGCTCTCAGGCCCTTCCAAGCAGAAATAGTTCAGGATTGTGCCACAATAGATCTTGGAACCTTTCTTTAGGAAGGAATGCTTAAAGTCATACCTAGGATCAAGATCCTGCTGTGTTGGACACTGAAAACCAAGATAGCTCAAGCCAGAAGTGCCTTCACCACAAATAAAGAATCTATGGTCTTTTTGTCATGGGCAGAGCCACAATGTTCAACTGTACAAGGTCCTCAAAAAACAGTTGGGGGAAGGGACAAAGCAAATGAGTATCTGCCAGTGAACCAACACCACCCTGAAGTGTCTACAGCAAATTTCCCCTGACAATCTGTTAGCTGAAACAGCAGAGCAGGAAGGCAACAAAAATATCCTTCCACCCAAAACCCCACATCTACACTCATGAACAAGACCAAAGAATGCAGTGCCCCAGTAAAAATCACCTGAAGTACACCACATGTGATTCAGAAGTTTTGTAACTATCATTATTTCCAAGAGACATAACAGTTTTTATGCTACAGCCAAACAGAAAGGGATCTGGGGGTACTGATTGACACCCACCTAAACATGAGCCAGCAGTGTGCCCAGGTGGCCAAGAAGGCCAATGGCATCCTGGCCTGCATCAGCAAGAGTGTGGCCAGCAGGAGCAGGGAGCTCATTCTCCCCCTGCACTCTGCACTGCTTAGGCCACACCTTGAGTGCTGTGTCCAGTGCTGGGCCCCTCCATTGAAGAAGGACATTGAGGTGCTTGAGTGTGTCCAGAGAAGGGCAACGAGGCTGGGGAGAGGCCTGGAGCACAGCCCTATGGAGAGAGGCTGAGGGAGCTGGGATTGGTTAGCCTGGAGAAGAGGAGGTTCAGGGGAGACCTTCTTGCTGTCTCCAGCTACCTGAAGGGTGCTTGTAGCCAGGAGGAGGTTGCTTTCTNGAGGTGGTGGAGTCAGCGTCCCTGGAGGTGTTCAAGGCAGGTCTGGACATGGCACTTGGTGCCATGGTCTGGTCTTGAGGGCTGTGTTACTGGGTTGGACTTGATGATCTTTGAGGTCTCTTCCAACCTTGGTGATACTGTGACACTATGAAAATTCTTACAGGCTCCATACACTTGTAATCATTGCACTGAAAGGACACCTGTGTTTACAAAACACAAATATTATAAGGTCTTTGTCTCTCTTTTATTTTTTTTTCCCCCTTCAGATATGAAAAGGCACTTAAGCTCCTGTCTGCAAAGGTGGTTCTGTCTTCTGTATGTCACTTAACTCCCACTGAACTTGGTACTTAACTGCCTTGGAGAAGCTGACATTTGGGTTTTATCTAGACAATTTTACAAAATAACTTCAACTCCCTGGGAAGTAAAGGAACAAACGTTAGCAGTGTCTCTTAAACATGCAGAATATTTGAGGAAGTCAGGAAAAGTTAGAAACAGTCATGCCTTGAGCAAGTGTTGCAGAATGGTGCTGGTTTCAGATAGCAAGAATATAGTAGTTCAGTGATACAATCAAACTAGACAATGAAAAAGAAAAAGAATAAAAAAAGGGTGAGCTCACCTTATTTATCTTTTTATTTTATATTCAGTTAGCTATTTATTTATTTCTCTTGGCTCAGTTGTTGCCCATTTTTTAATGTTTTCATTTATGTGGTTTTATGTTTTCAAGCATGTCCTGGTTTTATTCTCTGTCGATAGAAACAGAAGACAGAGCTCAGAATGCCACAGGCTTGCTGAAGGCTTCTACAAGCTGTTTTTAAGTACTTCTATACTTGCATTTCATTTTATGAACTGTTTGTGGTGCTTCATTAGCTCTGTATGTTAAGTGTGAGATGCACCTCGGTCTGTTCACCTGCATGCAGCTGAGGTGAGTACCTATGACCTTCTGTCCTTCAGCATTTGCAGCAACAGGATGCTTCAATCCCAACCAGCCAAATCTGAGTGCCCACAACACATATTCCTCCCTCTCTCTCTCTTCCTCCCCAATCTTCATTAGAAACTATTATTTAATAATTATTATATATATGTAAGAAATGTTCTCCAGTATACATGCATGTGACAGGAAGAAACAAGCTCTAGTGATCATGAAATTCAACAAGGCCAAGTGTAAGGTCCTGC
>VWZE01014430.1:1145038-1174452 GCA_013396675.1 Eubucco bourcierii | reverse complement strand
TATATATATGCATACACATCTTATTACACTTAATAGTTCACCTCTTAAACATAATAAAAATATTAAATAAGGAAAACCAAAAGGTACAAGATGACTTTTCCAGTTGCATTAATGTATCAGTTTCTCAACTGTGTGAACTGGTGTAAATCAGGTTAGGTCAACAGAACAAAACCAACTTCAGACCTCTGTGACCTGAAATAAAATAAATAAACAAATAAAGGCTGTGGGGGGGGTGAAGGAACAGACTGACACTTTCTGGTTACAATGATCTTACAATGTGATTGTACTGGTCTTTTTGGTTTTGGTTTTTTTTTTGGTTTTTTTTATAAAAAGAAATTTAGGAGAAGGAATTTGGTGTTTGTTTTTAATATTTATCCCTTTTAAAAGTTATTTACAATTTTTTCTTACTGAATGATATCATAAGAAATGTCTAACTCTGCATGTCAGAACTCTCTCTACCTTTAAAACACTGTGCAGCAGAGAAAGTAGAATTGTGGTGTGCTGGTTTATTAAAGGATTTGGTTATTAATCAAAGAGGTCTGGAAAATTCATGTAGTTCTTCAGGCAGTACAGAAATCAGAGGATTTCAACCATCCTTTATTACTTTGAATGTGATAACTCTTTGAGGGTCTGAAGCCCAGAGAAACCATGTCCACAGTGTTTAAGACGTTTGGGCTAAGATAATGATATCACTACTCTTCCTCCTACTCTTTCCTCTACTTCCCCAAAATAAGAGAAAATTATACATTCTGTTTACAAGCCCAATGGACTGTGCAATATTGGTCTGTTTTCATTACTGGCTGAAATAGGACATGAAATCTGCATCTCTGAATTCAAGAGGGGTTTGTGGTGGCATCTGGTCTCACAGTCTGAACAGTAAAGATTTAGCTGTAGACAACACTTAAGTTCAAAATGAGAACTTCTTCTTAGGAAAAAAAAAAATCTTCAGAGTGAATAGGACACTTTCACTTGATTCAATTAATCATTGAGCATAATGCCACTGAATTAAAACCTTTTCCTTTCTCTTCTTAAGACCTCCACTGTCAAGGTGAAGTTTGATGCAGTTTTGAAGTAAAGGGGAGTCAGAATTGTGCCTTTCCTTAAAAATGAAACAAAACAAAACAATATATATATACATAAAATTTATATACACATATATATATATGATAGATATAATGTATAAATATATATTTATATATCATAGATATAATATATAGATATTTATATTTGTATATCATTGATACAATATATAAATATTTATACTCATATATGGTTTATATATAAAATTTCATATTTATGTATGGTTGATATACTATATAAATATACATTTACATATGATAGATATAATATATAAATATATCACATAGATTAAAGAAATATTTATTTTATTTTTATATATATATATACATATATATATTTAAAAATCTACTTACAACAAGAACAGCTTTGAGAGCCACACTCTCACACACTCCCTCTCTCTCTGTTAGGCTTCATTTGATAGCTATGAACTGTGGATAAAGAATAAATATGGCTTTTCTATGCCCTAGGACTCTCACCTGACTTATTTGTCTGACCTGGTTGAACACCACTGACCTTGGAAAGTTTAATTGAGGCTGGGATTATATGGCACTGCTTGAGGCCACCTGAATTTAGAGGGTGTGACATCCACTTTCCTTCTCTTACTGACTCTCTCTCTCATCTGCTAAGGGATGCATATGAGGGTGTTTGTGCACAGCACATTTGTGTACCCCAAACTGAGCCCAGCAGTGGAGAAAGATCCTGCTTTTCATAAAGGAAAAGATTATTGCTACCAGTGAGGAAATATTCATGTGATCTTGTGGTTTGGGTATTTTCTGACTTTGTTGTCTTTTGTTGTTGTTGCTTTTTTCCCTGGCATGTTTTTTCTCTGAGATCTAAGTTTTACAGTTCAGTCTTAAAGTTTTATAACCAGATTCTGCCTGAGAACTGAGAACTTAAAGCAGGAAGGAGAAAGAATTATATGGACACTGATTATTTACTTGTACATATTTTGCTTAACATTCTTTAATTAAATTTAATGAAAGCATATGATGAATGCTGATCATTTCATTCCTTTTGGTTGTCCAATAAAGTTATAGATGCTTAAAACTCTTTGCATTTAAGCTAAACGTAAAAGAGGGGGTGGGAGGGAGGCAGAAGAAAAACCCATAAGACTGAAAGGTGGAATAAAATGAAATGACATAGATATCTGTTAGCCATAGAGTACTATCCTTCCTACTGGAGATTGTCCCCAGATGGATATAAACAGCTCTCATCTGGGTTTCTTCAAGGCAGAGGCCAACAAATAAGCACATTATGCATGGAGTCTTTTTATGGTACAGACTATTGTCCACTGGAGACCAAGCAAACACCACTAAGCAAAGCTCACCTAAGGCCACAGGCAAGTGTCAAGCCAAAAGGGAATTCCTCTCCCACCAAAAGCACTCTGCCTTTTCCACTCTGACACACCTTTTCCACTCTGACATACCTTTTCCACTCTGACATACCTTCTCCCCTCTGACATACCTTTTCCACTCTGACATACCTTTTCCACTCTGACATATCTCTTCCTTGTCATTGAAAGTTTATCAGTGCCAAAGACAACCTGGCGTGAAGCACACAAGTAGATGTGAATGTTGAATGATTGGAAAGGTTAAAATATTCCTGGATGGAAACAGTCAATGAAACATCCTCAAAAGTAAAACAATCTCATGATGCTTTCAAGGCCAAAATTACCCACTCTGCTTTATTTCTAATGTGCTGCCCAGACTAAAACTGTGCTCGCTTTCTGTTCGTAGGTGTTGTAGGAAATGAAATGAGGAGAGGGTTGCTGTTAAGAGCAGCAGCAATTCCCCTATCACTCTCCAAGAGGCTATGCCATGAATCAGGATGTATTTTATTATTTTTATAGTTCTATGCACTGACTGAAAGCTTACCTGAGTCTCTTGCAAGATAATACAAAGACATAGATGCATTAAAATCCTGGAGAAGCTGTCAACTAACTATGTGCTGTTTGCGATTCGTGGTCTGATTCCCAGTCTCCATATTGCTAAATCCACAAAAATTACCACCTAGGAATAATTGCATCTGCCCAGGAAAATATCCAAGATGGGTGAAGAAAGCATAACAGTAAAGCTATCTGCAGCTGTCTCTCATCATTGGTGACATCCTACAGGCATTGCATGCAAACTGTTTTTTTGGAAGACTGGTGAACGGAAGAGAATTTTAGGATTAATAACAGACCTCAAGAGGGAATTCTGCCTTCTTCTCTCCTTTTTAGCAATCCCTCTCTTCCCACTTGGTGAAGCAGCAGCTTAAGTGGCAGACCTATCCAGGCAGCCAAGAATAACACCAGTCTGTGTAGCTGAACTGTTTCAACAGAGCTGTGCTATGCTCCACAAACCAATTCAATACGCTGCGTTATTGCCATCCGACAGCTTAGCTCTGAACATCTGGGAAGCTGAATACTCACCCAAATCCAAACATTGCCACTGCTGATCACATTAACATTTACACTGATTTTAACTCAATTTCCATCCAATCCACCAGCTTCCAGCTTTTACCATGCTCTCAGAGCTACAGTCAAGATTTCAGAATTCACCTACTTACTAGCAATACACCCAAGACCCTAAGCAGGGCAGCAAGGGCTCTCCCACAAGAATATCATAAAGTCTGTAAATCAAATATATCTATTGAAAGAGCCTCATTGTAAATCTGAAACTATCATACCTTCACAGGATCACAGGATGTGGAAGGGACCCAAAGAAATCAATGAACCCGAGCCCCCTGCCAGAGCAGGACCATACAATTTAGTTCAGGTCAGGGTGGAACACATCTGAACAGGCCTTGAAAGTCTCCAGAGGAGACTCCACAACCTCTCTGGGCAGCCTGTGCCAGTGCTCTGGGACCCTTGCAGTCAAGAAGTTGCCCCTTGTGTTGAGGTGGAACCTCCTGTGCTGCAGCTCCCATCCATTGCTCCTTGTCCTATCCCAGGCAGCAAGTGAGCAGAGTCTGTCCCCCCACTCCTGACCCCCAACCCTCAGATATTTGTAAATGTGTATTAGATCCCCTCTCAGTCTTCTCTTCTCCAGACTAAGCAGCCCCAGGTCCCTCAGCCTCTCCTCATCAGGCAGTGCTCCAGTCCCTTCATCATCATTGTAGCCCTCCACTGGACCTCCAGCAGGTCCCTGTCCCTCTTAAACTGGGGAGCCTAAAACTGAATGCAGTACTCAAGAAGAGATCTCACCAGGGCAGAGTAGAGTGATCTGTTGGACACACTCTTCTTAATGCCCCCCCACAGGATCCCATTGGTCCTCTTGGCCACAAGGGCACATTGCTGTCCTATGGATGTCATCCACCAGCACTCCCAGGTCCTTCTCCACAGGGCTGCTCTCCAGTAGATCATCTCCCAACCTGTACTGGTGCAGTTTATTGTTCCTCCCCAGATGCAGGACTCTGCACTTGTCATTGTTGAGCCTGATTTGGTTCCTCTGTGCCCAGCTTTCAGGCTGTCCACGTCTCTTCAACAAAAGCTGACCTGCATGTATTTATTATAAAAGAGAAGGAAAAAAACAAAAACCCAAACCAACCAAACAAACCCCCCACAAAACCAAAAACAAGCAAAAAAACCCCAACAAAAACCCCACACCAACCACTCTAATAGAGATACATTTCTGAAGCACTAGAGACAATAACACACACACACACACACAAAAAAAACCAAACAGGAAAGGAGATTTTTTTTCTCTGTGATCCTTATTTATTACATTTTTAATAGAAAGTCAGTGGTGGTCTTATCTGATGTCATTTGGTTTAGGTTCCATGGTATTTTTTTGTATTTGACCAAATTCCCTTATCTTCTCATTGCTTGTATTCTGCTCTGCCAGCATCCAACAAACTGATACACTTATCTCCAATTTTATAATAAAGTTTCAGCTTCCACAGGATAAAAATAAAAAAAAAAAAAAAAAGAGAGAATGGAGAATGGAGAAAGGAAAATTGCATCTGAGATACAAAACGTATCCAGCATGGGTGAGTGTCAAAGAAGGCAGCAGTCAACCTTCTTGCTATAGAAACTTTAATTGTTAAAGATATTTGTCTCATAGACTTAAGACTATGTCTTGTCTTTTTTTTTTTTTTTAATTCATAGTTATTCCTGTTTATATGGTCAAATTAAGAAAACTGTCATGATCTCAAGCACTATCCTGTGAATATTTTGAAGTAAGGTTGGTGATCATTAGTTTTCTGTGATTCCAGTTAATAGCCAAAGGTGAGGAGATAATGAGAAGACACAATTCTGAGGCAAGGAGTACAAACCAAGGGCTAATGAAGAAGTTATTGTGCAAATGTTCATCTCTACTTTAGAGTTTTATTTGCCATTCTCATGACATTTTTCTCTTCTCCCTCTTCTTTAGGTTTCAGACATGCCATAGTTAATCATAGAATCACAGAATGGTTTAGGTTGAAAGGGACCTCAAAGATCATCTAGTTCCAGCCACCTGCCATAGGCAGGGACACCTCCCACTAGTACAGGTCACTCAAGGCCTCATCCAACCTGGCCTTGAACACCTCCAGGGAGGGAGCAGACACAACCTCCCTGGGCAACCTGTTCCAGTGTCTCACCACCCTCACTGTAAAGAACTTCTTCCTAACATCCAGTCTAAATCTCCCCTCTGCTAGTTTAAACCCATTGCTCCTTGTCCTGTCATTGCAAGTGTCAATAATAGTTCTCTCACTCAGTCTCTCCATAACTCTACCAAAAATGTTACACTTGACTTACCTTAACTTGATGTGAATATGTCCTTACTTGGTTTTAACTCTTCCTCAGAGGTTCCATCTTAGGTAGAGTCCTTTTCTTTTCTGTACAAGCCAAGATCTTGTTTGCAAAACAAATAAGCCTCACTCAATCACCCACTTTTTTGTTCAAATTATAAACAAGGCGTATTTATTAAGAGTTAAAGATGCATTTTTTCCCCATTTTTGTTAAAATTAGACAAAAAATAAAAACACAGAAATCAAAACTAAAGAGCTAGAGAGATGAAAGTGAACAGAGAATGAGTCAGATGGGAGCCAGATTCCCAGTTGATGGAGCAACACCAGTTTAAAGTATCTGAGGACCTGGCCCAAGATTTGCTTTATTTTGCTTTGGTTAGGGAAATACATTAGACTGGGCTGGTTGTGAAGAATCTGAGGTAATGACCTTATTATATAGGTGTCATACTCAGACAAAATGTGACAACCACACCTTTTCATTTCCTCAGTAGCCTTTAGGAGATGTAAGATTTAGTATCCTACAGAACATTTTAAGCTTGAGAAAGTTCTTCTGGTTTCTTCTGGTTTCATATGAGTCCTGGAGACCGTGAAAGAGATTACAATGCTTTATATTCATTTCTCTCAGCTCGTGAGAGTTAAGCCAGTGGACTGATGCTACAGTCTCCTCCTCATCACTGATTTGCAGTAGTAGTAGATCTGAAACTACAAGTGCTTCCCCTCCAAGTCAGAAAACACAGCTATTTGCAACAGCAGCTCCACATTTTTTTTCACAGTCCTGCCAAGTTCCAGACCAAAAATGTCAGCATTGCCACGGCTTCTGATCTTGTGCAGCCATCAGTTTAAAATGTGCAATTTCCATGCACATCTATTCTGGGCTCAGTGCAATTTCAATCCCCAGGACAGCCAAGGCATGGTGAGATCAAGTCTGCTTACTCTGTTTCAAAGTCAGGTTGATTGAAAAAATAAGAAATAAAAAGGAGAGAATAGCAAGACTGAACAAAACAAACCAAAAAAGTTCTTGTATGTATTGCCTGTCTTTACTTTTTCCCCACCTGACAGGTGAGGTAAAATCCATTGGAATATTCTGTCGTGGGATAGTGGCTGAAAGCTGCCAGGTCTTTTGAAAGGCTTTTATTACCTGCACATCATTCAGCTGTCCTCAGAGGAAAAGACATGGGATTTTTGGTATCTGAGCACATGCATAAACAGATTCAGATCTCAATGAGGTTCCACAGATGGAGATCCACAGAGGAGACAATTTGCTGTGAGTCATCCAAGCAAGGGAAGACGTGGTTCTGATACAATCTCTTATGCTCTCTCTGTTTCTCATTCTCAGCTAACAAAGGGAACATTAGCATGTACCTCTTGAAACCATGTTTTCTAGACACTCACCTGGAGTCTAGGGAATCCTCAAGTCAGAATGAAGTGCATTGAGCAATTCACTGAGCAGTCCTAAGTGACTTGCAACTATTGAAACAAGACTGATTTCCACACGTCTGAATGTTAAAGATCACTGTGACATATTTATATTCCTTGTCACAATATTGCTCAAAAACATGAGGTTCTGGGAAGCAGACACATCACCAGACGCTGTTGATTGGTGCAATGAACCACCCTCCATGTCTGTTCTTCCCAAGATTCTTAAAGCAGCAAAAGAATGGAGGGAGTTGGACCTGCTTTAGCTTATAGTCTCCTGATTCAACAAATTTCTGAGACATTTTATACCCTACTGTGGAGACGAAATAGAGTCACCTGCCCCTGTGCAGTAAAGTCCCCAAAGGGACTTTGAGCATCCTGGTCTTATGGAAGGTGTCCCTGCCCATGGCAGCAGGGTTGGAACTAGATGATCTTTAAGCCACCTTCCAATCTAAATCATTCTATAAATCTATTAAAAAGTTTCATGTCATGAAGCTACAATTTTCATTATGTTACTTCTAAGTGTGTTAACAATGTGGCTTACCTGGAGGACTATCTGTGCAGGCCAGCACAGACCTAGATTGTTCCTTATCTAGGGCTTGTGAACAGTTTACACTCTGCGATAGAATCTCTACCATGCAAACCACTGAGGTCACTCAGGTTTATCCTGTAATGGGAACCTTCTTTTTCTTTTCCTCATACCATACAGACAAATTTAAGAATCTGCTGTGTAACTGCAGCTAAAGATGAGATCAAAGAATCCTTTTTTGCTGTCCAGCAGAAGGTAGTAAATTGGGTGGTGAATGGTTGAGAGTAGCCCTGAGGAAAAGGACCTGGGGGTCTGGGGTGATGAAAACCTCAACATGAGACTGCAGTGTGAGTGCAACCCAGACAGTAGTTGAGTCCTGGGCTGCAGCAAGAGCAGTGTGGGCAGTAGGGTAAAGGAGGGGATTTTGCCCCTTTGTTCTGCTTTCCTCAGACTGCATCTGGAGCACTGTGTGCAGTTCTGGAGCCCCCAGCACAGGAAGGACATCAAACTGTTGGAGTGGGTCCAGAGGAGGCCACGAAGATGCTCAGAGGGCTGCAGCAGTTCTGAGAGGCTGACAGGCTGAGAGAGTTGGGGTTCTGCATCCTGGAAAAGAGAAGGCTTCCAAAAGACCTTAGAGTAGCCTTCCACTATCTGAAGGGGGCTACAGGAAGACTGGGGAGGGACTGTTGACAAGGTCTTCCAATGTCAGGACAAGGGGCAATGGGTTTGAACTGGCAGAGGGGAGATTTAGATTGGATGTTAGGAGGAAGTTCTTTCCAGTGAGGGTGGTGAAACACTGCAACAGGTTACCCAGGGAGGTTGTGGCTGCTCCCTCCCTGGCGGTGTTCAAGGCCAGGTTGGATGAGGCCTTGAATGACCTGTACTAGTGGGAGGTGTCCCTGCCTATGGCAGAGGGTTGGAACTAGATCCTTGAGGTCCCTTCCAACCTTACCATTCTGTGTCTCTATGATTCTAAATTTCAAGGCCGCAAATAAAGAACCTTCATCACAGGTTCTTTATCAAGAGGGTAGTGGAACACTGGACAGGCTGCCCGGGGAAGGTGGTCAAGGCTCCATCCCTGGAGATACTCAAAGTGACACTTGACAGGGCTCTGGGCAACCTGATCTAGTTGAAGATACCCCTGCTTACCGTAGAGAGGGTGGGACTAGGTGACCTTTGGAGATGTCTTCCCACCTAGACTATTGTATGATTCTATTCTATGATATACCTATGCATGTGTCTATACATATATATGTGGACTTCTGTGTTTTGCACTTCAGCCTTTTTTGGAGGGCATTTTTTATGCTTATTTACCATTCCCCTTAGCCCATTCAGTACCTCAGTTTCAACTGTATGAGGCACAATTTGATTTCCAATGCTAAGACATTTTAAACAATGCATTTAATGCCACGAGTGGCTTGAAGCAACATCCTGAAGCAACAGGCTATCTTTCCCTAGGCTCAACAATTAAGATTCACTGGAGTATGAAGGTCAATGGGAGACTCAGGAAAGGGCAAACAGTCTGGTATGATTACACTATGTCTGAACCAAGCTGGCTTTCCCAACAAAAATGTGTCAAGTAATGCAGACAACTCATAGATACGAATTTCTTCTCTGTGCTTCTGCCAGTGTTATATTTGAAGAATCCTGCCAAAGAGTTCAGTCCCAAACCTTGTGTTTTGTATTAAATAATAAGATTTAATAAAAACTGTTTATATTATCATGACATCAGAAAAAGAAATGTAATAATAACCTCTTTCCCAAGCTCACATTTTAACGTATCCTGGAACACAGAAACTGAACCGTGACTGATGCTGAATGACAAGCAGCAAGAAAAGGTCCATCTGCAGCTCCTCCTCGCCCTTCTCCAGGACTGCATCTAGCCTGTTGCTGCCTTCCTTGCTGGTTTTTATTTCTCAGGACAGTTCAGCAGCATGCAGAGGACCAGATGGGCTGGCAATAGCAATTTCTGTATGTCTGCTTTGGACACTGGACAACATTGGCCAAAATGAAACCAAGATATCTGCAATAGAGGGCCAGAAGAGAAACCATAGTGGAAAATGCTTTCAAAGGCCTCAGTACACTCATGACTTCTCTCTTGCATGGGGCATACCCTCTCCTGGATCTCATGTTTGTGATAAGTAGCTCCAGCACTGAGCTATGCTACACCTGGAGATACCACTGAGTGCAGTCAAATGATAACATCCTGGAGGTAGCAGACCTATCACAAGGGCACAGTAAATGAAGTTGCCAAAGTGAAGATGCTATGTGGCCTGTTCATTCAACAGTTGTTAGTACTTGAGAGTAAAATAATTGATTTAGGGTTTGGTGCAGTGTAGTAAAAGATCAACACACAATTAAAAGCAATTAGAGGTCAGATTTGTTGAGCTCAACGATGCAGTAGAAGATTCTGGCCTCTGAGGAGAGACAGCTTCATCTGGGACCTATGATGAGTTTACTGTCCCAGATGCCCATCCTGCTACTCCTTTCACAGTTATATCAGTTATGGAGTCAATCAGTTCCTGAACCATGAAAGTTTCCCAAAAGCTGTTTGAAAACCAGGTGGAACTGGCAATGATTTACCATAAAATGATGGTGTGTCAGAGGCTGATGGACTGTTATAGATGTCTCTGCAGTAGAGGCAGGGATCGAGGCAGTAACCTCATCAGACTGCCAGGCAAGGCCACTGTGTCAATCAAAGCCTTTGTTACAGACCTGCATATCAAGTTTTCCATGTATGAAATTCCCTCACCAAGACACACGACAAGGCCTTTCAGTTCATGTGGGTTGGTTGATGCAAAGCTCAACATTAGCTGACAGTGCATGCACAACCCAGACAGCAACCATGTGCTGGGCTGCAGCAAGAGCAGTGTGGTCAGCAGGGCAATGGAGGGAATTCTGCCCCTTTACTCTGCTCTACTCAGACCTCACCCAGAGTCCTGTGTACAGTTCTGGAGCCCCTCACACAAGAAGGACATCAAACTGTTTGAGTGAATCCAGAGGAGGCCACGAAGACGCTCAGAGGGCTGCAGCAGTTCTGCTCTGAGGACAGGTTGAGAGAATTGGGCTTCTGCAGTCTGCAGAAGAGAAGGCTCNGTCAGCAGGGCAATGGAGGGAATTCTGCCCCTTTACTCTGCTCTACTCAGACCTCACCCAGAGTCCTGTGTACAGTTCTGGAGCCCCTCACACAAGAAGGACATCAAACTGTTTGAGTGAATCCAGAGGAGGCCACGAAGACGCTCAGAGGGCTGCAGCAGTTCTGCTCTGAGGACAGGTTGAGAGAATTGGGCTTCTGCAGTCTGCAGAAGAGAAGGCTCCCAGGAGACCTTGGTGTGACCTTCCAGTATCTGAAGGGGGCCTACAGGAGGACTGAGGAGAGACTATTTATAAGGTCTTGCAATGACAGGACAAGGAGGAATGGGTTTAAACTGGCAGAGGAAAGATTGAAACTAGATGTTAGGAAGAAGTTCTTTCCAGTGAGAGTGGTGAGACACTGGAACAGGTTGCCCAAGGAGGTTGTGGCTGTTCCCTCCCTGGAGGTGTTCAAGGTCAGGTTGGATGAGGCCCTGAGCAATCTTGGGCATCACTGAGCAGAGCCTGGTTCCATCCTCCTGGCACTCACCCTGCACATCTTAATTAACATTGATAAGGTCACCTCTCAATCTCCTCTTCTCCAAGCAGCAGAGCCCCAGCTCCCTCAGGCTCTCCTTTTAGGAGAGATGTTCCATTCCCTTAAGAGACTGAAGCTGGGAAAGGGGAGACTTAGACTGGAGATTAGGAAGAAATCATTCACAGTGTGGGTGGGGAGACCCTGGCAGAGATTGCTCACGGAGGTTTTGAATGCTCCTTCTCTGTAAGTGCTCAAGGCCAGGTTAGATGAGGTCTTCAGCAACTTGAGATAGTGGGAGGTGTCCCTGGTCGTGGCAGGGAGGTTGGAACTGAATGATTTTGAAACTCCCTTCCAATCCAAACCAATATATAATAAAAACTGTAGGCGACCTGTCTCCAAAGGCCTGGAGTGATAGGATGAGAGGCAGTGGTTTGAAATCAGAGAAGAAAAGGTTTATGTTGGCTGTTAGGAACAAGTTTTTTGCCACGAGGGTGGTGGAACACTGCATAGGTTCCCCAGGGAGGTAATCGAGGCCCTATCTTTGGAGATGCTCAAGGTCAGGCTCAACAAGGCTCTGAACAACCTGATCTAATGGAGGATGTCCCTGCTGACTGCGGGGAGGTTGGACTAGATGACCTTTGGAAGTTCCTTCCAACCCAAACCATTCCATGATTCCATGACCAGATCTAGTGGGAGGTGCCCCTACTTACGGCAGGGGGTTGGAATTAGATGATCTTTGAGGTCACTTCCAACAGAAACCATTCTATGATTTCCTTCAAAATGTGGCTAAGTGAGATTTAAGGGGGGATATATCTGGCAACACTGAATCCTGTGTAGAAGATCAGTCTAAGGGGTCTATCCTCTACAAAGATCTGGTCAAGGATAACATGTCACCTGAAACCATCTAAACCTATCACAGATTCTACAAAGGAAAGGAATCAAAGTGAAATAATAAGAGTAGTTATTTCCCAATTTCTCTTTGTTTTCCCGTTAACCAGACACATCAGTAGTGACTCAATTATATAATCATAGAATCATAGAATCATAGAATGGTGAGGTTGGAAGGGACCTCAAGGATCATCTAGTTCCAACCCCCTGCCATAGGCAGGGACACCTCCCACTAGCACAGGGCACTCAAGGCCTCATCCAATCTGGCCTTGAACACCTCCAGGGAGGGAGCATCCACGACCTCCCTGGGCAACCTGTTCCAGTGCCTCAACACCCTCACTGTAAAGAACTTCCTCCTAACATCCAGTCTAAATCTCCCCTCTTCCAGTTTAAACCCATTTCCCCTTGTCCTGTTGTTGCAGGACCTTGTAAATAAATAATAATAATAACAGCAATAATAATAACAGCAACAACAACAGAAATAAGGGGCTGGGGGGAAAAAAAATGTGTCTGTTATGTTAGGAAAAGAACAATTCCATCATAGTATTATCTATATATGGTCCAATGTTAGTTACCAGACCTTGAAAACTGGGCAAGGCATAAATAGGAAGGTTAAGGCAGTTCTGGCTGAGTGGGGAAACGAGAAGGCCAAATGTATATTAGTCAAAGAAAGAAAAATAATATCCCAGAAAATGAATAAGATATAACTATCCTCAGAATAATACTATATAAATACATTTGCTGTAGGTCACATAAAAGATTCATGGCACACACATGTACAGGTCAAATTACCTTTAAATATTAAATTTCTTTCCAGCAGGGAAGGATTTCAGATTTATGCTGTTTTCATAAAGAAAAAGGATGCACCCCATGCATTATTATTTGCTGACAAATGATAGCTTCTAGGTTTGCCTGCAAGGTATAGGTTAGAAACCATCTTTTTTCACGATTAAAAAGATAAGTGAATCATTATGATGTTTATCTCTTCCCCAAGTTTCTTCTGCTTCTTTTCTTTTCTTTTTTTTTCTTTTCTTTTCCTGTGGTTCATTAAATCAATATTTTCTTATTGTAGGACTATAGAAGCTACCTATTAGGTCACTTCAAGTAGTCCATTTCCCTGCTAATATAGTATTTCCCCCCTGCAGCACATTTTGGGTAGTCTGACCTTAAAAGATTCAGCAACAAGCTTGGGTTGTTCCCTGAAGACATGAATGCACACACATCTCAGTGTTCAGACATTAACAGGTCTAAGCAGGAATAACAGAACCACAAAAAAACTTGCAATGAAAATCGGGTAAGAACTCAAAAGCTTAGTATGCAGTGGCACAAGAGTGGTAAATCTATCAAACAACTGGTAACAAACTATTACTGCTGGATTTATGGTTCTAGTTTGGCCTTTATCAGTTGAAAACAAGTGTGTTATTATCTCCTGGCTCTTTGATGATCAGCGTGGAATGAGCTGTGACTCTTCCAGATGGATAGATGTTCAAAGTGTGTCACCAACTTCGCATGGATGGGCCTGAAAGTTGATCTTGATTACAGTCAAGCAACTCATTCACTCAAACTGTGTTTAAAGGGCTGGTACAAGGTCATAATAAAAATACCTTCCAAGAACATTACAATTAAAAGTACTCTGAGTATCTTTAATAGCATACAGATGAAGATTCATTATCAATTTTAATTGCTCTGTGGTTTTTCACCTAAGGTAGGAGAAATTAGTGTTCCTTCCAGACTGGCCAAGCCTATGGAAGCACACTCTTTGCTTTCATCAAGGCTCAGAGTGAGACTAAAACCAGGGCAAACATCCAAAGGTTCTGCCAGACTTTAGCTTACTTTCAGGGTAAGCAGTAGCACTGAATTTTGGAAGAGATTAACCATATATCTCTCTGATTCTAATGGCATCTACTTAGAAGAAGAAAAAGAAGGAAAACTTCATTATTGCTGTTTTCTCTACCTAGAGAGCTTAAAAGATTTCTTCGCTTTCCACATATACTTGAAGTAATTTCATGAACCTGTTCACTTGTAGAGTTCTGAGTCATAGGGCTCTGGTGCATTTAGCAACGGTGAACTCCATCCATTCCCCTTCCTCCCTCCAGTAGTTTGAACTAATATTTCTGACTGCAAAGTGGCTGAGGAGGTACCTTCTACCACCCCTGCACTAACCTCTGGCAGAGAGGCAGTAACCTCCGGCAGCCGAGACCACCAGAGTTTGTGAGTCAGAGCCTTCAGGCTATGAACTCCCAAGAAGAGAGGCAAAGTTCAAGGCAGAACATATTGCACAGAGGAAGCTGCCTCCATGAGCTGCTCACTGGAAAGTACAGAGCATTTTGTCCTCGTTCATCCAGGGGTAAATACAGAACCACGGCTAAGTCACTTCAAGGGACTTCTGTCACACCGTGGCTGTTTGCATGTAAACCCTGGCCCTGCAGGAAAACCCTGCAGTCAGATTATTGATTAATCTTCCTCACTGCCTCTCTGGCAGGATCTAGGGGAACCCTCCTCACTATATGCTACGTACCAAAGACCCTTCCTAGTAAGGGCTTTTGTGAAGTCATTAGCCGCTGGTGCGCTGCTTATGCAACTTGGGTTCTATCTCCAGTGGTGGTGGTAAGATCCTCCTCTGGCTCAGGCAGTCCTGGTGGCCTCACTCTGCTGCAGGCACTGCCAATTCAACCACCATTATTTCCCCAGGATTATTTTTAATTGTGGGATGTCCATCATTTGCAATTAAAACCCTGTTGAGTCCTCTTGAATAGGACTTTTTATATTGATTTAAGTCAACAGAAATAATAAATACAATGAAGTATAGCACTTCAGCCAGGAATTGTCAAACTTGGGAGCTTAAAATTCACAGCTCTCAAGTCTTCATTAGACAAATAAAACTCAGTGGGTGGAGAAACCCATGGAAGGCAAATACAAAAGAAGCATGTTACACACGGGTGCAAATTTGTTTTCCTTTCACTGCAAGTGAACACTCAGGGGGAAATGTTTGCAGCGTGAGCCCAGCTCTAATTTCAGTAATCCCCACAGCTTCTTCTGAGGGCGGGAAAACCATTCTTTCCATTCATGGAGTTGATTTTTATTTTGTTTGTTTTGGTTTTTGGGTTTTTTTTTTTTTTGTTACCTCCATGCTCCAGCCACTCCTGCAGACCATCTGGCAGAAGTGAACTGGCTAACCTCATTTTCCAAAGTGCACACCTCACCCCATTGCTCCAGCCACCGTCCCTCTGCCTAAGGACACAGACATGGGAGATTTCTTTCTCTTTTCTCTTCATTTTCTTTTCTTAGTGTCAAGGCTTTAAGGGGGATAGTGTCCTCCTTTCTTACCTCAGCCTCTTGATCTCGGTGTGCTCTCTTTTCGCTCTCTTTACCCCTGCCCTCTCTCCCCGCCTGCTTTGTGTTTTATCTCTGCCTGTAAAGTTGTGTGATTCTGGATAGAGAAGTCACCACACAAACAGGATAGAATTCACCACAATGGCTGTTTTGTTCATATACATTTCACTGTCTGTCTCTCGTCGGAGTGTGGCTATCATCTTCTACTAACAATATCCCTGGGTAAATGATAAAGTCAACTCTGGAGTAAAGCTAGACGTTTTATCAGCATGTTCAAACTATCCCCTTACAGCTCTGTACTTGCCAACTGCACATCCTTTTCCTACACAAAGACTCAATGCACATTAAAAAGGCACTTATTGAAGCTGGTGTTTGTTTGCAGAGAAGGTGTGGATCTTGCTTGCTGTCACCTAGTTACCCTCCATGTTTTTCCTCTCATCACCCAGAGAAAACTGGGTGATGCAGTTATGCTCTCTGACAAGCTCTTGGCTCAGGTTTGAGGTTGCTTTGCTTCTTGCCAGGTCATTCTTCTTCATTCCCCTGCTAATGTCAACTGATGGATTTCCCCTATGCTGACGACGGAGCTGATCTAATGCCTTGCTGCGGGAGAAAAGTCACCACAGACACAAGATAAAAGATAGGAAGCTCTGAGGTCTGTGTTGGCTGGTATCCTGAAGCCACAAGAAATTGATAACAGGGGACCCTAATATACTGTCCATACATCAAAACGGAAGAGAATGATAAACCTCTTAAAGTCTTTCCCACTCAAAAATTTGGCAATCAGATGGATGCTGTGAAACAATCCCCTAATAAAACAAAGGCATCTATGACATGCCAGGCAAGGATTAGCAGCCACCTGTATTGATAAAGTTTGACCTGTAACAAAAAGTAGATCTGTGAAGCAAAGGTGGTTCTTATGTCCATTTATTTTTCTCTATAGCATAAAGAGCAGCCAAGGTTAGTGGGTTTGGATGCAAGTGCTACACTTTGCTTGGAAATGCTCTTTTTATACTTGTCTCTCTGATGTCAGGATCTGAGCAGATTTCTCACAAACTGAATTCTTTTTCAAGTACAGTAACCCCTTGCTTTCTGTCCTTTTCCTCACACCCATTCAAAATAAAAAGCCTCTGCAGAAGACTTGCTCTGTCTTCTGAGTTTATATAGCAGTTAGTGCAATAGGACCCTAATCCTGGCCGGATGTTTAAGAGATTAGGAAGAGGAGGAGGAGGCCTGTTTGTACAGAAGGCTTTCTCTTGTTAGTCAAATAAAGAGAAATTTTCCTACTGCTTTAATTCTCAACTGTTTTGACCTCTTACATCAGGGTTAAATTTGGCCCTTTGTTCTATTGCAGGGTAAGATACTGTGAGAAGAGATGAGCTACTACTTAATTTAGTTTCATAAGGGCTGATGCAAAGGTTTGCACTGCTCAGTTTCCAGCTTCCTTCATCCCAAGCTAATTCTACTTCAAGCCCAATGGGAGCCTAGCACCTGAATTAACACAATGTCCCAGAAGTCAAATAAATAAGAAGAAAAGGATGAAAAATTGAATTTAAAGGGAATGAAAAACATTTTTCCTTGTCCGGGGATGTGAACCCTTCTAGTTTTCCCTGAACTTAATATCATTGAGCAGAAAAAGACTGCACTATAATGATTGCTTATCTCTCTCTTTTCTCTATTCCCTTTGAACAGTGGTTGGGGGTTTTCATTTCCTATGTCATTTATAATGTGCTACTTTTTGTATTTTTGTTTTTGTTTGGCACATGTGTTGTGAAAAGAGGGCCTGGTACAGATTGCATCACTCTTCTTCATCCCAGGCAGCATCATTAATAAAGGGACCATCCGTCCTTAGACTGCAGCATATTGTCACAGGGGCTGGGTGACCTGCACAGCTGCATAAAGACTACAAAGCTCTTTAGCACTTGGTCACTGATCTGAATTCAGTCTCTATCAAGAGTAACCTCAGGCAAAATAATGTTGCTAATTTTGAAGGCATACAGCCAGCCAGAAACTGTTTCTAAAAGTGCCTATTTTCTGGTAACCTCAGCAGAAAGACCAAGGACTTCAAAACATCTGTGAAACCCAAGCCAACCTTCAACTCATAAAAGTGGTCTTTCTAGGTCAGGGTTATGGGACATTGGCAAACATATGTGTTGGATGTGCTCAACAGCACCTGCCCTGTTCTGTTTATTATCTAAGAATGTCCATCTGGAATTGTAGAAATTATAACAATTTCTTCTTTTTTTTTTTTTCCCCCCTCTATTCTGATCCTAATCCAACTCCCATTAACGTCCTATTAACTCCTTGCTGTGACAGTGACCAGAACGTTGAACTTTTTTCCCCAGTGTAAACTTCTACTGCTCATTTAACTTTTTATCCCAAAGCCAAAACAGATCTTACCTAAAACCCTGAAATTTGTTGCAGTAATATTTAAAAGAAACTTTTCTTCTGAGCCATCTTTCTAAGACATATAACAAACACTGTAAAGTAACTGACTTACTGTCCCACCTCATTTCTCCTGGGGACATTAGAAAAAGTTAAGGTTTAAGATTCATATTGAAGTCAAAACCATCAAAGCTACATAAAAGGTTGCTGCGATGCTAGATGCAGTTCTGCCTCTGCCTTGCCTAACAAGTGGCTTTAAGACAGCTAAACAGCTGAACACATCTGGCTTCAGTCACCTAAGCTTGCAGGTCACTGGATTGCTCTTTCTGTTGTCTTTTGCCATAAGGATTTTTCCCAACCAGATCGAAAGCTTTTAAGTAGCTGTATGTTTGTGCCAAACACTAATTGAATGAAAGGGAAAGATGTGAGCCAGATGCAACAGGCTAAATTCCCTCTTGAAGTTAATGGAGTTGCTTCAAGTTTAAACCAATGAATCTCCAATGAGGATCCGGGCTAGACACTCTGTTCCAAGAAACAGCAAGACACACTGAAAAATTGATACATCCTTGTCTGAAGTTAGAGAAGTAGCAGAAGATCTAGGGAAAATGTGATACAGAGATCAATTAACTTCTGATTAATGGTACCTATTTCCTGCTACAAAGCAACGCTTTGTATTCCTCACTTCTGCAAATGAGCGCAGGGATTTGCAGAAGTTAATTTCTGTATTTTGTGGTGCATATTTCACTTGAGTGCCTTTTATCTGATTTTTTTTTTTCTATGTCAGTAGATCGACCGCTTCACATCTGCGTAGCAGCTTATGAAGCAATGTTTGTCAGTTACCTTCTTCACTGTCACTTCTTTAAGACACAATCCGTCAGAAGGCAGCACTCAGAACTAGCGATGGCTCAGTGGTAGAGATGAGACAATATGCAGAGTTGTAATGTTGGAGATACTTCCCCAACGTCATGGTTTAAGTTAAACCAGTACAGAAATCCTCTTCTCCTCAGAAGCTGCTATTTCCCTGTGAAGTTCCCAAATTAATGGGCAGCCCACATGAACACACAACATAGCTTTGTCAGTAGGGGTGTATGAAATAAGTGGATTTGAGCAGGAAGATTTCCCATACTTAGGAAGTACAACTATTTTATGTTTCCTTTCCTATGTTAAAGTAGCTTTAACATAAATTGAGATTTCAAAATAAACTTTTATTATGAGTCAAAACAAAGCATTTCATCTGCCTAACATCAGAGTATTCACTCCCACAGTGACCTTTTAAACTTGAAAGAATTGCACAATAAATACTGACTTTTCTTTCATAAAAGTCACTTGAAATGAAAAAATAAATCCATGCCTCAGTATAGACACATGATATTTCAACATTACTGAAATACTTCATTGCATTGCTTTAGAACAGCAAATGAAATGGACACTTCCCTCTAAAATAGATGATTTTGGTAAAAGCTGCAATTCGACTCCCCAGAACTGTTCAATAAAAATCCTGCCTGGCTCAAAATCGGGCATGCTCCTTTTGAGAGAAGTGGAAGTGGAGGCACTGTGTAAAAACCTGACCACCCATGAGAGGTTTGCTGTTGATTTCAATACAACCCAGATTTTCCCCATGGAATTCAATGGCGTCATGAAATTTAGAAGTACTGGCTCCACACTATTCAATGGCAGCAAGAGATTAAAGAGGAGTTACACAGGATGGTGATAGTAGAATGTAATGTATATGGTCCAGATTTAGTACATATCACACAATAGGCCACAGAGGTGAAAGGGGAGCTGGGCAGGAATTCCAGCTGAACTAGCTCACTTGTCCCTAATCCCTCCTATCTGATGAACTGCCCCTGGCAAGGACCACAGTAGTACAAAAATTATGCCAGTGTTCATGTGTCAAAGGTGATAGAAAGCTAAAAATCACTTTGCATCAGATGGCTGTAAAAGATTTCCAAAGTTTGTCCTGGATCAGTTTCCCCAGCTATTGAAGAAACAAAAGTAGAGCTCCCCATCAGTGCTTATCAGCACTAATTCCTGTATACCGTTTCTGAAAGGTTTCAGTTCAGACTCGTTTTGTCCATCAGCTTGGTTCACAGGTGTGTCAACAGGGGAATATGAAGAGACCAGAATTAAAACCACTGTCTGGATCAGAAAGCAATCCAGGGAGTGAAAGGTGGGGGCAGGCAAAGAAAAAAAAAAAAAACAACAAAACAAAACAAACAAACAAGCAAACAAAAAACAAAAAAACACACACACCAAAGGGGGAAAAAAAATTCCACAAAGAACCACAGAAAGAAATTCTTCAGATTTATGGGAATAAACTAGATTCCTCTGGTCTGACAGGTGAGTATACTTGTAGGTCTACCTGTAGACTCTGATTAGCACTCAAAGGTAAAGAAAATGAATCAATTTTCATTTCCCTTTCCCTTGCCAAAGGTCCTGTGTCATTCTACAATTGCCACACTGTGCCAGACAGTCAGTGCCCATTGCTTCCTGCCCCAGCAGAACATCTTGGACTGCTGGCACTTTTGCACTGATGTTGTCTAAGTCCTGCTTTAGTGCTGTTTTCTGGGACATGCTTATTCCAAAAAGCTTTTTGCTAGGCCTGAAAACTGTTCTACATGAAAGTGTGTTGCTTGCCACCTCCTTGTGCAGACTTTTTTAAGCCCTGATGGTCTCACCTCCCATACGCACACTTACTCAAGTTCTGGAGCGACCAGACTCACAAAGCTTCTTTTGACCTTCAAGCAGTGTAACTTGGGCACTATCTTTGAGTCCACTTATATCAGAATCAACATTTTAATTAATAAATTCTTTTATTCATCAGTCTCTCTCCACCACCACCCACCAACCCCAACACTCCCCCTTTTCCTCCTCTCTCTCTCTCTTTTTTTATAATTCCAGGGAAAGAGAAACAAACCACAAGCATTCATTAAGCAAACAGCTGTGGACTGGAGGAGATCAGAAGTGCAGTCTGGAAACCATGTGTGCTTCTCATGTTACAATAATTGGGAAATGATGATCAACAGCAGGTATGGAAATACAATAGTCATAGGTATACTGAAGAGAAAAAAAAAAAAAACAACTATATCCAAATGCTGCTCAGAATAATAGATCCACTCTGAAACCTAATTGATCAGTGAAGAGCTGCTTTGCAGCCCAGAGAGCACAAACAGGCGGCATGTGAAACTACTCAAGTGCTGACAGAGTTGCCTCCCCTCAAAAATATATTTATACAGAACATAATGGAAATGTCAATTAAAAACACTGTGTTTAGCTGCCACATTTATTCTCTTCTCGACCTGTGATGTAATCTGTTCATCCGTTAGCTGTTTGCAGCGCTGCAACCTGTGTCACCCCAGCACACCACGTGTTGTGCAGCGCCGCGCTCCTCCTGAGCTACCTGTGCCAGGCAGTTGTAGAAATTCTCACTGACCTGCCCTCCTGCTGCCTCACACTGGCCATGGGACATTTTGGCATGTACACCGCTGGGCTGGTGTCCACAAATTAAAATCACATGCCAGTATGCAAAGCATTCAGCTGTCTTCACGTTTCAAACAGAAATAGCCTCTTTTGTTTCACAAGTCTTTTGACTCACTTGAAGGGCCAAGGACTTTGACATGTTATCTCCACTATAAATTATCCTAAATCAGCTTCAGATATGTGGTCCATATATCACTTAATATTTGAAAGGTGGTCTTAGTAAAAGGACTTTTGGGTTCATGTCGCATCTGTACAGCATGGACATGTTCCAGTGTTCATTGGATGGGCTGTGGGACAAGCCTCAGGAATATCCAGAAGGACCTGGACAGGCTGGAGAGGTGGGCCCAGGCCAACCTCATGAAATTCAACAAGGCCAAGTGTAAGGTCCTGCATCTGGGTAGGCACAATCCCAAAGCACAAATACAAGCTGGGTGGTGAATGGTTGAGAGTAGCCCTGGAGAAAAGGACCTGGGGGTCTGGGGTGATGAAAACCTCAACATAAACCTGCAGTGTCAGTGCAGCTCAGACAGCAACCGAGTGCTGGGCTGCAGCAAGAGCAGTGTGGGCAACAAGGCAATGGAGGGGATTCTGCCCCTTTACTCTGCTCTACTCAGACCTCATCTGGAGTTCTGTGTACAGTTCTGGAGCCCCCAGCACAGGAAGTGTTGGAGCGGGTCCAGAGGAGGCCACAAAGATGCTCAGAGGGCTGCAGCAGTTCTGCTATGAGGACAGGCTGAGAGAGTTGGGGCTCTCCAGCCTGAGGAAGAGAAGGCTTCCAGGAGACCTTAGAGTAGCCTTCCAGGATCTGAAGAGGAAGGCTGGGGAGGGATTATTTAAAGGTCTTGCAACAACAGGACAAGGGACAATGGGTTTGAACTGGCAGAGGGAAGATTTAAATTGGATGTTAGGAGGAAATTAACAGTGAGGGTGGTGAGGCACTGGAACAGATTGCCCAGGGAGGTCGTGGATGCTCCCTCCCTGGAGGTGTTCAAGGCCAGGTTGGATGAGGCCTTGAGCGACCTGTACTAGTGGGAGGTGTCCCTGCCTATGGCAGGGGGTTGGAACTGGATGATCCTTGAGGTCACTTCCAACCTTACCATTCTATGATTCTATAATATTCTCCATCTCAGAACTGAAGTGAGCAGAGCTGCAGGTACTTTGCCATGGTTCTAATGTTGTTATAGCTTTATGCTGTATTGGAGGAATATGTAATCATTAAAAGTCTCGTTTTCCACCCGTCATTGACCTCCCTGTTGAGAACACACACATGCACACGTAAAATCAAATTATATTATTAAAATACATCTGGACTAAGAGTTTGGATTAAGACTGATGACCTGGTTTTCATAGGCTTCCCAGCTGATTTTGGCAGAGCACTCCAGTCACAACTGGTCAAAGTTCACCCCAATACTCAAAGGTTTTATTCCTTAAGGTGATGGTTTTTAACAGTAAGTGCCCCACCTCTTTATTCATTTCCCTACTAAAAATAAAACTGAGCAAGACCAAAATACTTATTTTCCCACTCCCAATGTGGGACAAGTGGGTAGTGAATGATCTCCAAGGAAGAAAAATAGGAAGAGAAAGGGACAGATTCAGTGTTTTCAATGATCATCAAACTCAGAAATACTTCTTTTAATGCAACCATCACATATGAGTGCTCTGATCACTATAAATATTCCAAGAGCACTTTAGCCATGGACCTTAATTGCTGCTACATCGAACACCAGAACAGATCTTACTCTGAGAATAGCTCAGTTCCTGCTCCAGATTGGACAGCACAAACCAGCAAATTAATTAAGAACCACAAAATAATGATGTTTTAAAGTAGATGAATGTATGCTGCTTTTCTTTCTCTTCTTCACAGAATTACAGAATCACAGAATTAACCGGGTTGGAATAGACCTTTGAGTCCAACCTATCATCTAATAGTTTCTAATTAACTAAACCATGGCACTAAGTGCCTCATCCAATCTCCTTTCAAACACCCCCAGGGATGGTGACTCCACCACCTCCCCAGGCAGCCCATTCCAGTGCCAATCACTCTCCATGTGAAGAACTTCTTCCTAATGTCCAGGCTAAACCTGCCCTGGTACAGTTTGAGACTGTGTCTTCTTTTTCACAGCCTCACAGGACATTAGGGGTTGGAAGGGACCCAAGGACATCACCAAGCCCAACTTCTCTGCCAGAGCAGGACCATACAATGTAGTTCAGGTCACGGAGAAACACACCCAGACAGGCTTTGAAAGTCTCCAGAGGAGGAGACTCCCCAACCTCTCTGGGCAGCCTGTGCCAGTGCTCTGGGACCCTTTCAGTAAAGAAATTCCCCCTTGTGTTGAGGTAGAACCTCCTGTGCTGCAGCTTCCATCCATTGCTCCTTGTCCTATCCCAGGGAGCAAGTGAGCAGAGCTTGTCCCCCCATATCCTGACTCCCAGCCCTCAGATATTTGTAAATATGTATCAGATCCCCTCTCAGCCTTCTCTTCTCCAGACTAAGTAGCCCCAGGTCCCTCAGCCTCTCCTCACCAGGCAGTGCTCCAGTCCCCTCATCATCCTCGTAGCCTTTCCTTGGACTCGCTCAAGCACATCCCTGTCCCCCTCAATCTGATTCTGCCACTGGTTGCCTGGGAGAGGAGTCCAACCCCACCTGGCTACAACCTCCCTTCAGGTAGTTGTAGAGGGCAATGAGCTCTGCTCTGAGTCTCCTCTTCTGCAGGCTGCACACCCCCAGCTCCCTCAGCCTCTCCTCAAAGGGCTGTGCTCCAGGCCCCTCACCAGCCTTGGTGCCTTTCTTTGGATATCTTCCAGCATCTCAACATCTTTCTTAAACTGGGTGGCCCAGAACTGGACACAATTCCTTTCCCTTCATCTTTTATTTACAGTCATCCTTTCTTTACAGACGAGGTGATCCCAAAATTACAAAGATAGGGTAAAACATATGCTTCGGAAGCTGAGTGCTAGCTCTGTAGGGTCAGTCTTTTTATAGGGAAGCCCTGAAATTAAAAAGGATTTTATCAAGTCCAGAGGCCTTCCTGATGTATTTCACTAGAGTAAAAAAAAAAAAAAAAGCCTACTCTAGTGAATGAATACCCTGTTAGAGTGAACAATCATTTGGCAGCATAGGTTATTTTAATGGACACATCACTTTAAACGAAGCCTTCACCATCTGTTCTGCCCTCTAATTACAGATGCAAAAAGAACATAATTCACAATTGCATCATAAAAAAGTAAGATATAAGTGATTTAAATGCATGTGTATGTTCTTTATTCAATGCAGCATGCAGCTGTTATGTTGTTTTCATGTTTCAGACACAAATCAGGAC
This sequence comes from Eubucco bourcierii, assembly GCA_013396675.1. Taxonomy (NCBI): domain Eukaryota; kingdom Metazoa; phylum Chordata; class Aves; order Piciformes; family Ramphastidae; genus Eubucco; species Eubucco bourcierii. Next base: position 1,149,704 of record VWZE01014430.1, on the reverse strand, counting down.
GAAAATGGCTCTCCTTTGATAGAGTGAATTCTCTACACAGGACATTTTGTGTGCTGCAAGCAGGAGTTTGCTAAGGGCAAAATCTCTACTTTTCTACATAAAACCCAACTCTACACTCTGTGAGAGGAAGGTGGAATTTATATCCCTTAGCCAGCGGATGCTCAGGGCAGCAAGAGAGCCTGTTCACAGCTACTCCCCTGGAGTACTGACAGCAATAGCAGTCACTGATGTTCCACAAGGCTAATCCAGAGGATATTGAAGTCCCTGAGGGGTTAATCCATTGATATCAATGGGTCAGAATACACACACATATATAGAGAACATTTCTCTTTTTTTTTTTCTTCCCTTCTTTCGGTGTCGCAGCAAAATATTTCTTCCTGCATGGCCTTGCCTTCTTAGTTCAGTCTATTTGAATTCTCTGGGGCATGCAACCTTGCCTTTGACCCATAACCTAACATTTCAGCCCTCTTGAACACCTTGCTACAGGACAAGAGTCATGGCAAGGCACTTCCTCCAGCCCGTTACACCAGGCTGAGTTTCAGGCTAATAGAAGATTTCACAGTAGTTGCACAGTATATAGCTCAAAAAGAGAAATTGGAGAGTTCCTGCTGAGTAGGAACTCATCTATCAGTGGCAGCAAAAGGTAGGAATATGCAGGCAAATAATCCATTCTAAAACTTAAATGATACCATAAAATGAAAGAAATGCCAATTATTCTCAAGTGAGTCAAGATAGTTAAAGTGCAGCCTTTTATTGGACTAACAAATCGGTTAGGAATAAAGCACACAGGCTTTCAGGATGAAAATGTACTTTCTTCAGGTGTTGGCAGCTTTTAAATTGAGATATGGTCCAATCCAACTTTTTCTTAAGGATCAATATGGCTCCAGACATTTTATTCTTTCTTCTTTATTATTTTTTTTTCTTTTAGTCCTTTTGATCCAATAAGTTTTCTTACAAGATGGTTGTTAATTTTTTATCTACTTAGCAGAAAAAAAAATCAAATTTCAAATGAAAAATATTTTCTTTTTTTCACAGACCCATAAAATTAGGGTGTTTTTCTTTCTAGTTTCAACAGGAAAAGTAGTTTTAGTAGAACTTTATTCTCTGTGTAGTTCTTAAACTAAAAAAAAATCCCTTCTTATTCCAAGTTGGAGAATCTTCTTCTACAGCTTTGCTTATCTTGCTACAAGAACTTCATAACATCTTGATTTATCTACAGAGTAGTCTTGAATGTTTCAGGAATACTACTCTGTGCTTGAAATTAGATGAATATTTAGAATCATAGAATCATAGAATGGTAAGGTTGGAAGGGACCTCAAGGATCATCTAGTTCCAAACCCCTGCCATAGGCAGGGACACCTCCCACTAGTACAGCTCACTCAAGGCCTCCTCCAACCTGATCTTGAACACCTCCAGGGAGGGAGCAGCCACAAACTCCCTGGGCAACCTGTTCAGTGTCTCACCACCCTCACTGTAAAGAACTTCATCCTAACATTTAAATGTGCAGTGTCAATACACATTACCATCTGAGCTCAGCTGACTTCAGAAGATGATTCTAATCTCCTTTCATTGATTGCTGTGGAGGATGAATTAAAAGCCAGAAGATCCTAACAACTTCCATGGTTTGTCCTACTGCAATGAGCAGCCTTACCAGAGTCAGGCTTTACTAGACTACAGAGACTACTGTAGAATATGAATGTGAGGAATATTTCTGTCTCAACATCTGTAAAATGGGGGATACAAATGTTACCCCAAGGCTTGCCTTATGCTCAAGGTAAATTAGGAGGATCAGCCAGGGGGGTTAGAAGAAAAGTGGTCAGTGAAGATTAATAGGCAGAGGAGTCAGAGCCAGAAGCTGCTAGACCGCCCCAGCTGCTGTTCTCCCAGGAAAAGACAGACAGAGACTGACTTATCTATATTTTGGTTATTTTTCCCAAAACAATTTTCTGCAAGCCTGTGAGTGAAGTAGACATCACCACATTTTCCTTCCACAGCCTATAGTGTAATTCTCCCTATTAAAATATTCCCATTAGCCTCAAACCAGCACAATTGTCTTGAACTCCACAAATCTAAAAATTTCCACACGGAGTCTTCAAAAAGTATCTTTTTATAGGTAAGGTGAATGAAAAAAAAAAATAAATAAAAAGAAACTGCAAAATTTCCAGTAGCTATTTTTGTCTTTGCAGTCAGTTTATGAGGTAGTCAAAACATTTCATCATTCAAAATACTCAACAGAAGCAATTTGCCTTTTTTTTTTCTTTTTTTCCCCCCAAAAAATATTTTCTGTTCCTTGCCTGTGTGCTGCAGATGTAAGCTCAGTGAACACTCACATGTGGTGCGTATCTGGCTGCAGTGAAGGATGGGACACTCTCAGCTATCCTAAGCAGGACATTTGACTGTCCTCCATATGTCATGGTATTACAACCAGCACAGTCAATTCTGTTTGATAGCTGAGCATATAATATGAAGTAAAAGAAAATTGGTTAGCTATGTTGGACTTCAGACAGTTAAGACTTAAATGTAAGTCAGAAAACTTCAAAATCAATGAGAGTTTTTACAAGGCAACAACTCAGGAAAAGAGTTTACAGCACCAAGACAGCTGTGTGCTGGTAAGAATCCTAGCTGCTTCTTTGGAATAAAGAATACACTGGAAATAATGCAATCAAACAACTCCTCAAAGTGAAAAATTACACTCAAGCACCTTTCAAAAAACAGAAGGTTTTACCAGCAATTCCAGGCTGGGTATTGGTGCAAGATGCTGCATTTCTTGCGAGCAGGCTGTTAGTGTCAATTCCCAAGAAAAAGAATATTGACCAGCATTGGACTTTCCCAGTGTCATAATGTTCAGCCAACATAAACAGTTCAGACCAAGTTATTGTTTGTCTGATCTCCAAGACAGTTTTCCAACTTATGCTAATTTGTTTCTAAAAGAACTGCTTGGAGGAGGTTGCCTGTTTAGGCTTAGTATCAATTATTTTCCCCAGGCAAATAGAAGGAAAATCTTGATAGCAGAAACTTGCAACGTTTTAAATAGCTACAACAGAAAAGACTGGCTCTGGAAGGGGAAGGAAAAGGTTATTTTTTTTTTTGGTCTGAAATGAGTGGATGTTGACCTGGGTTTGGGACCAGAGCAGGGGGTGGGAGAAAGGAGACACATCTTCATGTTCTTCAGTCTGCTTGTTCATTCTTGGGGGAATCTGTCACACCCCTGGGGATGCTCTGATCCTGGCCAGCTGGAACAGCCTTCCGACAAGTCCTGCCAGCCCTGACTGTGAGAATGTCCTGAGCCTTTTTCAGCCATGCTCTCAGCCCTCCACTTTTCACAGGGCAAGAAAAACGTGGCACAGGCCCAGTTCTGCTAGTTTTATGCTGCACAAAGACACCTCTGTGAGAGAGGATTCTTGTTTTGGCTGCTTGAGACCATTTCACTCTGCTTGAACAAGGGTTGTGCCCAAGTCCTTCAATTTTTCTACTGAACATTTTTAAACTGTTGGAAAAAAACTACAATAGTATTTGGAGAGCAGGGAGGGAAGAGGGGCAGAGCAAAGTAAATCCTTCTTACCCTTGCTGCCATTTAGAGTTGAGGAATCACTCTGCATGTTAGGCAGCACATCCTCACAGGGGTTGGAGGGACAAGTTAGGTGAGGATGAAAGCAATTTCACATCACCAACTTTCAGTGCTACACTGATCATGCTAAAGGACAGCCCCTTCCAAGGGGTTGCCTCTGCTTCAGATCATGTGGGGGAGAACCATGCACCCAGTGAAGCTAAGATGCCTATGCCACTACCCAACACTAGTGAAAGGAAAAGGTGCATTAAGGCTCCCAAACTAATCTGTGCCTCCACTACCTCAGACATAATCTTTACACAACTCTAACTCCAGCACCTATTTGTCCCTCAGCCCAGTGAAAGACTTGACCTCTTTCCAGACCTGAGGTTTGCATTTACAAGCACTGCAATGTGTCTGTGTGTAAGACCAGCTGTACAATTTTAGTGCCTCTCCTTTCAGTGAGAACATGGGAGTCTGAGCACTCTGGGGGAAAATAAAAAAAAAAAAAAAAAAAAAAAAAAAAAAGCTAAGTATAAGGAGATGGAGTCAGGTTTTTAAACATAATTACTCACACAGAGATGCAGCTAGGTGCCAGCTGCTTTTCTGTGCTGCTTTAGCCCCTGATTTCAGTTGACTTGCAACAGTCAGTCTGAAAATCAGACTTTAGTAGCCTGAGTTGATTTTGCTGACTTGGAAATAAATCTCAATTGATTTCTGGAAGTGCAAGTGAGCAAAGGACACCCTCAGCAGCCTTTAACTTCAGATGATGTTCAGTGCCCCAGAAATTAGGTCACCCAAGAGGATCACTGAAAAATGCAGGCACAGAAAGAAGTGGATAGTGTTTGCTGGAGTGACTTGGGAAAGCAAGAAGTTAGTCCCTGGCCAAATTGGCCAGGACTGCTCCCAGGGGGCAGGTTCTGCCCCATCGCAGTCAATTGAACTTTGTCATTGACTCCCTGGAGTCAGTAATTTTGCCCAGGACTCTTTTTTTGCTGCCAGATAGCTGTCAAATCCACTGAGTAATTTTTTTTTTTCTTTCTTTCTATTGAAATGCATAGCACAGTGATGGGGCAGACAGTTATACCATTTGCAGAAGACAATTGTGAGGGAAAAAAA
>VWZE01014430.1:1125648-1143295 GCA_013396675.1 Eubucco bourcierii | reverse complement strand
TTTTTTTTTTTTTTTTTTTTTTTTTTAGGCTACCCATTGCATTGCTAGTAAGGATTCCCCCCTCCTGGGTTAATGTACTGGAAAATTGCTCTGCATGTTTATGTGGAGGTCCCTTCCAACTCCAAGAGAAAAGGAAAGAGGGGGAAAAAAAAAAAAAAAAAAAAGACTATTTGGAAAGAATATTTTTCCCACTGAACTCACAGGGCAGACCCCAGCTTGTGGGTTCTGACCCTGATTAAGAGAATTTCAATGTCCTGCTAGGAGGTGTATTGTGAAGTCTGGCAGAATGCACTTCCGAATGATTTTTTTTTAATTATTTATAATCACAAAGGTGGACTTGAATGGTCTACATTCCTCTACTCCACCACACTACTCACTCCAAGACACCAACCTTATACCCTCCTAGATCACCTAGATCCAGTCTGCATCAGCTTTCCTCTCACTCCTGGACCTTAGCCACATTCTTCCATTTTGAACCAGTCGCTTTGGGTTCTTTGTTTGATACAGTTCAAACTGCATTGCGCAATGTGAATTTAAATGTTGTTGACTTTGGACCCAAGGACAAGGCCACACGAGTGATAGCACGGTTTGAGATAACTAGTAGCTGCTGATGGATAAAAATAGACCAAATGCATGCCTACAGACAAAAAATTTCCAGCACTGATGCTGGTTTTAGCTAAAATTAAACTTTACATGGTCTCTGGGGTTTGAGCTGAGACTATCTTTGGACAGAAGTGAAATACCACGAATGTCACAAACAGTGTCAGTAAACAAGCTGAAAGTCAACAGTCCTATTTTCCCAACTCCAGAAGGGTCGTCACTTGCTGTGTATTCACAGATACTCAGAGTCATAGATTGAATGAAAATTGTGAGTGCCCCTAGTGCAAGAGGTGTATGGATGTGCTTGAACGTATCCAGAGAAGGGCCACAAGGATGCTCAGAGGGCTGGAGCGTTTCTCCTATGAGGACACACTGAAGGAGTCGGGGCTGTTCAGTCTGGAAAGGAAAAGGCTCCCAGGTGACCTTCTTGTGGCCTTTAAGTACCTTAAGGGCACCTACAAGAAAGCTGGGGAGGGACTCTTTAGGATGTCAGGCAGTGACAGGACTGGGGGAAAAGGAACAAAGCTAGAAATGTTTCCCCTGGATTCAGCTGGATGTTAGAAAGATTCAGACTGGATGTTAGAAAGAAGTTCTTCAGTATGAGGGTGGTGACAGCTTGGAAGGGATTTCCAGGGAGGTGGCGGAAGCCTCATCCCTGGAGGTGTTTAAGGTCGGACTGGATGAGGCTCTGGACAGCCTGATCTAGTGTGAGGTGTCCCTGCCTATGACAGGGAGGGTTGGAACTAGATCATGCTAGTGATCCCTTCCAACCTTGACTGATTCTATGATTCTGTGATTCTAAGTGACTAGTACAAAGCCAGGCACTAAAAGGAGCCTTCCAGTGAGTTGAAAACATTTGATGTTCAGATGCTTTTCTGCTCCCATTAAATGAAGTCACAATTTTTGTCCCTCATTCAATGAGATGAACATAAGAATAAAATCTTTAAACTAAGTATGTTTCCTCAAAGCTTCTGGTACTGGGAAAAAGTAGCTACAACTATTTAGTCATTTTTCTTTCAGCAACAATGCATCCTGTTGCCCAAGACCTAAACTTTTAGTTAGTAGGAAGAAAGAAAAGAGACCTTTAGAAATAAAAGGTCAGTAAAACACCTTTCTCTGGTTCCATGTTGTTGGAGGAAGGTGCCTCCCATTCCAGGGTTATAGTTCATAAAGCAATGTCATTTCTAGTTATTGCTTCTCAAAATTAATTTCAAATACAGCTGTGAGGGGATATTAACTGCTCCTGTGTATAATAAGGGATTTCCATACATGGAGTTTGCTGGTTTGGTATAACCAGTAGTCACAAAACCTACCACAGAAGTAGGAGTGAGGCCCCAACATTTTCATAAGCTTCTGGTTACATCTTGGCATTAGCTGTTTCGTTACTAAATATAGATACAGGCAGGGACAAGCATTTGCTCCAGATGTTTATGGGTGATGATGTGTTCAGACCAGGGAGTGGACTGACTCTCGCCTCCTCCCAGAGCAAGGGTTTCCACCCTTCCTATTCTCCTTTCCCGGAGTCAAGTGACATCAAACGCCTCACGACCTCCAATCCTGGCCAAACCCTTAGCATGGTTGGCCTGTTTATTTGGGTAGAGCATAAAAGAATTTGGGCAAAACTGACAAACCAAACTCGGATAAGGGGAAGCCTTCAAGTCAAACACAAACGTTGATATGAACACCCCTAATCTCCCGGTTTGTCCCCTTCTGTAGACAAAGGTCAGGAGCATTTGGTCCCCACAGACCCCTAACAAGCAGATGTTACTGTAACATGCCCAGGGAATCAAGCATAAATACGACCCCTGACCCCAGTTGTCAGCTGATCCGCTGAGACTCTTAGAAATATACTCTTAACTTTTATAAATTCCCACTTTTTCCCACCGTCCCTTTCCATTCTTTCCCTTCCCTCTCCCTTGTGTCTCCCAGACCCGGCGCTGCCGAGAGGCGCTTGCACAGTTGCTCGTGGCCTGACCCCTCTCTTCACCCAGGTCAAAGGCCTGAGACCTAGGGCAGGGTTCTTTTCTTGCCAAAGGCCAGCTGATGAATCATTCCCAACTTGAAGGGAACAGAGGAGAGGGGAGGAGTTTGTCTCTCAAAAGGCCTTCAAACAACTGTGCCCTATATATCAGCATTTACACTATTCTGACACTCTCAAAAATTCACTTTCCTCTCTGGGAACAGCAACAAAAAGTGGAGGGGGAAGGGATGGAGGAGCTGAGAGGCGCTCCTTGGGTAGCCTGGGGAAAAGCCTGGTCTTGATGGCAGCAAAGGGGAATCTCCCTTTGTTTGAGGGGGGATGCTAACATAAACATAGTTCATTAAAATAATAATAATAATTTATTTTGTGGATTAGGAAACAGTGGGAGAAAGGAAAAGGTTTCCAAGAAAAGTTTGGGCAAGGTTTCACCAGGCAACCACAGATCAGGTCCTGTTGGACAGAGCAACAGTGGAAGCTGTCACTGTTTCTCAGCACTCACGAGACAGCTTCTTCTTCTTCCGCTCAGTTCCATGTGGCATCTGATTTTTTACTTGTAACATCTTACCTCTCCTTCTGCCAGATGATCCCCTGCAGGCCTGCAGAGTTCATCTGCACAAAACCACTTCAGTTCTGGACTATGTCACACCATTTACCGGGGAGAAATGAGCTGCAGGAATCACAAACACCCAACCCAGACACCTTCCAGCTCCATCAAACCGTTGCTTCAGCTTCCTAGCACATGCATCTCAGCATGTGTGACTCAGGCCAGAGAGCATCTGGAGACTGCCGACAGAGGGATGCGTAACACTCCCTAGACACTGTTTATTTTGGTTTGATTCCTTTCACCTTTATAAAATCACAAAGACATTTTTTGGCATCACACCATGCTTTGATTTGAAGTAGGGATTTCCCTCTTTGGACACTGAGACTATAGCTGGAGGGAATGACTTTCACCCCTGACCATCACGAACACTTGGGCAGACGTGGCTGTGGGCCACACCAAAACACTTTTCCACCACAGTGACTGCCTTCTTAGCTGGCCTTTCCCTCACTCCCACCAGACTATCTGTAACAACATGTAAGATAACACAACTCTTTCTTTATTTGCCCCAGAAAGATTAATACCATTAGTTTCCCTTCCTCAAAACTGAGTTCTGGTCCAAAGAGACAGAAGTGGACAATGTTTGACACTGCTCTGAGTGCAGTCTGGGAATTTGCTCAGCTTCGTTTTCTATTTCTCTTTATTTTAAACACATGCTGCTGGTTTTCTCTGCAGCCATTCATTTTAAAGTATTGCACTGTACAAGGTGATCACCTTTATCATAGAATCATAGAATCAACCAGGTTGGAAGAGACCTCCAAGCTCACCCAGTCCAACCTATCACCCAGACCTAGCCAATCAACCAGACCATGGCACTAAGTGCCCCATAAAGGTTTTTTCTTGAACACCTCCAGGGATGGCAACTCCACCACCTCTCTGGGCAGCCCATTCCAATGCAAATCACTCTCTGCCAAGAACTCCTTCCTAACATCCAGCCTAGATCTCCTCTGGAACCACTTGAGACTCTGTCCCCTTGTTCTGCCACTGGTTGCCTGACAGCAGAGCCCAACCCCACTTGGCTACAACCTCCCTTCAGGTAGTTGTAGAGAGCAATGAGGTCTGCCCTGAGCCTCCTCTTCTTCAGGCTGCACACCCCCAGCTCCCTCAGCCTCTCCTCACAGGGCTGTGCTCCAGGCCCCTCACCAGCCTTGCTGCCCTTCTCTGGACACCTTTCAGTATCTCAACGTCTCTCTTGAATTGAGAGGCCCAGAACTGGACACAGGACTCAAGGTGTGGCCTGACCAGTGCTGAGCACAGGGGCAGAATAACCTCTCTTGTCCTGCTGGCCACACTGCTCCTGATCCAGGCTAGGATACCTTTGGTTCTCCTGGCCACCTGAGCACACTGCTGGCTCAGGTTCAGTTACTATTTACCAGCACTCCCAGGTCCCTGGGGATTATAAAGGTTAAAACATCACACAGAACATTATCCAGGCTTAGTTTCCAGAGAATTTCAGTTGGCCATATGCATGTTGATAATAAGCAACACAGGTCTGATTACCTTTTGGCTGAGTTATGGACATGGTGGATGTTACTTTACTTTCTGAAGTAAAATCCTGTGTTTGGATTTGGTCTCTTTGTTCAGGTGGATGCCATTGCACTTTCCCATTCTTCAGGGTAGAATCTATCTTTTAACTCACCCCTCAAACTAGCTCTACTGGCTTGCTCTGTATCAGTGGTAGCATGGGTCTTGATTACAATAAGCCATCAGTTATTATATGCCTGTCACATCCATTTTAAGATAGGAGAACAAGACATTTTGCTTGTGTTGCAGAGGGTTTGCCTGTTTTATGGTTTGAGAAGGGATGTGACCTGCATTCTTTCAACACAGAAAGGAGTTTAAAATTTAAAAATACACATTAGTGTGGCTGGGTGATGCATTCTGCAAAGCACAGTCTTAATTTAAAAGTCTATCAAGTGTGGGCAAGTAAGAAACATGAGTTTGTTCACACAAAGACATTGCATCCTCGTTCCAGAAAAGTCAGTGAGAATTTTGCCATTAACTTTAAATGGAACTAAGGCTTCACCTCAAAGCTTTTAATCAAAAAGTGTGAGCTAGCATGTTCAAACAATGCCTTCAAATCCTAGTCAGGACAAAATCTAAGACTCTAACAGGAAAGAAGGACCTTATTCAAAAGCTTTTCATCCAATCTCTTCGTTACCAAGGGGATAGTTGCAAGCCCCAGTTCTGTCCTTCTGAACAGCTGGTCATGCACAATGTTTTCCCTCAACAATACTACCTCTTTGAGTTTATTTTGTAGTGGCCTTGTAAGAAAAGAGTCTGTCTGCATGAAACAGAAGCTCGTTTACTGTTATTATTTCTCCTTGGGACATAGTAAAGTTCTTTTCTGGATTTTCCAACTTGTGTAAAATCAAGGGAGATGTTTCTGTTCTAGAGATTATACTTACTGTTGGTGCCTCCAAAAGTACACTTATCTTCAACCATTCTCTGTTGATATGCAAGCACTATTTTCACAGAGTCACAGGCTGTGTCAAATTGGAAGGTCATCTTGTCCAATCCCTTTGCAGTGAGCAAGGACATTTTCACCTAGATCATATTGTCCAGGGCCACATGAAGTTTGATTTTGACCATCTCTAGGGATTGGGGCCTCAACCACATCCCTGGGCAACCCTTTCCAGTGTTGCACCACTCTCATTTTAAAGAACTTCCTCTTTACATCCAACCTAGATCTACCTCATTGATCCAGTTTCAAACCATTGCCCTCATCCTATTATTACAAGCCCTCCTAAGCAGTCCTTCCCCAGCCTTCCTGTAGTAGATGCCCTTCAGATATTGATATGTAGCTATAAGGTGTCCCTGGAGCCTTCTCTTCTCCAGGCTAAACAGCCTCAATCCTTTTGACTTTGCTTCATAGAAGTGCTCCAGAGATGTCCAGGTAGATATCTATGGTCACAGGTAAACCATCTCCCATCATCATGTACTAGATCAGAAAATTATTTCTACTTCACATCTTTGTCCTTCATTGTGAATAGAGAATAAAACAAGCATTTAGGGGACTAAATGAGGAAGCAGACTAGGGGAAAATTTGGTTTCAGCATGGTCAGAAATAATTTGTATGCATAAACACCAGAAGGAGAATGGAACTCTAGGAGCTCATTGCATTGGAGATTATTTTCTGGCCGTCCAACTTTGAAATCTTAGTACAAATGAATTTTTCCCAAGTCTCATTAGGTCTCCAGGGGCTTTTTATGACTTTAGAAAATCTTCAGACAATCCAGCAGAATTTGCTTTCCTGAGACTGATTTAGCCTGTGCTGGGTCCAGCCCATGATGTAATGTAGAAATCATGTAATGTAGAAATCAGCCATAATGAAGAGAGAATACACAAATGTACCCACAACATTTCCCTATGCTTAACTCATCATTTAGATCAAGACAGGAACTGTTTTTCTCATCCCATGTGTAAACCCAACATTTAAATATGAAATGGCCCTACCTCAAATCAAGATGAAAAGATTAAATAACCAATATGTTTAGATACCAGAACTCCACACATCCACCAAGGAAAAGGGGATAAGATGGCTTGAAGCACTTTCTTTCCAGATGATTTTATTTCTTCTCTCTCTCTCTCTCTCTCTCTCTGTATTTTTTTTTCACATGAGTTTCCCTTAAATAACTTTACATCATATTTTGGTTCAGGCAGTGGAAGAGTTTTTAGGTGTTGAAGTGGGGTAACCAGTTTCATCAGTTCTTTTCCTTGCACAACTTGGCATCTCAGGGAAAGAGCACTGCTCAATGGAAGAGGATTTGCTGACAAACCCCCACTTGCCTTCCCTGCAGTTCCATTATTTAGGTTGAGGAATATTTCTAAGTACTTTTGCTTGTCTAGGCACATCTCTGTTGCATATTTATGAACCTGGAGCAAACTCACTGAAGAACTGGTACATTTTTCCTCTGTAGCAGCATGACACCAAGTTGTAGGGCAAACACAGTTTGTGGGTATTCATTCTACAGATCTGCTCCGTCAGGTAAGGGTGGTGTGAGCCACAACTTTGATTCAAGTCAGTGAGCAGACCTCAGTAGATCCTCTACACATAATCATAGAATCATAGCAACATAGAATCAGAGAATCTGAGGATCAGACAGGATTGGAAGACATCACTAGCATGATCTAGTTCCAACCCCCCTGCCATGGGCAGGGACACCTCACACTACATCAGGCCAGCTACAGCCTCATCCAGTCTGGCCTTAAACACCTCCGGGGATGAGGCTTCCACCACCTCCCTGGGCAACCCCTTCCAAGCTCTCACCACTCTCATGATGAAGAACTTCTTCCTAACATCCAGTCTGAATTTACCCATTTCTAGCCTTGTTCCTTTCCCCCCCAGTCCTGTCCCTATCTGACATCCTAAAAAGTCCTTCCCCAGTTTTCTTGTAGGCACCCTTAAGATACTGAAAGGCCACAATGAGGGGCAGGTTGTGTGGATCACAGCCTATGGAGATCAGAATCCTCCCATCAGTACAGTTCTTAAACATAAGATGGTTTCAAACTTCGTTCCTGGTTTGTTTTTTTTTTTTTCCCTGTGAATTAATTTTGCAGCACAGTCCTCAAGGTCTGATTTATTTAATTTTGGCCAAATCTTATGCCTAGGACACTTTTATCAACTGCTTAACTGTTAAATCAGACTGAAGAAAGCTACTGGCGGGCAGCCAGTAGGCGGGTTGGGATGTGGCACTTGATGCCATGGTCTAGTCTTGAGGTCTGTGGTATTACATTGGACTTGATGATCTTTGAGGTCTCTTCCAATCTTGATGATACTGTGATACTGTGATAATGAGGAGCTACAAGCATTATCTTTTTTTTTTTCCCCTAAAAGTTTAATCACACTTATGTGAAAGAAAAAGCTGCATTTATTTCAAGTTTCCAGATTTTTAGAGACTTCTGAAGTTTTCTCCCATCTATGTTTACTTACCCTTTTTCAAATTTCTAACCTCAGTTAGTACCATGCTACACAAATAGCAGGGGGGTCAAGGTTGAGGGCAAAAGCCTAACGGGTGAAAGGTTGAATAACTTGAAACTAAGAACTTGCAGTTTTCAAGGAAGAAGCTTAACAAGTTTGGGCCTTGAATACTTAGAAGCTGTTATTCCCTCTTTACTTGGCCAGGTTCAGTGCTGACATTGCAGTTTTGATGGTCACATATATTTTTCTTTCATTGATTTTCTACACTGTCTATATAATTTTGCTCTTGACCTGTTGTTTTTTTTTTTTATTTTATTTAAGCATATCACACTTCTCTTGTCTTTATTTTTTTGTCCCTCTCCTTCCCTCCCCTCCACTTCCCTCCCCTCCTCTCCTCTCCTTTTCTCTTATTTCCTTTTCTCTTATTTTTTTTCTGGTTTTGGGTGGTGTTTTTCCCCCTCCATTTACATTTGCTTTGTATATATGTGCAATTATATATATATAAATATAAAAGCTAAAAATGCAAGTATCTGGAGTCATGTAGTATCTAGCTTAGTTTTGGCCTCCCTGGTTTAAGGGGGACAGGGAGCTGCTGGAGAAGGTCCAGCAGAGGGCTACAAAGATGATGAGGGAACTGGAGCACTGCCTGATGAGAAGAGGCTGAGGGACCTGGGGCTGCTTAGTCTGGAGAAGAGAAGACTGAGAGGGAATCTAATAAATGTTTATAAATGTCTAAGGGCTGGGAGTCAGGAGGGGAAGGACAGGCTCTGCTCACTTGCTCCCTGGGACAAGACAAGGAGCAATGGATGGGAGCTGCAGCACAGAAGGTTCCAGCTCAACACAAGAGGGAACTTCTTTACTGTAAGGGTCCCAGAGCACTGGCACAGGCTGCCTAGAGAGGTTGTGGAGTCTCCTTCTTTGGAGACTTTCAAGGCCTATCTGGATGTGTTCCTGTGCAACCTGAGCTAGGTTGTATGGTCCTGCTCTAGTAGAGGGGTTGGAATTTATGATCTCTTTGGGTTCTTTCCAACCCCTAACATCCTGTGATCTATGCTGGAAGAAGCTACAGTAATACAGATCATACTTGTGTGTCCTTGAGAAAAAAAACCAAAAAACTTCAATTAGTTTCATAATTGAGAGAGCTTTTGAAACTGATTCCAACAGGAAAAAAAAATTAAGCAAGTTTTCCCCCATCTTGGATATGGTAACTGTGAGAAAATGCTATCACTTTCTATCTAAACAAGAAGTCATTTTGTCCTCTGCATGGTTCTTTGTTGTTGTATTTCTTTTCATTTAAAAAAAAAAAAAGGGAAAAAAAATGAATTCCAACTATAAAGGACAGAGAGAGAGTTCTGAATTATTTCTATAACTATTATAGATCCTGCAGCTGACCTAGTTAGTTGTTTGGGGTTTTTATTCAATGGCACAAATTTGAGACAATGCACAAAAAACTAAACACAGAGTTAAAGCAGCAGTAGCAAAAATGCAGAAAGTTTCCCAAAGGGGCATCATGAATTTGGGGAAGTGCTAATTTCACTTGTATCAGCAGGACTGGAGTAGGGGTTTTTTTTGTCTTCCAGGACTATTGTCAAGGAGACATTCATCACAGAATCATAGAATAGTAAGGTTGGAAGGAACCCTGAGGATATTTTGCCCAGAAAGGAAGTAGTACTGGCTGAAGACAGATAGATACCAAGGCAAGATTTCTTTTGAGTTGCTTTTGGTTCCAAGATAACTAAGGAAAATTTCCATGTGCAGGCTCCCTTTTTGAATTTGTTTTTCTCTTTGACATGCAGCCACATCTAGATTCCTACAAGGTACAGAGACATTTCAGCTGTTGCTACCAGAACAATGGCCAAGTCAAAAAAGCTTCTACGTGAGGTTCACAGTTTATTCCCAGGAAGAAATTACCAAGAGACCATGGGGAGACATAAAGTCAAGCACACTCTGTGCTTGACCCCCTGGAAAACCGTCAAGGAACATCAAATACGAAGTACCCCAAGCATCTAGCAAACATAGTCACTGGAGTCTCAACTCACTTGCAGTGAACATCCAGGAATTTCTCTCCTGGCTTTGCTAAAGCAAAGGAGAGATTTGTCCCCCTCAATGTCAAAGGCAGTTCAGCTGCTTTATGATGAGAGGGTCTCATGGATTGCAGAGATCACCATCCAGTTCTAGGGGAAGCTCAATTTGCCACCTGGGAGATTTCACAGAACTTGAGAAAGGTCACTTTAATTTGTTTGTTTGTTTGGTTTGCTTTTTTGTTTTGTTTTATTTAATTTTCTTGTTTCAGTTAATTGGTAAGTTTTCTTTTTACAGTAGCTACAAAGCAAACATTCACAGAATAAGAAAACTTCCTTGTGCCACAGAACATTACCACAAAGGAACAACAGCTTAAACTGTGCTTCTCCATGTTCAGGGTATGTACCTTGATCATAGTCATTCATCATGCATGGCAGCTATTGCTAGTGGTTAGACCACAGACATCCACTTGCTCAGAATTAGCTTTACAACATCCTGACATTCTCTGGCTAAAGTTAGTGCACATGGCAAAATGCATCATACACTTGTGGATAAACTTTAAATGCAGCTCTCAAAAAGTCCCTTCTGCAGGACTTCTTAGTGATACCTCCTACAGTCAGATACTAAATGGTCCTTTAAATATGTGAATGTGGCTGAGACCAGCATCTTTTTTCCTGGTCTGGTAGAATTAGAAATGTAAGTAGCTGAAACAGCTAGAGTAGTAGGCTCAGACCTGAGGGAAACATAAGGGATGGAGAGCTGTGATCATGTTACAGGGTGGACAACACATATTGTTTTGACTGATCCCTGGGTGGAAGGGTCACTTACATTTAAGCTACCTTTGCCCTGCCAGTAAATTCAGAATTGACCATTGCAAATACCAGAAGTAACCTTCAAGGCCATAAGAAACACCTCCATTATATGTGAATACAGAGATGCATTTTCGAGAACCCTGCAACAGTGTTGTGCTTATGGGATAGCTTTCAAATGGGAAGGCATGTTCAGAGAAGGCAATGAATTCACTTCTGAGCCACAGAAATCCCTTTGCATTGGCTACAGTTGATTCATGAGTACAAATTCCACATTCAATTGCGGAATCTTCATCACGGCTCCTCTGTTTGACACCGTCCCAGGAGATGGTTTGTGTTCCAGGAAAGCCCTTCTATGGTCAGAGGGTGGGTTAAAACTCAAATTTTGGGTGTAATTCCAGGTTAGTGAGAGTCTGAGTGTATAATTGTAATACCCCACAATCACACTAATAAACACAGCACCACTTCAGAAAAGCAAATGTAGGTCCTAAGGTTAACTAAGACAATATGGAGTAAAAAGTAAAGGAGAGGTCATGGGACTGGGTGAGAAATTAGGACACTTTACATTTCACATCCAACTGATCTAAAAGGCCTGATTCAACTCTGGTGAAGGAATCTGTATTGCACCAGGTAAGAATTTGGTCAAGAGGATGTATTTTTTTTAAAAGTCCCTAAATGGTTAGAACCATCCCACATGCTGCAAAGAGTCAAGAGAAGCCACACTCGTACTCAGGTATAAATATTCATTGCACTGCCTTTATTTTCTCTTAAGTGAAATTTCAGGTATGTGAAATTACCTCTCCTCACAAAATTCCCTTACTTTCACAACACTAATTATAAGTAATTACTTGCACTGTTCCTTTAAGAATAAGAACATTATCAGCCAGCCCACCTCAGGGAATAAATACGCATCTCGCTTTGATGAAATTTGCACACAATACAGGTCATGTAGTTAATGAAGCCATAAACCATAATATGTCTGAGGCACTAAACATCACCTTATTCATTTGGCCTTGGTGTTTAAGAGAGCAAGAGATGTTTATTGCCATGAGACACCCTCCTCGCCTTTAGGATCACCATTCATAGCCAGCTCTTTGTAAATAAACATATAACCTTTGCAATGGTAATTTAAGACCGTGCAGTAAAGAAGATGCAGTGAGTGCATGGAGAGTGGA
Source organism: Eubucco bourcierii (assembly GCA_013396675.1). Classification (NCBI taxonomy): domain Eukaryota; kingdom Metazoa; phylum Chordata; class Aves; order Piciformes; family Ramphastidae; genus Eubucco; species Eubucco bourcierii. The sequence continues at coordinate 1,131,186 of VWZE01014430.1, read as the reverse complement.
AGAGAAGATAAAAAACCTCATGAATAAAGTCGAAGGCTGCAGGCTAAGGTGTTTATTAAGTCCCAAGCTGGTTTTGGTTTGGTTTTTTTTTTTCTCCACTTTTCTTCTCTACTGAAATAAAAACAATGATTGCTATGATGCTCAAAAATTAGAGCGCATTTGTCGTTTTTTAAAAGCACCTAACTGGACTTTGACTGTGCAGCAGCATAATAGGTGTAGAAAATAGATCTGCCCCAGGCCTAGCCTCTTCGGTTGTGTAATCAGCCAGTGAGAAAGCAGGAGATCAGCCCAGATAATGGCAGTTTTCCACTCCAGAGTGGTGAAGGTATAAAAGGTGTACATTAAAATGCATCGATGAAATACTGCAGTCCACCAGGCTGAGGGACAGAGTACCCTGTGGAGCAGGTCAGCCTTCCAGCCACGGTGCTGTGCCTTTGGTATATGTCACACACCCCCCCCCCCAAAAAAAAATCCCTACATGACAGTGAATAAAACCCTGAATCATAAAAAGATGTCTTTACGTTTCATCCCCAGGACCTCACAGTGTTTTGCAAGGAGGCGTGAATTAAACCTTCCAGTGCCCTGAAAGGTAGTGAAAGGAGATAACTCTGTTTGTTTTATGGCTGGGAAACTGATGCACAGGGCCCTGACCAAGGTCACATAGCGAGTATGAGCCAGGTAACAGTTAGATCTCTTGATTGCTGCTCCTCTGTTTATTCCTCCCTTTCTGTGCTCTGAAAAAAATATCCAATAGCAGTCTCAAAAAAAAAAAAAAAAAAAAGTTACAATTCTCCTTAACCACTGTCTCCTATTTCTGCAGCAGAAAAGGTAGTGGTCTGCATCTTCACATGCCAGGGAGAGTACAACAAACAGTGCGAATCAGCTGTACCTGTGGCCATCACTTCATGAGGAAATTCCATGCCTCCTAGGTCTTGCTGAACGATCTGCAAAGAACAAGGCCAATCTTTTAACTCCACAAAGAACCCTTAATATCATCCCTGTTAGGTTGCACTATCCCTGTTACATTGCACAAACCCTTAATACTGCCCCTGTTACATTGCACTGTCCCTGTTACATTGCACAAACCCTTAATACTGCCCCTGTTACATTGCACTATCCCTGCCCCTGTTACATTGCACTGTCCCTGTTACTTTGCACAAACCCTTAATACTGTCCCTGTTACATTGCACTATCCCTGTCCCTGTTATATTGCACTGCCCCTGTTACTTTGCACAAACCCTTAATACTGTCCCTGTTACATTGCACTGTCCCTGCTACATTGCACAAACCCTTAATATTGTCCCTGCTACATTGCACTGTCCCTGTTACGTTGCACAAACCCTTAATACTGCCCCTGTTACATTGCACTATCCCTGCCCCTGTTACATTGCACTGTCCCTGTTACTTTGCACAAACCCTTAATACTGTCCCTGTTACATTGCACAAACCCTTAATATTGTCCCTGCTACATTGCACTGTCCCTGTTATGTTGCACAAACCCTTAATACTGCCCCTGTGACATTGCACAAACCCTTAACACTGTCCCTGTTACGTTACCTGAACCGTTGCATGCAAACAAGCACGTCCACAGTTTGTGGCTCTTAATTGCTTGTTGCTATCTGTGACTGAAGGACTGTTTGATCTTTGGGAATATTCAGCAGTATGAGGGTGAGGATCCTTCAGTGCAATCAGTTTGGTCAATCACAAGGCCTTTCAAGCTGACTCTTTCCTCTAGTCACTGGTTCTGTTACAAGTACTGGAAGGTGTCCAGAGAAGGGCAGCAAGGCTGGTGAGGGGTCTGGAGCACAGCCCTGGGAGGAGAGGTTGAGGGAGCTGGGGGTGTGCAGCCTGCATAAGAGGAGGCTCAGGGCAGACCTCATTGCTGTCTGCAACTAACTGAAAGGAGGTTGTAGCCAGGTGGGTTTGGTGTCTTCTCCCAGGCAACAGAACAAGAAGACACAGTCTTAAGCTGTGTCAGAGGAGGTCAAGGCTGGATGTTAGGAGGGAGTTCTTGACAGAGAGAGTGATTTGCATTGGAATGGGCTGCCCAGGGAGGTGGTGGATTCACCATCCCTGGAGGTGTTCAAGAAAAATCCTGGATGGGGCGCTTAGTGCCATGGTCTGGTTGATTGGCTAGGGCTGGGTGATAGGTTGGGCTCGATGAGCTTGGAGGTCTCTTCCAACCTGGTTGATTCAATGATAAGTTTTCATATGATGACTTCGAGAAACCTTGAGGCTGTTCTGTTTGTGCTTGGCCTAGGACCCTAAGTTGCTTTGAAAATCAAGAATAGCCTATCATCTCCTTATTCATCTAGCTCCACGATGCTCAGCAAGGTCTGTCTACCTGGACTGCATCAAGAGCAGCATGGCCAGCAGGTCAAGGGAGGGGATTCTGCCCCTTTACTCTCCTCTTGTGAGACCCCACCTGGAGTACTGTGTGTAGTTCTGGAGCCCCCAACAGAAGATGGACATGGAACAGTTGGAACGGGTCCAGAGGAGGCCACAAAGATGATCAGAGGGGTGGAGCAGCTCTGCTATGTGGATAGTCTACAAGACTTGGGGCTCTTTCAGCCAGGAGAGGCAAAGGCTTTAAGGAGACCTTGGAGTAGCCTTCCAGTATCTGAAGGGGCCTACAGGAAGGCTGGGGAGGGACTATTGCCAAGGTCTTGTAAAAACATGATGAGGAGTAATGGGTTTTAACTGGCAGAGGGGAGAATTAAACTGGATGTTAGGAAGAAGTCCTTTGCAGTGAGGGTTGTGAGACACTGGCATAGATTGCCCAGGGTGTTTGTGGAGCACAGAATCACAGAATGTGATCTTTGATTGCATTCTGTGATTCTGTGGTCCACAACCTCCCTGGAGGTGTTCAAGGCCAGCTTGGATGAGGCCTTGAGCGACCTGTTCTAGTGGGAGGTGTCCCTGCCTATGCCTGGGGGTTGAAACTAGATGATCTTTGAGGTCCTTCCAACTTAAATGTGGCTCTATGATTCTACATCAGCCCTTGAATCAGACATTGCCATACCACAGGACATTACAGGTGACTTACTAAGGAAAACCACTAACTCCTTTGCACTGGCATCAGAGAGAAAACAGCAGAGATATTCTGGTGAACATGTGCTAACCTTGTCCCTTTCAAATATTCACATTGTTTGCAGTCATACCTCCAGAGGACTTCTACACCCTGTGGCACTCACAGCAGCCAGTCCGTGTGGGTTAGAGTACAAACTCACTCTGCTGTGACTGGCTACTAACAAGGCAAATGGGTAGATCCAATAATAAATACACTGTAATGACATAATAAAAGTTTGGGAAATTGCAGGAGTCATGTTTCTCATTCAGAAGCAAACTCAAAATAAACTTGAAAGCCTGCAAACATCACAATTTTTGTCTGATGAAAAAGTCCCGACTGAACAGCTCGGTGAAATGACTTTGCAAGAGTATATGAAAGACATACCACAGGCAAATTGAGATACAAAGTTTGGTTTTTTGATCCCAGAAAGAGAGAATAATGTGTCCCTCCATTTATCCATGAACTCTGCAGCTGGCAGGGGCTGCGTTCTGTTAGTAATTACTGTGAACAGATGAGGGAAGATTTTTTTTTCCCCTTTTATTTTGACCTGCAGTTAAAGAAAATTTGCTTGTTTTATTTTAGATTTAAAAATGATGAGGCAGCATCAACCTGCATTTCACCCCAGAGCTGTTGATTTTCCCCTGTCTTCCCCCTCTCCCTTCCTTTCTTCCTCCCCCCTACTCCCCAGCATCTTAATTTATTTCAGACTATGAGTGTGCAGATTCCCAATTTAGTGAGAACAGTTTGCTGCCAAGGCCCTTCGGGGGCTTTCTCTGCAGTTTATTTTCTTAACTACAAGCTTCAGGTTGTTTTGTGTGTGCAAGTGGTGGGGAAGGAAGGAGGGAACCGCATTCCTTCCTCCAAATTTACAACATGAAAAGTTTGGATTTGCTTTTAGCCAAGTAAGTTTTGTCCTTCCTTGTCTTGCTCTGTGTTTTGTAGCTGCCTTCCTTCAGCAAACACCCAGCTGGCAGCCTTGGTGACTCAGAGAGTAAAAGCATTAGACACATTTCTTGCTGAAATGGCTATTTCCCTCTGCTCCTTCGTTTTCCCTGTGTGAATGAACTGTGAGCGGGGCTGAGACAGCACTGGGTTCCTGTCTATGCTTGCACAGTCTCCTTGGGAATATCTGTAAGGAGGTTTCTCCCTTTTCAAGGTGGGATACCATGGAAGTCCTGCCTGGGTCCTTACACCCAAAGGAGCATTCTGGAGCTGCTGGAATACCCTTGAGTATAGCAACAAATCTAGCAAAAATATCCATTTTCTTGAGCATCTGTTGTGTTGCCAGGCTACTGAACACCCTGAGCTCCTTTTTTGCTAAAGGAAAACTTTGGAAAGGCAAAAATAATGATAATTTGGCCAGGTTTTCTGAATGACATGACTGGAGTGAGGGATGGCCAGGTAAAGACTCCTAGTGCCCAGGGGGTTGTCACAGTGTCCCACAGCTGTGAGGCAGCACACACTGCCAGGGTCTGGTTGGCAGCAAGGCTGCAGTGGCACCCGGTATGTGTACCCCATTAGCCCCAAGGATTTCCCGGGCGGAAACACAAGAGTCCTTGCCTCTCTCCAAGTTTTAAAAAATGCTGGTTGCTGTTCAATTGGGAGTAAAGCCAAAAGGATAACAAAAAACAAACCTGTTTCCTGCAGACTGGGAAGTCTGTGTTGTAGCAGCCTGCTACCTTCCAGCTAGGGGACAATGCTGGAGAGGGACAAAAGGCCCCCTTAGGTGATGGTCCTGGCTCATAGGAGCTACACCATGTCTCCCACTCTGCTAACTATGGGAGGGAGCTCACTCTGCCTTTTCTTTTTGCATTGCCCTCTCCCCAGCCCTTCACATCAGCACTTATTTCTGAATTTGCTCTAATTCTGGGGCCCCAGCAGCATGTCCCCTCCAAAGAAGGCACAGAGAGGTGGAAAGTGAAGGACTCTGTCACAACAGTTGTCACAGATAGAATGCCCCTAAAGTATCAAACACTCAATCCAAACCCAGACTGATCCTCAGAGAAATATGCATCTTTGATTTCAAACTGTTGAGCAATTAGAATCAAGTACTCAGTACAAGAAACCCTAACATGTTATCAACAGTCCTTGAGCAATAATAATACAAGGTTCATTTTGTGGAGGAGATTATTTAATACAAACTAATCATTCAATTCCAAACACGGGACAGTAACACAAGAAGAATATGAAAATAGCTTTTATTTTAAAAAAAAAAAAAAAATCTGTGCAAGTTTTCTTCAGGGAAAGCAAAGCTTCCCTCCCATTAGCCCACTTCCTGCAATTCCACAGTGTGAATGTGTGTTGGGAATATACCCAAATTTATTTTTATGCAGATTACAGTAGTCTCATATTTCCTTAATACAGTTTCATAGTTGATTTCCTTTGCCCATGTTAGCTGAAAACTGTTTAACATATGCCTCACAACCAGCTATTGTCAGGTTCAGGCTAGCTCTGGGACTCTTCTTTTT
>VWZE01014430.1:1093539-1120994 GCA_013396675.1 Eubucco bourcierii | reverse complement strand
TTGGGAAGGGAAGGGAAGGGAAGGGAAGGGAAGGGAAGGGAAAATTGTAAACCTTCACCTCTTGCAGCCTTCAGGATGCTGTGGTGACCACATGTTCCATACCTGACCATATTTTGATTTGGGACCTATTAGCTCTGAGGAATTTTCTTCTTTGAAGTTTGAGATTAAGTATGGGCCTGGTTTTGCTGGTTTGGCTCAGCTACTGCCCTCCCCTCAGTGTTTCTGGTTGCTCTCAATAGACTTTTCACTTCTTCCTCAAACTGTTTTTGTGACCTGGTGTGGCAAGGAGCTGAGTTTGCTCTGTTTCCCTCATCTCATGGTGGGCTTCAGCCCTCAGTGCATATGACCAGCTTCTGCTCTTATCTTCAGCTCAGAAAGAAAAGGGTAAGGTCTGTTCCCAAGGGGTGGCAGAGCTTCTCTACATCCTTGTAGGATGCTAGGTCCCTGGGTCCGCATCAGTGCCTAGCTGCAATCAGTCCACTGTCTTCCCACTTAAATATTTTGCCATGTGTCTGGAATCCCTAGATAATCTACATAGCAGGAGCACAAGGAAGTGCTGAGCAGCAAAGATATCTAAATATCTACATTTCTAAATACCTTCTCCTACTGGGAGGAGATCGATGGTTTTACCATTTTCCAAACGACTGAGCAACCAAAACAAACTTCTGTCTCTCTCCTTTCTTGTTTGGCTCCAGGTTTAACTAGGAGCCAGAGCATGCAACACTAGTGTGAAGGTAAGAAAGTGGGAACTGGGGGATGGTCCCCCCACACTTGAGTTGAATGCAGAGCTTTGTCTCTGCTCTGAGCTGCTGCTCCATAAATCACAACAGTCAGTGTTTTCCATGCAGGCTAGAGAAAGTTTAATTTCTGGTTAATTTCTAGGAAAAAAATTCTCCTTTCTGAAATAATGGTTGGGCATTGGAACAGGCTCCCCAGGGAGGTGGTTGAATCACAACCCCTGGGACTCTTCAAACTGTGTGTAGACATAGAACTTAGGGACATGGTTTAGTGGACACGGCGGTGTTGGGTCAACAACAGCACTTGATGATTTTAATGATCCTATGATGCCAAGTAAGTGTCCCACCCCCAGAGTTTGTTTAGTATGGAAAATTCCCATTCCACCCAGTTAAAATTTTAAAAAGCAGTCATATGGCTAAAGTACTTTGCATAATCTTGATTCTTTATTTTCCAAGGTGAAATAGCATTGGGAATTTGATCCTTCTCCCTGTTTGGCCTCCCCTGTATGGCTTTATTGCACCAAGGAGCCTTAGGCAGATGATCTATACCCCACCACTGGCACACCTTGGCCTGGTTGAAGTTTTACCTTGATTAAAAAGGCTGTAGCAAGTTAGTAAAATAAATGGAGACGTTTGCAGATGGCTGAGGAATGGTTGGGGCCCTGCGTTTATTTATTTATTTTCTCCCAGAATTTGCTGGCAGGCCAAATGTTCCAAGATAGCCTTCCAGTATTTAAAGGGGGCTTAGAGGAAGGCTGGGGAGGGATTATTTACAAGGTCTTGTAATGACAGGACAAGGGGTAATGGGTTTAAACTGGCAGAGGGGAGACTTAGACTGGATGTTAGGAGGAAGTTCTTTGCAGTGAGGGTGGTGAGGCACTGGCACAGGTTGCCCCGGGAGGTTGTGGCTGTTCCCTGCCTGGAGGTGTTCAAGGCCAGTTTGGAGGAGTCCTTGAGTGACCTGTACTAGTGGGAGGTATCCCTGCCTATGTCAGGGGGTTGGAACTAGATGATCTTTGAGGTCCCTTCCAACCTTACCATTCTATGATGCTAAGATCATGAGGACTGAAGAGAAAAGATGCCTGGCTGTTTAAAAGGAATCCTTTTTCACTTGTCTGGGGTGCCTGTGCTTCAAGAAATGGTATCATCACAGGCAAGGGATATCTGCTTACAACTTTTGAAGGAGATCTTTAGTCATAATCTATCAAGGTTTGAAACGAACCTGAAACCAAGGAGACAAAATGAATAACTCACCCTAATGGAATAGCAGATGGGAAGATCTCACAGCACATCATAGTAGTGTTCCAGCTTCCACTATATAATGTTTCCTCTTCTGAGTGAGAATAGTGCTCATTCTTGTTGTTTAATGTCTACGAGGTCTGGTAGAGACTAAATCATGATAAGAGCCACAGACATTTTGGAAAGCCTGAAATTGGATAAGTGTCAGTCACTATCACCTCCATCAAATTTAACTTCCTTAGTCGCAATGTAAACAACTCTAAGTAGTTTTATTTCATCATTGACTGAGAGAGAGGGGAAAAAATATCTGTCCTAAACACTTCTGGACAGCAGCTGTGGGCAGAAAAAACATATAGGACAGCGAGTTGTACAAGAAAAGCAGTGCTAGTTAAACATGTGTGAAGATGGGGAATCCCAGAGCATTCATGTGCTTCGGTTCAGAGAAGGGAGGGATGCAGCAGAAAGCCTTTAAAATAAAGGAAAATACAAATAATTACTTTGGGGACCCGAGTGGAGGTGCAGGTGTTTTGAGGGGAACATAAACATTTTTTCCTAAATGAGGCGTTGAGGGCTGGGAGAAGGGCAGTAAAATTAGTGGAATTACCGCCTGATTTTAACCAGATGATTGCTGCAGTTGGACACCAGTGAGGTTTCATTAGGGACTCTAATTTACAAGCCATTCGCCGCATTCCAAGGGAAGGCAGCAACTCCCCCTCCCTGCCCTGCTCCTAAAGAATGCCAGAGCTGAGCTTCATGGCAACAATGCCTGACTACACACTTGCTGGCTTTGGGGGATTTTGTTGTTGTTGCTGTTGTTGGGTTGTTTTCTTTTTTTTTTTAAGGTCAGCTTGGCTGCAGTGCTGCAGTCAAGCTTTTTGGGAAAGGAGAAATAAGAGTCACATTGCCTTAAACAAGGGAAGTAGTCCCAGGAATCTGTGTAAATCTCCATTGGCGTGGGGAACATATGGTCCTTCTGCTAAGGGCTGTCCTGATTTATACACAATGTGCAATCAGATATATTACATCATTTCAGTGCTAGATGCTAGTATATTCCAGATATAAAATGACCCTTTTCCTGGCCTTCCATTAGATCCTAAATTGTCATTAAAGTACAGTCCTGAAAGGCTGAAGCAGGTGAGGTTTTGGCCTCATGTGACCTAGCTCAACATAAATTTGTCTGATCTTTATAGAGGCAAATGGCCTAATGAACACTATGGATAGAGGAGATTTCCACCCTTGGGATCTGGTATTACTTTCAGAGGTATGAGATTTCTGCCTCGACCCACCTGGCAAAGCAGCAATAACTTATTTTCTTTAACAAATAACACACAGCTCTCCTACATTCCTCTCATTCACCCTGCTTAGCCATCTTCTGGAACTATCTACACCACATCAGCATATCCCATGTATCCCTGGGATTTATTCTACTGCCACAGTGCAAGTCACCAAAGCCAAAAGACAGTAATATGAATTATTTCCTTGTTTCATGCATTCTGAGCTCTCTTTGTAGGAGAGCATCCTTTTGGCTTATCATCATTTTCTGGTTTTCTCCTATTCCTTCTTTCTATTGCTTTTTCTCACTGAATTTCACCTTTTCTATCAAGAGCTGCAAAAGTTCCCTGTTCTGTCCAATGAACTTCCTTCCCTGTGCTGCTTGCAATTTTCTTTTACATTTTCAATACATCTGAGTTTCATTTCTCCCCAGTGACTGCTCTCTTGGCTAACCCACTCTCCAATTTTGGTAGGCTCTCTGGGCTCCAACGGCCATGGTTAACGTTTGCCTGCTGTTAATCCTAACCCTCACACCTAAATTATGATTAAAAGTAGCAAACAGAATCCCAAAGCCAGAAGGGGGTTTGAGTCTGTCACCAAGTAGTTATAAAATGTGCATGTTATGTATTAAGCAAGCCCACAAATGCAGGATGTGAGGTTTCCTTTCACTTGTAATATTTATCTCCCATTTTCTGAGGGCTGCCATTCTGGTCTACCGCTGCCTCTCCTCAGCTCCTGACAGAGCTCAAAAGTTCTTCTGGGTTGGCTCAGACATGTATTTCAATGCAAACCCTCCCATTTAAAACCCAAAACAGACTTAGTAAATAATGTCCTTCCCCTGAGGCAGGAATGAGCCAGCAGAACAGGAACTGTGCTGATGGAAGAGTAGTCTTACAAAAGAGAAAGGAAGAGAGCAAATTCCCTTCTGTTAATTCACTCTTTAGAATCTCATGTCCCACTTGAGAACATCTAGTGAAACGTTGTGCAGTCCTCATCTTGAACAAATTCAAATTCTTCTGGGCTGGTTGAATCATTTAATCATTCCTCAGGGTTTTTAAACTTTTTTTTTTCTTTTTTTTTTTTTAATTACAGAGAACTTGTGTTGGTGTAGGTAAAATGGAACATCTTATCCCACTCCCAAGGACGCTTTGGTTGAGATGTGGTTTTCGGATGTAGCTTGTTTAGGGAGCAGTTCTGTTTATTTCCTTCAAATATTGTTCATTGAGTATTTAGATAATTACTNTTATGAATCAACTCAGCATCCTGTCAATGCTTTTGTTAACCACAAATCTTTACTAGCAGCCTATACGATCAAGTAGCAGCCTACAGCTGTCTGCAAATGCTTCTCTCAAGGAATATTTGGAGATCACTATTCTGGTCAGTACCCAAATGTGTGGGAGTCACCTGAACTGTAAGGTGGTGATGATTATGATAGTCTAGAACTGGCTTAAACAGGATAAACTGTGCAAGGAGTTGTGGCAAGAAGTATATAACGACTAAAAGATCATTTGCTTCCCAGATTCCATTTTAAACTACTTGCACTACTATTTGTGAATATACATCAGTTTGCAAATTGTCTCTGTTGTGCAGCTACCTGAACTGGTATGGTTACCAAACAGCAGCCATTGCTTTCAGCATGTGAAAAGTTAACTTGGCAGAAACCTAACCTTACCTAGTGGTTGTCTTTAAATGAAATCATTTCACCACCACTCTTTATTTGCAACGGTAGAGAGGTTTGACCAAGCACTTTCCAGTTCTCACTTTGCCACATCTATAGACTTGCTGAAAATCTTTGTGAATGAGAATTGTTACTGTGATAACTTACGGTGGCATCTCTGCATTCTCCTGCAGATCTGAGGTGCCAAAGGCCCTGACACGCACCTTCCTCTGGTTTATAAAGCTGTTCTTTTTGGCAGTCAGACTATCAGATGAATTGTCATCAAGCCAGTCTGATTTGTCTGAGTTCTTCCTTTGAATGATAAACAGACTTCATAACCTGGAAGACTTTTTATTTGTTTTGTTGCTCTTGTTGCTACACAGTCAGGATTCGCTGCACCATCAGGGCACCTTCAGATGCTTTGTGGCTCAATTGTTTATTCTTCATTGACTTTCACTGATATTTAGGCTCTTAATTCACCTGTTTTAACTAATTTGGAAAAACCAAAGAAACTATTCTCTAGCATAAAGTATGCACATAGACTCCCTCTTTGGTACTAACAAGGAGCAATCTGGCATGAATTATTTCCCGTTGCTGTTCAGAGACACTTCAAGACTTCGCTTCTTGTTTTCATAAGATCACCTTATATAATTGAGGGCTAAAATGCAGGGCAATTTGTTCAGCTCCCTCCCCAGTCTGCTTATCATCATCTCATGGATGTGTGCAACTTACATGGAAAAAAAAGTTAAACAAAACAAGCTGTATTTTTTCTAACACCACAGTGAATCCAGGCAACTTCTGGAGATCAGCTTTAAAAATAACCTTTCTTCAGAGTCAGTTTTGAAATGAGAGAACCAATATTGCTTACAGATAAAAATCAAACTTTGGAATCTACTTGGTTTATTTAAGAAAGCAATATTCTTTGTTGTTGTTGTTACAATTCTTAAACATTAACAAATTCTTAAACAATTAACAATTCTTAAGCATTAACAAGTCTCATTAGGAGAGGAAAATAATGAATCTTTTGTTGCCTTAGAAATTTTTTTGGAAATAAATATGTTTGGGGATGTTTGGACAATGTGAAGACTGCATTGAGAATGTCTTCCACAGGACTGGCTGATCTTGAAGGGTTTTTAGAATAATACGCCCTGCTTTATTTAAAAAGTGCTAATGAGGACTTCAGATGAAGTTAAAAATTAAAGGATCGAGACTGACCAAAAAGGTAGCACAAATCTTATGTCTCTTTATAATTTCCATCAGTGTAATCGAAGCTACTGTCCTTCATGGATTTGTTTATTAGATATGTGATTAATAATTAGAGGTGTTGTAAGATGAAAAATATTTAACATTGTGTAATTAACATTATAAGGAAATTACTTTTGCACAGCTCAATAAATATGTACTATTCTCATTGAGAAACTGCACAGTTGTGAGACAGAGTGAGTCAGATGCCCAAGTCAGGAGGCTGATGCTAGCAGGGAGACCTGCTCCAGTTCTGCTGCAGTGATCCTGAGGAAGCTCTAAGGTGAAGCAGAGCATAGATGTTGCACACCAGTGCTCTGCTGTTGAAAGGGGATAAATGACTAACAGCTTTCACAAAAGGCCAAACAAAGTGTCATAAGCTACTAAAAGCTCCTGAGATGTGTTTCAGCTTTTTTCCAATAATTATCTCACTTCTAAGCTGAATTTGACAGCAAACCCATTTGGTTTTGTAAGAGATACTCTTGTTTAGGAATGCAGATGTTGCTGAGACTCAGAAAGAAGCCTACTTTCATTTGGCCAGCTGTCTCCTAACAAGACATCCACAGACTCTTCATTGTACCCTTAACACTTAATCCAGACAGACAATGACTTAATGCTAGCTCTTGACACAAATAGACACTGCTCTATATCGAATAAGGCTGAGGCCATCAAAATAATTCTCATTTGAGAGTAAATGCAGCCTGAACCCAAGTTTGTGAGTCTGCTGAGTAAACACTACCAAAGGAGAAATAAACATGTTCTGTTGGCCTGAACTACCATAACTCTCTCAGCTGCAGAAAGAAAATGCAGCAGAAGAGAAAAAGGAATGTTTAGATATAACTTAGAGGATGGAAATTTTCTGTTCGTGTTTAGAAGATCTCACAGTGTCTGACCACAGCCATGCCTGTGAGATATCTGCCCCTTACCCAAAAATATGTTCAGGCAGATGGGGAATGAGATTGCTGGGATTTGATTATCAAAAATAAAACCACAGACCTGGATGAGCTAATGTTGTTCCAGATGCATTATCTTATAATCTCCAGGAAGAGAGGAAAGGAACATTGAATCCTCCCTTAAAAAGGTCTTTCAGCAAGCTTAATCTTCCCACTGCATGAGAAGAAATTGCTGCCTAAAACTGGAGGGGATCTCTGCCCGAATCCCAACCAGAAGAAAAGTCAGGTCTGAAGGAGCAGTAGATAGTGGAGCAAATCACAAGTTCCCATTCATCTGTTACGAAACAAAAAGATCTCTCTGTCCTTTCTCTACTCTGTATCTTCCAGAAAATGATCACAAGTTGAAGGATTATCATTTTTCTTTCTCTTTTTTTTTTTTTTCTTGCTCCAGACCACCCTAATTTCCCAAAATTCCTTCTGTCTTGCATCAAATTGTCTTGCAGGACTCAGCCAAAACAGAACACCCTCCCAAAAAAAAATTCTGGGACAGTATCTTCGAACAAAATCCTTATTTAGGCATTTAAGCCCTTAGCAGAGAGGTTGGTTTTGAATAAAATTCACTTTTGACATACTTTCAGAATGATTGTGAGAACTTTAAGGCCCTCTGTCTCTCCCAGGGAGAGTCATTACACTGGGAGAGTCATTACAAGTGCATTACACTGGGAGCTGCACTAGAGCCCTTATTGGTACCTCGTATGTTTGACCCAAGGGCCACTGAGCTCACTGATAAGGTGGCAGCCCTCCAAGGAGACATCCAAACCCCCAGTCAGGTCCTACAAGCAATTGTAGGGGCAGCTTTTTTGCCACATACGGTGACCATTAGCTGAAAACGTCAGAGACCAAAGGTCACTGCAGTGCCCTGGTATTTTTTGTGTGCTTGAAAAGTACCTGAGTGTTTCTGTGTGTCACAGCATTGCTGCTCGTATTCAAACCCAAGAATCTGCTTTTTAAAACAAGGTATATTTTCTCTCTTGCATGTGTCATATACATGCTCTGCCTTCAAAAGAGTTATGTTTAAAACACTGTGATGGGGAACAGAATTCATCCCTCGGTAAGCTGCAGGGGGAGAAAGCTGTAAAGCAAAAGATGCTCCTACCATTGTTTCTTCATTGTTAAAAGGTGAAAACCTCAGACAAGGAGGGGGGAGGAAAAAGAGAGACAGTTTTAAGGGCTTTTAAAATACCTAATGCTCCAGGATCTAAATTGGCAAGGAGCCAAGCAGTGTCTTAAAGGGACAAGCACTTTATTATACTTTCTAATTCTTCCAAAGTCTGTCTGTAGGATATATGAGCTGGCTCTAATATGACTACTCTATTCTCATCCTCCAGTGGTATACTCTGGTCTCAGCTCATAAATTGAAAATGGAAGACTAGTAAATCAGCGTGGACTGTTTCAGAGGGACATTGTGAATTTCCAGTCAAATCTTCTGGTTTATCTTAGATATTTCATCTTAATGTCACCTTTAGAAAAAAATCTTTCATTCAAGTAAGTTACAACATCCAGTTCTAAGCTGATTACACTCCCCCACTGACTTTCTGGAGAAAAGCTCCCACAGCAGTACAAACACCACATTGGCAGCTCTCTGCTGTAGCTCAGGAAGAAGAAATTTGGGGCTGGTGAAGATCCTTAAAACTGTCCTGAGAGATGCTGATATGCACAAATGAGGTAAGAGGTCCACATTACCATAACACAGCATGTGCACTGCTGTGTCTCTTGGCCAAGGCCCCCTTCCAGAGCTTACCATCTCCGTGGGGACTCCACATTCTCTACAGCAGCATGACCAACACAGTGGTATTCATCATAAATTACTGGGCCAAACTATTTTCTGTGTTGCCACAAATTTCAGCAGGCTAAGCAAAGGGAGACATTTCTTGAGGCAAGTGGGAAGGCAGTAGTGAGAAGGATTTGAAAAGAAAGGAGGCAGATTAATGCTCTCAATGAGTCTCTCAGGTACAGCCAGTCTGAATCTCCCTACAAGGATAATAGCAATGTCCTCCCCTGGGGAGAAGTTCTCCAAAAGCTCAAAGAAGCACCTAGAATGGAAAGATTTAACTGGAAAAAATGTAGCATGAAACACATTATAGATTTCACTCAGCTCAACCTGTGCCAGTTGTACTGGGCCATAAACAATAGACCCTTGAAATACAATTTTTTTTCCTATATTCTGCTGCTAGAATAATTGAGGAGTTACCTGAAAATTATGTAGTGATAAAATTGCTCAGAGAGTTTGGGTCTTTGTTCTTTTTTTCCTACCTTGGCCTTATTCTTTCTTGAGTGGGGATGATTTCATTTGCCAGGACTCTAACTGAAGTTGGGAATTTCCATGCCTGCGTATTTATACAGGGTTGTAGACCACAGTTAATTCCCCCTGACAAGAATGATGTTGAGCTTTCTTGCCATATGATCTTGTATTTAAGATCCTGTCAGTTTTGAGGACTCTAAATAAACCTTCTTTTAAATATTTAATACTCTTCAGTGATACATGCCTTTAGGCTCTGAGTCTGGTCCAACCATCAAAACTTGCAGTTTTCTATATTTCCCATCACCACAGTCTTCCCACATAAATTAAATTCACACTCTAAATTCTCTGGTGGATTCCAAGTTGTTTGCTTCTCATTTGCCATCCCCCTATACCTAGAAAGAAACATAAACTTACTTGAGTTCCTTCTATAGGACTTCTAAGGTCTTTGCATACTAAAGTCATCCCATCCCAAAAATAAATAGACAGGATATTTTTGGATAATATCTCTGATGACATGAGTGATTCTCAGGTTCCCTACTGCTTCGTTTTTATTAAGGACCTATATATGAAATGCTAAAAGAAGTCAAAGGAAACGTGATTTCTTTCTGTACTTCTTTGCCCTAGTGACTTTCTCCCTTCTGTTCTAGTAAATACAAGAACGAAAAAGACTCTCTGACAGCTTCAGATTTTCAGAGCTCTTCAGGGAGCAAATAGAGGCCACCATTGAAGCATCATGGTAAATCACAGAATCATAGAATGGTAAGGTTGGAAGGGACCTCAAGGATCATCTAGTTCCAACCCCCTGTCATAGGCAGGGACACCTCCCACTAGTATGTAGGCCTTCACCAAAATGGCCTACAGGTTGTTGCTCGAGGTCTTCACCCAGATCATTAAGAGAAACACAGTTTAAAGCTCTTGCTTTGAATAAGATTGATAGAGGTTTGGACCTCTGTCTCCGCTGACTGTGCCTAGCTATTTTTCATTTTGACCACAAGTTCCACTGCAAACGCATGGAGATTTCCTTCTAATTAAATATATTGGATAGTCACTCAACCTTAAACTGGCACAGATCCTCAGTCAGGCTTCTCAACACTATGAAGAAAAACGAAGCTGGAGAGAGAGAGAGGTTTCTTCTCACCAATCCTCTCCCCATCAACAGCCTCAACCTTTAGCAGAGTTCTCAAAATACTTAAGAACTGAGTCCTTCCAGACAAGATTTATTTGCTCCTCGGTACTCAAAATCCTTCAGAACTTGTCCTGTCCCTGTATCTCCCCACTTGCACTTCTGGATGTGTCACTTATGCACACACACACATCCCTGCTGAAAAATCTGAGTGGGACAGAACAAAAACCTGACCCAGCACTGCAGGATGCACTCTGTATAGGAATCCTGGCAGATGGGGTCCCTGTCACACGCTCCAGCCACAATCAATAGCAAAAGATAAAAAAGCACTAGCAAGGACCTTCATCAAATGGAACATAACTAAAACAAACAAAGCATGTGTCAGGTTCAGTTCAAGAGAGGTTCCTGGAAGCTAACTTTAAGGAATAACAGAAATTCAAGCTCTTCTTTGACAGAAATTGTCCCTAGCTCTCAGTAGAAGTGTTTAGACTTCACAGAACTCAGCAAAATTGCCTTTGAGTGTCAGCAGTGAACACTGTATATTCTTCTACGACTTCACAGCACCACTGTCAGCTGTCTGTTTTCTTTCTGCTATGTGCAGAGTTTATACAGACACTCCCAGAGGAGCCTTTAATTACATGTCATGACAAGTCTCCCAACCTCTTTGCAGCTCTTCCACTTAACACATAGTGTAAACTCACCCAATCTCCCTTCACTTTCTCCTTCCTGGATTTCTTTCTTGGAGCTCTGTGGAGGCCTGTGTTGAAGCTTCATTATGATGGAGTGGACCCAGTGGAGAACTCTATAAAAAGCATCCAACCCATTCATCAGGACAGATCTCTTTAACAAGTCTATATAAACCTCACGTGTCGAAGAGGTCTAACCTGTGATGTAGGGAAGCAACTAAAAAGTGAATTAACTGAGAAAATAAAAAAGAGTTGTTGAGGTTTTTTTCTGATTGCTTATTCCTGCAGTAATTTTGATTGTGCAGTCACTAGATTTTACTAGCGACAGCTCTGAGCAATCCCAGCAGAAAGGCAACACCATTACAGAGAGAGCTATGCAAACAGTGAGACCATCTCTGCCCCAGAGTTCTTACAATATAAACAGTAAAGACAGTGGGAGGGAAAATAGAAGCACAGAGAGGTGAAACACGTTGCTCAAGATGACACCACAGCTCAACAGTCGCTACAGAATATTGCCTCTCAGGGTAAGTGTTTTAGTTAAGAGATGGGAGTTTGCCTTTTAAAATACATATTATAAATAAATATGTATTTAAATATATATATATATAAATAAATATGTATTTTAAAATATATATCTATACAGAAATAAAGATGTATTTTAAAATATATGTCTATATAGAAATAAAGATGTATTTTTAAAGGTTAAAAAAGAAAAAAAAAGTCAAAGCAATTCTCATGGCAAAAATGTTGTAAAGTCTGGATACGTTTGTAAAGGGATTCTGTAGAACATCACATCCCAGTGTGCCGTATTATTGCCTTTTAGTGATTCTCTGAGCAAATTCCCTCAGTTTTCAAGTCTACAGAAACAATTCTTTTGTGCTGTTTCTGCCTCAAACCAGTAGCCAAAAATTGAGGTGCAAAACAGAAACATTCATGTTTAAGGTGTATGTTCGCCTCAAATTTCTCCCCCACCCACCACAACCATGGTTTAACTGTGCATTAAGCACATGTTTAACTTTAACCACACAAGCAGTACTACACAAATCAATGAAACTACCTGCACTTAAAATTAAGCACTTGTTTAAGGGCAAGATGCAGAGAGATGCATAGTGGGATTTTAAAAACCCCTTGAGTGTTCAGTGGAAGTTAGGTGCTTAAAGCACTTAAGAGACATTTGAAAATCCCACTGAGATGGTGTATCTGCAGCTGAATGCCTCTGGAAGTCTGGCAGTGAGGCTCAGGATGATACAGTGATTGACTGCAGTGAGAATTGCACCTCTAATGAAGTCCCCATTACACTGAGAATGTGCAACAGGTATGGCTAAAATTGGTGCAAGGATTGGCTCCTTTTTCTAAAGCACATCTAGGAGCTCAATCCAAAACGGCACTCAGGTGATGTGTTCTCTTGTGAGCTCCATGGCAGTGGCTCTCACAAGGCTCACAGGACCAGTCAGCCAGCTTGTGGTACATCTGTGCTTCCTAATTTCCAGACTTCAGCTCTCCAGGGCAACATGTCACCTGTACAGTGGCCAAAGACCCCGATCCTCTCTTCCCTGTCCTATCTCACCAAACCCTGCATCAGAGGCATCTCCACGCTCCATTTGCATGCTAGCTGATCCTGGTCTGATCTCTCCAAGAGAACCCAAAACATTCAGTCTCCAGCCCTGACAAAATCAGCACTCAACCAGCAACGCATCCAAATGCCTGAAGACATGCAGAAGCTGAGCAAACACCTCTAATGAAGTGATAGAATTTTTCCAAGCTAATGAGAAGAAGGTGACCCAAGCCCACAGGTATGAGCACTAATGGACAACAAGCAGAGGAGATAAGCCTCTGCTTTCCACACAAGCTAACAGAGGTCACGCTGGCCAGAGTTTGAATCTTTCTGGCAAGCAGCTCTGTGCAGCTCTACACCTGGCTGGGTTTAATTTGTTATTTATGTCAGCTTTGCATATTTGTAAAGTTCAAGGGTTTATTGCCCTGGCCTGACCTTGCCAAGTCAGAGCTCACATGTGGTTCTCTAGTAGCAATTTCTTTCTAATAAACTTTACTTGAAAGAACATGTGTGATAGATTTTGTTGATGATTAAAAAGAATGGGGCTATGTTCATTGTTAGCCAAGCTGGTTTTGAAGTTTTGTTGGAAGCCACCTCTGTTCTCATTCTTTTTGTTTAAATGTCCCCTTCCCCCTCACCCCTTTATTTTACTGCACACCCTAATTATGTTTCATGTTGAAGCATGTAGCATTGTTTGTGCCTGTACAGTGAAAACACTTCCCCCATGTGCTTATTAAGATCATTAAATTAAAGAGCATTGTTCAGAGGCGTTCTTTAATCAGAGCCTGTGCAAGCAACAAAACCTGGGCACACACAGGAGCATGAAAATCCAAGTCTGTGATGTACAAACATGTAAAAAACAACTGATGCCCAGCACATTCCTTACCAGCCCCAAAGACTGTTGCTCCTAATTTGCTTTGGCTTTCCCTGTTAAGAAAGGAAACAAATACTTTCTGTCCCTACAGGCTGTGTAACAGGGTATGTATGATCCTAGCTCCATAGGAAGCAACACCAAATTCCCTTCACCATCAAAGGGCTTGGAAATTCATCCCCTTATGCTTATAACTAAATAAGCCAGTGGTTCCCTGGGAAGTAGAGATTCTAAAACCTGATGTTTTGACCTTTCTGCAGTCCTGTGGCTAAAAGCATGGTTGTGCCTGTGCTGTTTTACCCCCTTGCTTCACAGTGAGTCATTCCGGCCTCTTGGTTGCCACACAAACTTGAGCACTAGATCCACTGTGGGGGTTGCATAAACAGAACTTTAGACTTCTGCCCCCAGACCCATACCTAATCCAGAGCCACCTCTCCTTCTACCAAGTGTGGTTGACATTGTCCAAGTTTAAGAATCACTAGAGGGAGATAGATGACATGAACCCATAAATCTATTTTCTTATAAAACCCAGCTGAAAATAGTGGAACACTGCTAGCACATCCTGAAACCCTTATTTCCCTTAAAACTCTTCATTTTCCTACAGCTTGCTACATTTTCAGGACCTAATTCTGGACAGATAGCACAGAAGGAAGTTTTTGTCTGATGCATGGCAGCAAGTTAGGATGTGCTTTTGTGATTATTTGAAGAGCATGTATGTGCAAGTGCTTTCCTGAATCAACGGCTTTGATTGTAAATCATTTGAAGCAGGACTGCCATTTATTAAACGTGTGTACAATGACCTGCCTGAGATCTCTAACTCTTCTGTAAAACAACTAAATAAGTAAATAATAGTGGCACTGAGGCTCTGACAGCAGCTGTGAGACTTTCCATTAAATGAAGAGCTCAAGAGGCAATTGCTTCTAATAGTCAAAGCAGGGACTAGGAAACTGAATTTCTGGCTGTCGCTCATGGAGCAGGCTTAGGATGCACCACAGGTTACCTCTGTCTGAAGTACCAGTTCATAGTAACCTCTGTGAGCAGGACACTGGTCAAAGGAATTGTCAGCCTGACACAAGCATTTCCTTTACAAAGTGCCAAAAGTTTGAATTATGTTTATTGTGGTGTGGCCTATAAAAGCTGCAGGGCAATCAGCAATGACCGACAGTGTGTCAACTGATTGTAAGAGTTCAGCCTTCACTCCTAAGATTTGCTTGTCCCAGTGCCATAAAAACAAATCTTAAATCTTCTGGCTTCTCTTCCTTTTGTGATAGGTGACTTCTCAGAAGAGCCAAGCAATTTTAGCAAGCCATAATAGATAGGTATGTAGGTTTGTATGCGTATATACACACACACATACACACATGTACAGATCATAGAATCATAGAATCATAGAATGGTAAGGTTGGAAGGGACCTCAAGGATCATCTAGTTCCAACCCTCTGCCATAGGCAGGGACACCTCCCACTAGTACAGGTTACTCAAGGCCTCATCCAATCTGGCCTTGAACACCTCCAGGGAGGGAGCATCCACAACCTCCCTGGGCAACCTGTGCCAGTGCCTCACCACCCTCACTGGAAAGAACTTCCTCCTAACATCCAGTCTAAATCTCCCCTCTGCCAGTTTAAGCCCATTGCCCCTTGTCCTGTCATTGCAGGACCTTGTAAATAATCCTTCCCCAGCCTTCCTGTAGGCCCCCTTCAGATACTGGAAGGCTACTATCAGGTCCCCTCGAAGCCTTCTCTTCTCCAGGCTGAAGAGCCCCAACTCTCTCAGCCTGTCCTCATAGGAGAGCTGCTCCAGCCCTTTGATCATCTTTGTGGCCCTCCTCTGGACCCGCTCCAACACTTCCATGTCCTGTATGTATATACATGTACATGCATATATATATATACACACACAGTATCACAGTGTCACAGTATCACCAAGGTTGGAAGAGACCTCAAAGATCATCAAGTCCAACCCGTTACCACAGACCTCAAGACATATATATCTACACATGTATACATATATATGTATATATATGTGTGTGTATGTATGTATATATATATATGCACACACATGTACACACACAAAATCCCAAATATTTCCTTTTCTCTTTAGCTTCTCTGCTTCTTTGGCACTCCTGCTCTCTCTGTCCCCATACGCTGCCTTCTTGTCATATTCACAATCCTTAACTTTTCCATCTCTTTCTCCCTTCCCCTCGCTCTACAAATTTTAGATCTTTTTTAGATTTAAGTGTTCCTTCCTCACCCTGCTAACAAAACACACTTCTGTTCAAACATCATCCTCCTCTCCTGTTACAAAGCTTTGTTACATTGCTATGGCTTGAAATACAAAAGATGATTTGGTGAGAGCACATTTCTGCAAAGAGCCAAAAAAAATTCAGGGCATCTAAAGCCAACAAAAGAATCCCAAGTTCGGTGGGTAGGCTAAAAGATACGACCAAAGCTGAAGTAAAACTGGGGTTTCCAAAGCAAACTGGGAAATTTTCAGCAAAGTCCTAGCCTTTATTCTGATTACAGCTTAATTGGACACCCTGGTGTTTGAAGGGGCTCGGTGGAAAATAAAACAAATGTGCCTATTGTTCTTAGAATAAGTATTATAATACTAATCATTCTTTAAGCATCAGTAGTGCCTTTCATCTAAGGACCATAAAGCACAGTGCAAACATTAATGAACTAAACCTCTTGGTGCTCCTATAAACAAGGCAGATATTTTAGACCCTTTTTTTTTTTTTTTTAACAGAAGAGTGAGGCTCCAGGAAGACAATAGTGATTTGGTTTTTACATTTGCCACTGGTTACTTAATTCTCTGTGTGTTTAGGTCCAGTAGAAAATGCAGCTTGATTTTCAGAAGTGGTCAGTATCCCCAGCTCCAACAGCTATTGTGTAGCATCTCTGAAGCTTAAGACCCGCTCTAGCTGCTTTATATGTGCTTAGGTCTCTCTGCCTCAAGCTCTCTACCAGAATCAGGCTGCAAGTCTATGCAAGGATTGCAGGAATTTAAGGCTCCTGGTTCCTAGTCCCTTCATCTACACAGGAGTCTACCATGACTTTCATAGTATAGCTAATGTCCTGTAAAGACCTAAGCATAGTCTTCACTTTCAGCATGAACAGTTCTATTGAACACGACATTGAACACAGTGAATACAGTTGATTCAGTGGGTGATTTTTACAGGACCGAGACTCACATATTTGCTTTCTAGTCTTTAGAAACTCTCAGATGGCTTCACATACTCACCCAAGAGTTTAAAATATGAAATGGAGCTAAATCCCCACAAAACCTTGTTTTGTCAACCTTTGCTAACTCTTCAGTGATTGGTTAAGGAATTTGTAAGCAGTGTTTCCCAGGCATTGGCTTAATAAGAAGCTTTCAGCCTTGCTCTCAGCCAATCCAAGTGCTAAGCAGAACACTGCCCAATTTATTTTTTAACAAGGTTCTCTACTATTGAAACCAGTATGAAGTGCAATTATGGGCTTAACTGTTAAATTATCCCCCCAATATCTTTCCAGGCCACTCTTTTAGCTCTTCAGAAGAATATTTTATTGGAAAGGGTAAATGTATAAAAATCTACTGTTAAAGCACTTAACAAATCTCCCTTGTCAGACCAGTAAACTGTAGTCCATCCGCTCTGATCTGAGATTGCTGTTTCTCCGCTCCCCCCTTCCTCACCTCCCTTTTCTTTGTTTAAAATATGCTGACCACACAGTGACCTCTCGTAACCCATTGGTCGAAAATTACAACCAGCCACACAAACAAGCAGCTCGAGGTCAGAAAGAGCAGGGTCTGCTAAAAGTTAGTAATCATACATTAATTCCCTGACATAATTAATCAAAATGAACCACCGTTATCTAGCGTGGAACCTTTAACCTATTACAAAGGGGTCAATTTGCAAACCACTTGAGCATGGGAGTTTGGTACAAATAGCATACTCCCTTCATCTGGGATGCCCTAAGTAGGCAAAAATGCCTTTGAAGTCCCAAATCTACCAGATTTAGATATAATTTCATCAATCAAGTTAAAAGGCTGCCTTCCCTCCAAAAAGGATTTCGTGTAGATCTGTCATCTAGCTCTGTTCAGTGGGTGACTGAAAATCCATTTGTTAGGCTCTTTTTGTCAGGATGGAGTAGGCTGCAGTTGGCTCTACATGTCAAAATAGCTGAAAGTTTATCAAATTGAAGGCTGAGAGGCATGATTTGTGTTAGAACCTGCACCGGTCTGGTGAAGGAAGCAGTAAATCTCAGCTTTGTTATGCCAATCAGCTCCAATTCTGGAACTTAATTGTGTTTTCATTTGATATGTCTATAATTGTATCTATGTAGTGCTTGCAGTTATTCCTAGGGAATCAGAGACAGGATTTCACACATCTGCACGGCTCCCAGGACCGTGCCGTCTTATAATCCTCTATGCTTTCATCCAAGCAAAACTCCTATGAATTAGTAGTACCTCCATCTTAAAAGTAGGGAACTGAAGTCCAGAGAAACACAACCTTGATCTTTCAAGGGATTTTAGCACTCAGTTCTTTTTCAGATCTTAAATTTCCACTGAAATCAGCATGACCCAAGCATCTCAACAGGAATCAGGAGCCTAAATGCTTTTAGGATTTGAGTATAAATGGCATGCCCAAGGTCATACAGGAGGAACTTGCAGCAGAGAGAGAAGCAGAATCGAGGTCTCTGAAGCCCACTGAATCAACCTTCCTCCATCAGATTTAAGATCCCTACAGTCCATGGAGTCTCCCTGGAGTGTTATCTAATCCGCTTTCATATGCACCAATACAAACACTCCTCCGTATGTATATTTAATGCATTTATTTATTGCATGCAAGAATGGATGAGCTGTAGAGTTTTAGAAGAATATCATCCTATCCAGTGAGAACATATATCACACAGGTGAATCTCCAGGGGTTCTTGATGTTACCAAGACCCCAAAATAGAATTAATTTTAAGCCATTCAGGGAATCTCATTTTCTGTGTCATATAATATACGACGACATCAAAGGCGTCAAAAATATTTCAAATTACTTTATATTAGTATTAGTGCAACAAATGCATTTGGAAAGTGTCACACCTACTTTAGAAGTTTCTGGGAAATGTAAAACAAAGTCAAAGCTAAGGTCAGTGTTTTAGCAGAGGTCACTTGAACTACAATTCCCAATATGCACATGGAGTTGACACGTCTGGCTTTTAAAACAAAATCATAATTCATCATCTCAATGTCAGATCTGTGGCTTATGATTTCCTGGTGTCTGAATGATTATGACACTTATAAAGTATATTTTATTATTACAACCCACTCATTGCCACTCTCCATATGTGAAGTGATGGATATTTTAAATGTAATTCTACTTATTTATATTTATATCTTACTAGTGACAGGTAAAAAGCATCAACAAATCACTGCAATTTTTAACTAGTCAGAGACAAGATTTATTTTTAGTATAGTTAGTGTGCACACTGTGGTTATTAGGAAGAATGATTCCCACCCAGAGAATCATTGTTTTGTCATGTTTAATTAAAATAATAATAAAAAATAATAATAATAAAGCTACCTCAAAACATTCAGAAGTGTCACACAAAGGTAAAAGGGACTGTGGTAAAGATGCATATCAGAATAAGCCTTTGTGTAGAAACAGGGGGCAAGACTGCTAACCTCTCTGCTTTGACTGCTAGAAAGGCTGGTCTGATGCAGTGGTCTACCAACCAACAGCCAGGGACTGTACCTTAACTGCATCAGCTTCCAATGCTGGAAGCAGCAGCTGGAAATTAAGAGGCCGGAGCTGTCTTTAACAAGAAGAGATGAGATTGCCTGCAACATAGTACTTCAGATTGTTTCCTTTTCATATTAATTAAGTGTATAATTAATTTATTCATTCTTTAATTGTTCAAAAAGCTAATACTATAAGGGACTCGTTTAATGGATAGAATCCTAGATGGGGATGAAGGAATTCTGGCTTGGGTTCCTTCTCAGTCACATTGTTTTCTGTAGAGCTATAAGTTAGTGACTAGTAGTGACAAAGGGGTGTTTGTGTATGGAGAACAGGGCCACGTAAGTTCCACAAACAGAGGCTGGGTAGAACATCCCATGTGTTTTCACTGCAATGTCATCAGCATCAAAATGTGTTGGCTTTGTATAGTCTCTAAGATACTTCTGTCATTTCTACAGAGGCTTTCAAGGAGTGCAAGGATCCTCCAGTCTGACAGTCCTTCCAGTCTGTGTGGAGAACTGGCATCATGAGGAGGCTTGGCTGAGACAGCTGAAGGCTGTGTGGATGTCCAGCAAGATCTGGTCAGGCTGAAAAGCTGGACTCAGAGGAACCTAATGAGGTTCAACAAGGATAAGTGCATCTGGGGAGGAATAGCAAACTGAACCGGTACAGATTGGGAGGTGATCTGCTGGAGAGCAGCCCTATGGGGAGGGACCTGGAAGTGCTGGTGGATAACATCCATGGGACAGCAATGTGCCCTTGTGACCAAGAGGGCCAATGGGGTCCTGGGGTACATTAAGAAGAGTGTGTCCAGCAGATCCAGGGAGGTTCTCCTCCCCCTCTTCTCTGCCCTGGAGGGACTTCATCTTGAGTACTGCCTTCAGTTTTGGGCTCCCCAGTTTAAGGGATCTGGTCCAGCAGAGGGCTATGAGCATGATGGGGGGACTGGAACACTGCGTGATGAGGAGAGGCTGAGAGACCTACAATAGTAGGTTGCTCTAAGGCATAAGTTACCTTAAGTTTATTCACTAATATCATGTGAAGGACAAAGGGGTTGCTGGTAGCTCATTCTGCAAAACTCTCTGAGCTGCAAAGGCTTGTGAGTCACACTCCAGAGCATCTGCAAGGGAAAACACATTACATTTTCCAGGCCACCAAAACTCCTGCTCCAAGTGGGAAACTCACACATGTTCAACCCATTCCCTCCCCCACACACCCTGTCTTGACTCCCACGGGATGGGGAGTTTATTAGTTAATACTTGAGCTTAAATCTTCATCTGAGGAAGTGATGAGCATCTAAGTCTCTCCTCCCTTCTTGCACAGAGATGAAAGTTTCTTCGCTGGCCTGTTCACTCCAACCTCCCCCTTGTTGGAAGAGATAAATCCCTGCTGAAGAAATCTGAAACCTCTGGCCACCCAGCATATCCTTCAGAAATAAAAGCGTCTTCTCTGAGAAAATGCATGCATGGAATGAAGCACAATGCAAGGCAAGATCTGCTTGCATAGGGCTGTAGGAAATGAAAGGTAAAAGCCAAAAAAGCCAAACGGAGTGGTGTTAAGATAACAACAGGACATTGTTTTGATCCCAGGAGATCCTGTGGTTTTTCTTTTTAATAGTGTCACTTAGAGTAACTTATAAGGGAGGCAGGGAAGGTGACACAATTTTATAACTCTGCGGGGGTTTCACACCATGGGACAAGATTCCTATTGTACTGAGGAGCATTGGAAAGAAAAGGGGGGATAGAAAAAAAATAAAGGGAAAAAAAAAAAAAGCTTACAAAGCAGATCTAAAATTACACCTATTCTCAAGGAAGATACAAATCTAGGCCAGAAGGATTGCTCATTACAATGAACTCCTAGGAACTTTTCTAGCAAATGTTTCACAGGTATTTATCAACCTAGCTGAGGGCAGGTGAGTGGGAGCAGGAAAAAAAAAAAAAAATCAGCCTGCTTTCAAGCCACAAACCCCTCAGTCTAGTTTCTACAATTGATTAGGGTTTGTTTTCTATCTCTCCAGTCCAAAACTTGTTCAAGGAGCCCCCAGTTAATGGGAAGGGTATGGCAGAGACGTGACAGAAAGACAGGAAATTTCAGACGTAAATAGATTCTCATGACTTTCCCACCCAAGATCACATTCGGGCAAACACAAAAACATCCTTTTAGCTAATGAGGACAAAGTAAAAACAGACTACAGGGTTTGCAAGGTCTCTCCACGGATTGCACTCACGACTGGATCAGTTCTCTGATGGGCACCCTCTGAGCACTTCTCCTTCTGATTCAGATCCCTGCATGTCACATTGCGTACTGCAAATATTCTGTGCTTGAAGCATTTGTCATTTGGCCAACTAGCCTTACCCAATTACACCTCACATGAAGGCAGGACACTTCTAGTAAGGTTTCTCTATTTTAGAACTACAGGTTTGGGCACTAAACAATGCCTTTGCAGCTCTTCCATTTCCTCAGCCCCATCAATCATAGAATCATAGAATCACAGAAGAGAAAGGTTGGAAGGGACCTCAAGGTTCCCTAGTTCCAACCCCCTACCACAGGCAGAGACATCTCCCACTAGTACAGGTTACTCAAGGCCTCCTCCAACCTGGCCTTGAACACCTGCAGGGAGGGAGCAGACACAACCTCCCTGGGCAACTTGTGCCAGTGCCTCACCACCCTCACTGGAAAGAGCTTCCCCCTAACATCCAGTCTAAATCTTCCCTCTGCCGGCTTAAACCCATTGCCCCTTGTCCTGTCATTGCAAGACCTTGTCAATAGTCTCTCCCCAGCCTTCCTGTAGCCCCCTTCAGATACTGGAAGGCTACTATAAGGTCTTCTGGAAGCCTTCTCTTCTCCAGGCTGCAGAGCCCAAACTTTCTCAATCTGTCCTCATAGCAGAGCTGCTGCAGCCCTCTGATCATCTTCGTGGCCCTCCTCTGGACCCCCTCCAACAGTTCCATGTCCTTCCTGTGTTGAGGGCTCCAGAACTGCACACAGTACTCCAGGTGGGGGTATGCAATGCAACAAAGGTGGACATGATCCACACACCCAACAAGCTCAGGACCACCCAAGGTGGTTGCTGTACCTCATACAGATACAGACATCAGTTTCAGAGCGCAACACCTACAGATTAGTGGTAAATTTCAAACCAGCAAGTTGAAACAACCTGGAGATGCTGTCATCCTCTCAGAAGACAAAATCATAAAGGGTTAAACCCAAAACAGCAGAGAACAGAGAGATCCAGAGGGAGAAACAAAATGCAACAAATCTGCGTGTGCATCTGTGGGTTTTAAGCTGTAATACGATTACAATAATTACAGTGGGACCATCCCCAGTGTCCCACGATGACCATCATGAGGTAAGGTCCTCCAAGATCTTTCCCTGAGCTAATTTCAGCAGTTCCATGCAAAACTTCTTTTATTCCCTTCCCCTTCTGCATGGCACAATGCTCTTTTTGGTGTTTCCGTTCACACAGCGGGCACTGATCCCTGTTAGGAGAGGTGTCAAAACTTCTAATAAAACAACTGCTCACGCAGAAAGTCTCACAGCTGAAATTTTGGAGTTGTACAAACTCCCACACAAAGCAGGGCTGTCAGATCAGATTGCAAGGTGTCAGTTTACCCAATTCAAACCTGAGGTTCTATTTAAGAAAAAAAAAAAAAATAAAATGAAAGGCACAACAACCCCCTCCCCCCCCACTAAACACACACACAGAGATAAATGGAAAATGCCAATCAAAAGTGATTAATAGTTTTCCTTGCTCGTTCACACTCTAAAGGATGCCAGGAGACAAGATTCTGTGAACCCAAATGACTGATGAATAACTTCCAGTCAAAAATCAGATGCGTGGCAAAATATTCACATGCTACCTGAAAACTGTGCTACAGACACAAGGACTATCCCAAATTCCTTGGCAGGGTCTGTGCTTAAATATGCTGCGCAGCATAAAGTTTCAGAGGTGACAGAAGGCGTCAGTACAGATGGGGAGGACAGATGTGGGGTTAAGCCAGATGTGAGGGAAAAAGCACGGGGCCAGATCTGAGTCTTCAGCGTAAACCATTTACGTCAAGCAACTGTGAATGATCTCATTTCCCAAGTCATCTAGGGCAAAATATGGCTTTGTGTGGAGGAGCCAATATTTATGGGAACTTACAATGAAACGAAAAATCCTAAAGAACTTTGCTGGGGCCTGAAGAGATTTAAACCAAGCTCCTCCAAGCTGAAAGACAGAGCTCTTCACTCATCCAGTAATATCTGTGTAAAGGAGCAAGAGTACACCTTCCTGGTTCTTCAACTCTATATCATACGGTGCCCCAAGTGCTGGAGTGCCACTTTCTACTTAATTTTCAATAATTAAGTATTAATTTACTCACAGAAGGATATTGAGGGACTAACAAGGCTATATCCCCATGCTCCTTCTTCTCCATTAGCCTAGTAATTACCATTGCCATGTTTGTGTCTAACCATAGCATGCATCTCAGGAGCCTATCTCTCATCTCCCCATAACATAGCTACAGATGTGTTGGACCCAGTGTATATGGATGGAAATATATTAGTATACAAGCAATTAGGAACATAAAAAAGAAAAATCCTCCCATTTCCTTCATGTTCGTTGCTTAGGGGAGGAATATCTCTGATTTGGTGCAGCTTTCTTCCACCTAACCATGAATTTTTAAGAGATAGATGTCCCTGGCTGGCAAAAATTAGCTCTCTCCAGCTGCACATCACTCTCACATGTGAGTTTCCTCTAACTCCCTTCAGCCAAATGGATCTGACTAAGCAGAGAGAGGATATTAAAACTGTTGGGGGGTGGATTTTCTGTTTGTTTGTTTGTTTCCTTGCTATTTCCCATTCAGTTCCTTGTGTAAAAGGCATGATCCTGCAAAGATTTATGTTGAAGCATTACTTACTCAAGTAATCTCCTTAAAGTCAACCGAAAAAGCAAAGAAAGGTTTCTCAAGTTGGGTGCTGAAGTCATCCCATGATTGTTACTTTGCATCACTCTCTTTCTCTCTCCAACACCTGCATTGTTTTCATGGACAGGTGCCTTAAATATGTTTTTTGATATTTTTGTCAAAAAAAAATTAGTTGGTTTTCTTCACTTTCTTTTAAATACTCTTTATACATCCTCAATCTACTCTAAATGGCAAGAAGTAGTATACAATAGAGCCTGCTTGCAGCAACCCAATGGAGAGAGAAACAACTCCTCTGGATATCTCTAAAGCACTAGGCCTGTAAGTTGTTGCTGCTGTTGTAACCCCATAAAGCTCTTTCCTTTTGTTCTCTTCTTGAGCCTGGTTCCTAGTACCCTTCAGACATTTTATTGATCTTTCTCCCCCTCTAGCTCATACATGCTAATTGTACCTCTGTAGCAAAACAATCTTATTATCATGTTAATTAGTGGGAGGGTTGTTGAGGGTTTCCAGTTCATTACCTGCTAATTTCAAGATAAATGAATCCACAGGTTACTAAGTAAATAAGGTCACCTATCAAGTACTTGTAAACGTGTTTGTAAACAAGGAGGGGAGATGAGGAGGGAGAAAAAGGGAAGTATGTTTGGCTTGGGTGGTGGGAAGTAGCTTTGGATACAGATTTGGCATCCCATGCTGGGGTGAGTCCATTTCCCTTGAACTCATTTGTAATGGAAAGCGAATGTTTGCTGTCCACCTGGTTCCCCAGTGGGACGTTTCCTCCCTGCAACTACTTTGTGAGCTCAAAGGGCTCTTTGTGAGCAGATTACTCATTCTAGGAGGTTTGGTTGATTGTTGCTGCCTTTTGTGGTTGAAAGCCAGGAGTGAGGACATGCACCAGGCAATACAGCACCAAAGGGGGAACAAAAACCCATGGTAGTGTGAGTCACAGTAACCTCCTCCTCCGCATGGCTTGGGGTTATTGATATTGCCTTTATACACAGGGCAAGAGGACAAAGGAATTCAATGGGAGAGAGGAAATAAACAGTCAGATCCTCTGCTGGGGTAAAATGATATATTGCTTTGAAATCTGTGCCTTTACACCACCCTCCAAATATCCAGGATAATGATTCTCTGAGTGGGGCAAGTGAATGAAAGGGCCATGTAGAAAAGCCTGTCTGAAGCATGGGGACTGCAGAGGTAAGTTACCAGAGGTCAAAACACAAAGTGATACCAAGCAGGCTCCCTTGGGCTCTGTCCTTGGACCATGTTCCTCAAAGCCAGTGAAATAAAGAATAAGTGTATTAAATGTTCAGTGCACACCAAGCTGGGGTGGGCAGCCAGATCAATGAGAAGAAGAAGGGCAATTCAAAGAAATCTTGGTAAACTGGGGAAGTGGTCTGGAAAAAAAATAAGGTCTTGGCCCCAAAGGGCAATTTCAGAGCCCAGCTCTGGGTAGGAGCAAAGTACATGAAGGCAGAGTGAGCCTAGCAAGGTGGTGATAAGTTCATTAAAGGATGTGAAGAGTTGAGCAAATCTCAAGTTAAAGAGAAGGGAATATGCTATGATGCTGTGGACAAAGCAAACATGGTATTAGGATGTATAAGGAGTGCTGCCTTCCAGACTCCTGAATGACCTCCAGACCATGCAGGGCTGGCTGGGGCCAATTTTAAAGGGAGAGCAGAAAGATCAGAGCTCCAGGGAATTTGGCCTGTGGGAAAAAAAAAAAAAAAAAAAAAAAAAAAAAGGGTGACTGAATGAACACAATTGTTCTGAATGAGGGTCTTCAGAAATTTAAAAGATGAAAGATGGGAATATCTACCCTCCAGAGTCATACTGTCTAGGCCAGAAAGTAAAAGGGTTTTCTTTACAGTAAGAAGGATTCAAGTTAGAGGAAAAATTTTTATGCCTATATATAAATATTTTTTGGTCAATGTAGGCATCCAAAAATACCCAAGATATGATAAGGGACCTGTGGGAGACTTTTACCCCCGTGATGAGGCTGTAAGCTTGGTGAGATACCATTAGAGATTTTAAATGACAGCAGAATGCTTATGTTTAGGCACCTGAACATTCTCTAGGCAAAACGACTTAAGGTTAGAGGCAGTGAAGCGCTGGAGTAGTTTGCTTGAAGATGCTATTTGGAAGAAGACAGGACAGGTTGCCTGCCTCTGAGCACTAGGATCCAGCACATTCACACACCAAACCACCTCAGGTGTTTCTCAGTTTGTATCTAGGTTAGAACCCACCAGCTAACCACTTTTTCTGGCTGTGGTGTTCATGGATTCAGCTTTCCATTTACCCATGTCTGAGTCTGTTTCAGAGAAACAGCTGAAAACTGAACACAATATCTGGTGTTCAACCAGGGTGGTCCAATGAGTAGACAGAAGAGCTGGGAAAGCTGCAGTAATTCATCTGCCCCATCCCACCTTTCTTCTCTGAGGGGAGTGTCTGAAAGCACTCTTTCAGTTTGCCAGACTGGATTCAAACCCTGCCTAAAAGATACACTTGTGGTAAATTTCTTTTTTTTTTTTTTTCTCCCCTAGTTGCTTTTAAAATCTGTTATTCGTGCCAGGAGCTCTGTCATATGAGTCACCTGATCTTCTTCCACCAGCTGGATGAGCATATAGCAACTTGGATCATCAGCTTCCAAGGGTGAATGATCATGAGGAACAAATTTTAAATTGCTTTTCCTGAGCATGCAAGACAGAAATAACCATTTGACTGTTAAAAACAAGTGCAAAAGCACCACAAAAAACAGGCCAGGCAAATCTCTTTACCTCCAGTATTTTTTCCTCCCCAACCCTCTCGGTTTTATTTCCTTTTTTTTTTTTTCCCCCCCCACCCCTTCGGGTTTTTTTTCTTTTTTTTTTTTTTTTCCTTTCTTTTTTTTTTTTTTTTTTTCCTTTTTTTTTTCCTTTTTTTTCTTTTTTTTTCTTTTTTTTTTCTCCTTTCTTTTCTCTTTTTTCCCCTTTCTTTCTTTTTTCTTTCTTTTTTCTTCCTTTCTTTCTTTTTCCTTTTTTCTTTTTCTCTTTTTTCTTTATTCTTTCTTTCTTTTTCCTTTTTTCTTTCTTTTATTTCTCTTTTTGTCTTTACTCTTATTTCTCTTTTTGTCTTTACTCTTTTTTCTTTCTTTCCTTTTTTCTTTCTTTTTCCCCTTTTTTCCCTTTTTATCTTACTTTTTTCCTTTCTTTTTTTTTCCTTTCTTTTTTTTTTTTTCTTCTGTTTTCCTTTTTTTTTTTTTTTCTTTTTTTTTTTTCCTCTCTGGTA
>VWZE01014430.1:1055301-1093421 GCA_013396675.1 Eubucco bourcierii | reverse complement strand
CTATAAAAGAAAAAATAAAAAAAGAAAGAAATTTTTTTTTTTTTTTTTTTTTTGAGTAGTGGTTGATACTGAATGCCCATGAAATACAGCAAGCCCTTCTCTGAACTCTGAATTGCTTGCGCTTTTATTAGGCTACCAGCAACTCAGGGATTTTAAATTCCAAGAGCAACAGTTAGGAGAAATATTCAGCATGGTCTTATTATTGTAACAGCTGAAATATTTGCAGACGACATAATCAAAGAGGTTTCTGCATAGGTGTTTATTTCATTTTCACCTGCTTTGCCATACAGGGTCAAAACAGCCTTTGAGAAGCAATGTTTTCTGTGTTAATTTTTTTAGCACGTTTGGGAATTTTGGGGCTGTTTTTCCTGCGGTTAACTGTATCATTAATCCGCTGCTTATTAAGACAGCCTGAAACGTTTGTAGCATCTGGTTTTGTCTTCCCTTTCAGAACACCTTTAAAGTTTCTAGCCGTGCAAACCGGAGAGGCTCCAGAGGCATCACGTTTTAGCAGTCTGACTAGCATCTGAAAGGCTGAATTCTCCCTTCTTTTTTTTTTTTTTTTTTTTATGATATNCTTTTTTTTTTTTTTTTTTTAATTAAGATAATAAATTGGTCTTAAATTATCCCTGAAATCAGACCAGTGTTGATTACAATGGGGCTCACGCTGTGACAGCTCAAGATGATGTTATTTTTATTCCTTTTCAACGAGATCTTAATCTCTCCCTGCGTGTAAACAAATTGTCACAGTAACCTTGTTCTTTAATCTCCCAGCTGAAGACCTCTAAAGCATTGGGAGATAACAGATCTAACTGAGATTTCATCAGCTTTCAGGCTTTTACAGATATGCCACATGCCTCACCCACTGCTGCAGTCTTTGAATGTTGAAGGAGGGAAGTGCACATTACACTCAAAAGCTTTCCTTAAACGTTTGAAAATAGCATCCACCTAGCAACGTGCAATTCAGGGCTGGAATCCGCAGACGAAATTCGGATGAAGGCACTGCAAGCCAAATTGCTACCTGTTGTAACCGGTGCAGAACTGTCCCGCTGTCTCTCTTGTATCACTCTGGCTTACCCTGATCAACCCCGCTCAAAAGGTCAATGGCATTTTAATGCTCAGAGCATTGTATGTCAGGATAAAACGGCAGCTTGCGCTTCTTACTCTTCTCCGAGAAAGAGAAAACAGTTTCAAGGGGCCGTTACTAAAAGATGGGATGAAAAGACCAGAGGTAACTTGCTTTTTTGTTTTCACCCTTCCACTTGCTTTGCAAATATGAACTTATTTATCCTCTAAAGGAACAGACACATAATTATCCCTAGTCACCTATTACGAGTGGGGTAAAAGAGGGAACAGGCAGCAAAGTTACTTGCCTAAGGCTCTGCAGCCTGTCTGTGACGTGCCTCACAAGCAGTGAGCAATTGCCCAACCTAGGGGATCTGAATCTCCAGCCTCGCTGCTCTTTCCCAAATACTCTGGAGCAACCTCCCAGGATTAGCTAACACGGGTAGCTGCTTTTCTGCTAAGTTCCCAAAACTCTTGTTTCCACAGACGTGTGGCAGGGAGAGCACTGTCAACTCCACCTGCAAATACTTCCTTAAACAGTAACATCAACAATCTGCACATCAGGCTATTTCAGTGTATTCAGATGAGCATTTCTCATGTTGAGGGCATGTAAGCATCGTTATTTGTAGTGGAAGGACTGGGAATACTCAATAGCATCCATAAACCTGGTGTGCATTTCCTTACAGGTGAACATTATTTGTGAGTAGACATATGGGTACATTTTCCAAACACTATACAGGAGCCACTGCACACACACAAAAATCTGTTCCCATTAAACTGCTTTTTGCCCAGGCATCTACTGATGTCTGTAAAGTGTGCTCCATTTATTTACTGGTATGCCAGTTATTTGCTGGTAGAACAATGTTTTCTGTTGAGTAAAAAAAAAATAAATTTTTTTTTTAAATTGTTCTTGCAGTTTAAAGGCTTCAATTGAAATTTCAGCCAGAAAGGTCCCTCTGCAAACAGCACAGGTATCTGCATCAGGTTTTCAGCAATATTGTCCCAGATTTACTTCTAGTTGGTTTAATGTGCTTCCACATCAAATTTAAAAGCATTTTATGTCTCTCAGAGCATTTCAAAGTTATAGTGGATCTGTTAACAGCATTTAAGTACCTATACACATAGTCACATATATTTGTGAGTGTATGTGTATGTATATATATATATATATATATATATAATGCAAACTGGGGTTTATTTATTAACTATCTTCAACTGACAGAAACATTCAGGTTGGAAAAGCCCCTCAAGATCAAGTCCAACTGATATCCCTGCAAGGTCCACCCTAAACCATATCCCCAAGCATCACATCCAAATGACCCTTAAGCACACCCAGGGTTGGTGAGACAACCACCTCCCTGGGCAGCCTATTCCAACACCTGACCACCCTTGCGGTGAAAAGGTTTTTCCTAATATTTAGTGTAAACCTACCCAGTCGCAGCTTGAGGCCATTCCCTCTTGTTCCATTACTAATTACCTCTGAGAAGAGGCCAGCACCAACCTCTCCACAATGTCATTTCAGGTAGCTGTAGACAGTAATGAGGCCACCCTTCAGCCTCCTCTTTCTCAAATTAAACAATCCCAGCTCCTTCAGTTGCTAACAATGTCTTGTTAGTTAGTCAGGTAGTTCTGAGTTTGGCTTCCTGAGAAATCTGAATAAATAGGAACCTTTCAGAAGAAAACCAGGCTAAAATCACATGAAGAATCTTAAACTGATGAGGTAAATTAGGCAACAAATTTCTTCATTGGGAAAAGCAAAGTTATTTAACAGTGACAGCAACCAAAAAAAAAAAAAATCAGGTTTCTCAACATCAAATTATTCTGCAAATGTCTCTCAGGTTTGTCAAACTAATGACCAAAAGAAGAAAGAGACACATAAAAATTAATCTGAGGATATAAAAAGTTGCAGTCGTTGGGCTTAAAATAGATACTTTCTATTCAGATTGATTTTTTTATTATAGAATTCTTTCAACTTTATTTTTACCAGCTTTTGCCACTGAAAATTAAACGTGAATGGGTGTGATCAGTTCAGGGGTGTTTTCAAAGAACGAGTGACTCCTCCTTTTCTGAAAAGATCTTAAACAGACAACAGGAAATATTTACTTACTGAGTTATTTGCCAGAAGCTGATAAAGTGACAACATGCAGAGTGGAGTTTGGGAATATTTACTAGATGAAGTTCAAAACTGAGCAGCAGTCAGCACTGCTTGCAGTATCAGAGGGGAAAATCTTTTCTCCCTATTCTTATATTTCATTATTTCAGTAAGTTAAAAAAAACAACTACAAAACCAAAACCAACCAAACAAAAAAACCAACAGCCAAACACAAACTTTACCGTGGTTGAGAGAGGTTTGATTGCTCTAGAGGTACAATCTCACTGTGACCATGTACTTCAGACCACATGCCAAACTCAGTTACTGAGTCCCTCCATTACCTCCTTTGTCTCCAGCGAGGAGAGAGCCATCAGCAAAACCTGCTCACTGTGAAGCCAGGGCAGGAATCCAGCCTGTTACACTCCTAAGAGAAGGCAACTCAGTTATTCCACTGCAGCAGAGCAAACTGCACCTTCCTCTGTTGCTTTGCTATGGATAATTCCTACCCCTCCTAGACATAAAAGTGAAAAAATGCTTAGAGATATTTGCACTATCACATGGAGATACTCGCATTATCACATGAGACTGTCTCACCGCATCTGTCCTTGCAACATCCACCCACAGATTCCGTTATCCAAGATAACAGAAACACACAGTTTTTCTTCTACTCTGAAACTAGTCACTAAACATCAATCCTTTCTGCATTTAATCTTTCCAGAAAGAAAACCTCCCTGATGAAACATCATTAAAAATGTATAGTGGTTTTAAGAGCTAAAGGAAATGGCTTTAAATGTAAATATCAGTGAGAGCCTTTGGTTTAGGTTCTGTGGCTGCAGTTCAAGTCTCCACGCTTAGCACCACCTATTTCTTCTCCTAGCATGGGCTAGCAAAACTCCACTGCCTGAACAAAGCATAACTTGTCTTGCAACTTCTGTGAGAGTGAAGATCAATTTTCTCCCTCAGCAACAGACTAATTCATCAGTAGAGTAGCGACTAAAATGTGGCAAGAACAAATAGCAGAGAGAAGAGAAGAGATACTGAGAGGGAGGGATGGAAGGGACTAGAGGGAAAATAAAGACAAAGTAATTTTCTAAGTAACGCGCCCCAATGGAGCCCCTAATTCTGTGTCAGCTTGGAGGGAAGAGGCTGCACCTATGTGCAGCCCAATGTTGCTATCTGCACAGCAGCAAGCCTCAGAGGTAGAGTAGCTGCCTCCCAAGCACTGGCTGTGGTGCCAAGCTGTGTGACCTAAGAGTCACTTTGGCATTGGTTTGTCTGTTCCATGCAAACGCTTCCTTTGCTCTTCTTAGTGCATTTTGAGCCTCCTGAAATGAGGAGAGCTGGATGCTTCCATCCACCATGTTGAATCAACTTCCCCTCGGTGTTGCCAACACAATTTTAAAGCAGACAGTGTAGATGATTACTTAAGTGAATTTACACATGACGGCAAATAACTGTGCTTAATAAAACTGAGAGAGCCTTAATGATTTCATTTTGGTGATTTAATTTATAAAAGCAAAGCTTAATCATTTAATAACATCATTAAGAAAACACCACAGGAAGTTTAGAAATAAAGAATCATCCACATCTCCTGAGAAATGAGTTTTCTTCTAACATTCAGCTGATGACAAAATAAAATGGAAAGCTTACAGCTTCTTAAATAATTGCACTTGAAATATAAGCAATCCCTAAAGGATCTGTTCAGCCTCATCTTCCGCAGTGCAGAAGAATTACATTTCTGTTCACCACACTGTGAAGGAGGCTTCACAAGTAAAAGACACCACTGATGATGGGAATGTTTGTGTGTTTTGTCAACTAAAGAATGCCTTGTGAACAAAATGCAAATGCCAGAGCAGTTAAAGATAAATGTTTGTTTTCAAAGCAGCAATTGAAAATAAAAATCTTATTCTGTTACCACATCTGACACTGGAAGCATCCCTTACCAGCACACACAGTGTGTGTGTATGTGTGTGTTGCCTGTGCACATATGTGCACTCACAAGTGTACCCAAGCTCTAAAAGGAAACCTCCTAGGACTGGATTAACCATGACTTTGCATTGGAGTAATGGAAAATATGACCTCATTAGCACTAGGTTTGTCATTTGCTCCATAACACAAAAGTAAATTACAATGTATTAATGCAGTTAGTGTTGTTTTTAACGTGCACTGGGATACAATAAAAGTCTTTTATGGGGGAAGTGTGATGGTATGTTTTCACTACAGCATTAGCACTGGTCTTCTGATAGGGCAGCCAGTCATATTACCCAGTGGAACACTCCTATAATGATGTAGTAAAATTTGACTCTGATATAGTAAAATCTGTTTATGACAAAGCTGCTTTTTCACACAATTGGGCCGGGGCAAGGAGTAGTAAGAACATAGCTAAAAGAATTAATTTCTAACTGTAACTGAACTGTTTTCCATAGAAAGTGTTCAAAAGCCAAACAAACAAACAAATATCCCTAGGCTTTGGGCCTGCCCAAAGGCATTACCATGACATACTCTCCCTTTCCCTTTCTTTGCTTCCTCAATCCATCCATAGGTTTATCATCCAGCAGCTGCTGTAAATTAGTGTCCACATCTTGGTGAAGGAGCCTAAACAGGAGCCTTGTAATTTCACACACTTTTAATAGGCTTGTCACACAGTTTTGCAGGTACAAGCCAGCCCATGTAAAACAACCTCAGGTGCATTTGTGGCTTTAGAAAAGGAAGGTGATGGTGGAGAACATGGGGTGGTGTGGGATCCTTTCCTTGTTGAATACAGAGCTTGCTTGTGTTTGTAGCAGTTCTGGCAGCCTGCTACGTGCTCCTTTATTAGGTTGCTACTAACAGGTTTGTGGTACTAATGAAGGTTTGCAGGTGTTATTTTTAATCCAGGGGTTTGCCTTTCTTTTTTTCCTAACTGGACAAAGAGTTTCATGCATTTCATGAGTTGTTCTCATTGGTCTTCCCAGGCATTGGCTAGATATGGCCAACTCATCATCACACCCTAACCAGACTTCGAGTAACACCATCTGTAGTTGTTTGTGCAACTCTCCATAACCAACAGGCTGCACTCCACAATTTTGCTGATTTCCAAGCTTGTTTCTTAGCTTTGCTTGTTTCAAAACTGATGCTGAAATGGAGTTTCTATAGCAGCAACTCAGCACAGGTGGACTAAGTTACAAAACTGGACCATGACAAATGGCTGGTTTGCTTTCAGAACTCTCGAAAGCTATGGTCTTTATAGATGTGGTCACTATTCCCATCCCACTCTGAAAAAGCAGCAAAAGACTTAAACCAAGAGTCCAGCTCTTACCTGCCAGTTCTCTGCTCTTTCTCTGTTCCCCTCCCCTTGACAAGCTCCAACCTTTAATTTTAGGGAGACCAAACTGGATTTTGCTTTTGCTTCTGAGATGCACTGAACCAGCTTGGATATCCCTATCGAGTGATATATGAAAACAAGAGCTAGAAAGCAAAATTTGCTAGGACAAAGTCATGAGAGGCATTTATTAAAATAAAAAGATAGTCAGAAAGCCCTGAATAAGGCTTTGTAATGAATGGACTCAACTAGCCTGTGCCTGTGGCTCTCTTGCTAGTCTAGTGACAGTAGTTGAAAGTTATTTATTTGTTTGTAATATACTTTTCCACAGAAACACTTTAGTAATAAAGAGACATGAGGGGAGACACATTAGAAAGTGTGCCATACATCAAAATGAAAAGTACCACATAAGCTACATGATAAACGTGGGATAAAATGTACTTTGTTTTCCACAAGACAAAGCAATAAGGAAAATGCTGTGTCTGAAGTAATTCTGAGCTTGGAATTTCTGCTGGTTATTTCTTTTTATTAAGCAAATATACAATCCTGTAAAAGTACCTGGTGCTAACTAAACAAGAATAGCATAAACTGAGAAGTTCATAGCTGAACACAGACAAGACATTGCCCAGGACAGACAAAGCAAAAGCTGCAGGGAAGGCTTGGTATGGTTTAGGTGAAGCCAAGCAGGATTTATAAAAAGCAGCAAATAATATGGCTATTGAAACTCCACATAATCATTAACAGGTATAAACATATCTCCTCTCCTCCCCATTTATTGATTTATTCCTTGGTGGCATATTGTCTAAATCCTACACAACGAGCCCCGAACCAAGGACAGCCTTTGTGTTATTTGTACAGTGCTTAGCGCTGCCGGGCTCCAGTCTTTCACCAGGGCCTTTTCTATTTCTTTTTCCAGCATAGCTAATATAATGAGAAGATCTGAAGACAAGAGTGAGGGAAGAAAAGAGTCTGCAAGACAAAAGTCAACAAAATCTAAGGGTGACACTAGGTGACTCTGGTTGGGAAGTAAGAGAAGAGAAGCAGAGTTAAAGCAGGGTCAGAGGCAGCGGTTATCTACTTCTCTTATTTGCTTAGGAGATTTTGCAGTTTTACTTGAAAATGCACAAGGAGGGGAGGGGGGGGGAAAAAAGGAAAAAAGTTATTTTGACTTACAAAAGCGTGGAAAGGTCATTAGGAAGACTTGAGAACCAATAAAGCTCTTTAAATCCTTCCTACTTGTAATGCATAGAGCAAAGCTTACAGGAAAGCTGCAGCTAAGAAAATTACAAATGGTAATGCTATTATTTGGCATATAGTTGCCAAAGGCATTCAATATAAAGATTTTACAGAGGTGTCAACTGATATATAGCAAACACACAAACAGTCTCCAGCTCTGTAACATATGCAAGGAGAGCTGAGGCTAAATATTAAGCATATGAATTATATATTCTTGCAATGCAAGGCTGAGAAAATGCTTGCTGTGCACCATACTTAAAATGAGCAATAAATACCAGGGTTAATGCTGAAAATGTCTTGTTGGGGAAGGTACCTTTAAGCCCCCCTCTCCCAAGTTTGTGTTTCAAACCATTTTCTGCTGTGTTGGATAATGAAGTGATTAGACTGCTCCTTTCCAAGACTGTTACATATTTAAAACAGGTTCCACCGCTGCCTCATTTTAAACATCAGAACCTGTTTTGGGCGCCAGAAATGTGAAACATGAACATCAATAGCTTTCTCCTGCCAAGATAAGAGCTTGCTGCAGAGGCCAAACATATGTCTTTCTTTCTTTCCCTGAGGAGGTTTCTGGATAAGGAAGAGGTGTGTCTGTACCTGAGCTGCTTAAAATGATTCAGTCACATATGGGCATTCTGTAAACTTCTCTTTGCTCTTTCTCCACAGGACAGCAAGAGATTTCAGTCTCAAAGTTATTGCCATCTGGGTTTTAAAGGCTGGAGCTGCCTGAGATTGGCCTCCCCTGTAAGAGTGGGTTTAGCTACTGGGCTCTGCGGCTCTGCAGGGCACTTTACTTCCTCAGGGTGGGTCATCATGGGGTTTGCCCTTTGAAGGGAGCAGCAGGACTTTTATGATAAAATACATTATGTTTCTTGTGACCAGCATCAGTGCCAGCAAAATTCAAGTGAGGGGAAATGATAGCAATGCAAATAGACAGCTCTGCCGTGTTTCAAAGGAAAGCTCTCATGGCAGGCCAGGAAAATTGGGATCTTGCTTTGGTCACCAGCCAGGGCGATGCCTTTGCCACCTCTAAGGCACTGGAAGGACTGCCCAGGCCTGATGTGCTGGGTGAGCGCCCGCACAGATAGGTCGTGTGAGCAGGACAAGACACAGCTTTGTATTCAGCAGGCTTGTCCAAAAGGTAAATTAGTTCCTGCAGCTCAAGTTTAATGAACAAAAAGTGCTCGTAGCAACCAGACTCTTGCCTCCCTCAAACAAGGTGGAGTAGTGTCAGGGCAAACTCAGCTGGAAAGATTTTCCTTGTGTTTCGCTCTGCTTGACCGACTTTGTGCAACCCAGTGTAGGTCTGACCCACCCCTGGCTGCCTGCTCTGCTGTCTCTGCAAAGAGAGACACCTGAGACAGCTTCTCTGCTGGTGGACCAGGATGTATGCCCTCCTGCAGTGACTGCCACCGTGCTTTTCTCCTCTCAGGTGCAGAAAGGATTGATTTTGTGTCATGCCCTCATAAGACAAGAGTGACATAGTTTAGTAGCTCCCCACCTCAGACTGTTGGCTCCCAGCCCTAGGACACTCTCTAGAGGGAGAATTGAGCCCCTTACCAGCTTCCTAGCCAAGTCAGCAGCTGAGATTTCTTTTGCTGCTTTCTACTTCACCATGTAGTGCATGCAGGCTGTACCCTCCCCAGAGCCATTCCTGCACACTAAACATTTGCTCGTGCCTTGAAACTGCAACACAAAAAGCAGAGAAAACATAAATCACATAGCTCCAGGAACTCAATCTGAGTGTAACAAGTAGCAGCACTTCAATTTTACTTCTTCAAATATATGTCATCAAAATAAACACATCAGGGACATCCTTACTGTAAAGATGCACAGAGAGTCACATCCAGGCTGAGGAATAGTGGACATGAAGCCATAGGTCCACTTCATTGTAGAATCACAGAATCTTCACTGTTTCTTTCGCATTTTTAAAGGCCTTAAAGCATGGTCTGGCCACATCTATACAGTAAATCCTTCCTCAAGCACCAAAATACAGCTGCCTCTAAAGTGGAAAAAGCAGGAAGAAAATGTGGACTTGGATAGGCACAGGAAACAATTCCTCAAAATACATCGAAAATAATCATTGCTTCGTGGGATTTTGGCTCTAGTGAAGAGTCAGGGCTCCTAAATCTTGGGAATCGGCACCATCTGATTTTTAAACAGTTAAGCACTGACAAATAAATGCACCATTTAACTGCCTCTTATTGAAATTAATAGGAATTAATCATCCTGGCATTTTTGAAAAATCTTTCTGAAGCTGCTTAGGTGCCTAAATATCTTTATCAGCATAGACCTAAGCAACTTTTCAAGCACTAGCTAGCTGCTGCTTCCTAATGTGCCTCATAGCACTAAATCACATGGAATAAATGGGGGGTTTAATGAATGTGAGAGGACGGGGCTTCAGCTGCCAAATTCCTCTTAGCCTTGTGCAAAGAGTGGCAGTAGCTGTGAAGTCAATCTTCTCTCAGCCAGCTGAAAGTCAGGCAAAAATGTTGCACCCAAATTCTTCCAGCAGCCTCTTTGCCAAAGTAGCTCACACATTAGTTTTATCGCAGTGCTGCCCTTGTTGGCCTTAATTCATGCAATTCCCTGATGCTTATTTTGTTTTTCCTGGGGCCCTGAGTATATGATGGGCCCTGCTGCATTCCAGAGAGGTAACGCTGATGCTTGACATCCTCTCTCCCTTACCAAAGCAACACACAGCAAAGCCTGGGCTGGCCCCTAAAACTCTGACAGACAAGAGGCACTTCTTCACACAGGCTTCCTCCTTTTTGGCCTTTAAGCACCTAATGAGTTTAAATAGCCCATTAGTTCCACAGAAGTTAGAAAAGACCACTCAGATCATCAAGCCCAACTATGGCTGGAGCGCCATCACTAAACCATGCCCTGAAGTGCCATGTCTACATGCTTCTTCTCTAGACCTTGCAGCAGCCTCCCTACTCGTTCATGATAGAGAGAAACCACACTGCTCTCTCAGAAACATCTTACCACCAAGCATCCAACCCACTGCAAATGTAGGGGTTGGAGGAAATGGAGAAGGGCTCTGGAATGAGAAAGAGCAGCTAAATCACTGCTGTGGTTGTGAACTTGCTCTCAGCCAAGGGCTTTAGTCCATCAGAGCTTCTGTGAGAAGTGAAGGGAAGGCATTTGGGTATGCTTTGCATCCTTTTGTGTTTGGATTCGGATGGTTTGGGAGGCACAGCATATTCAGATCCCAAAGTCATTGTTTAAGGGGTTAT
This sequence comes from Eubucco bourcierii, assembly GCA_013396675.1. Lineage (NCBI taxonomy): Eukaryota > Metazoa > Chordata > Aves > Piciformes > Ramphastidae > Eubucco > Eubucco bourcierii. Next base: position 1,082,491 of record VWZE01014430.1, on the reverse strand, counting down.
TTGTTTTCATTCCCTTCCTCCCTACTCAGAAAATTAAATTTGGCACACAGAGACCAGGCACTGATGACTCTTCAGGGACAGATTTTTGTTACATTTAGGAGACAGTCAAAATAGTTTTTGACATTATTTTATTCTAGGAATTATAACAAAGACCCTATGGGATGGAGACATACAAAGCCCACAGTAAAGCAGTGGGAGATGTTGATTGCCCAAGGCTCCTTTGAAATCCCAGATTATGTTATGGATATAGTCACACAATTGAAAGTGATCCACTTGCCACAGTTTAACCAGTTACAGTCTGCCAGATGAGGCGTGGGAACCACTTTCATGGTTTACCAATGTGCTAAGTTACAAATTGTGGTACTTGAAGAACATGCAAGTGGTTGCTGTGGCTCAGTTGATGGGCGGATGCTGGTGGAGCCACAGCAATTCATCCATCTCAGTCATGTGTCTATAGCTCATGGAAAGGATATATTACTCCTAACAGCACTTCTAAGCTCCAAGCTTGTGGTGGCCTCAGTGTGGCTGTGCCTGCATATATAGTTCACAATGCCAAGAACAAACTGTTAAGGACAAATGAAACTAAACAAAGGGTGAAGGGCAGAAGACAGTGAGAATACTGGGTAGAATGAGTAACAGGCAGATAATGTCTTTTCTGCAGCTGTTGGATGTCCCAAATTGTGATTTTTTTACTAACTTGGAGGAAGAACTGTTTCAGCAGTGTGCTCAGGTGTCCAGGAAAGCCAATGGCATCCTGGCCTGGATCAGGAACAGTGCGGCCAGCAGGACCAGGGAGGTTATTCTGCCCCTGTGCTCAGCACTGCTCAGGCCGCACTTGAGTGCTGTGTCAAGTTCTGGGCCACTCAATTCAAGAGAGATGTTGAGATACTGGAATGTGTCCAGAGAAGGGCAAAGAAGTTGGTGAGAGACCTGGAGTACAGCCCCAGGAAGAGAAGTTGAGGGATCTGGGAGTGTGCAGCCTGCAGAAGAGGAGGCTCAGGGCAGACCTCATTGCTATCTACGACTACCTGAAAGGAGGTTGTAGCCAGGTGGGGTTGGTCTCTTCTCTCAGGCAACCAGCAACAGAACAAGGGGACACAGTCTCAAGTTGTGCCAGGGGAGGTCTAGGCTGGATGTTAGGAGGAAGTTCTTGACAGAGAGAGCGATTTGCATTGGAATGGGCTGCCCAGGGAGGTGGTGAAGTCACCGTCTCTGGAGGTGTTCAAGAAGAGCCTGGATGGGGCATTTAGTGCCATGGTCTGGTTGATTGGCTAGGGCTGGGTGCTAGGTTGGGCTGGGTGAGCTTGGAGGTCTCTTCCAACCTGGTTGATTCGATGATTCTACAATTATGAAGATACAAGTACATGTTGTTCACAGAATCACAGAATGGTGAGGGTTACAAGGGACCTCATAGAACCATAAAATGGTTTAGGTTGGAAGGGACCTCAGAGATCATCTAGTTCCAACGCACCACCATAGGCAGGGACACCTCCCACTAGTACAGGTCACTCAAGGCCTCCTCCAACCTGACCCTGAAAACTTCCAGGGAGGGAGCAGCCACAACCTCCCTGGGCAACCTGTGCCAGTGTCTCACCAACCTCACTGTAAAGAACCTCCTTCTAACATCCCGTTTAAATCTTCCTTCTACCAGTTTAAACCCTTTACCTCTCATCCTATCATTACAAGACCTTGTAAATAGTCCCTCCCCAGCCCTCCTAGTAGGCCCCCTTCAGATACTGGAAGGCTACTACAAGATCCCCTCAAAACCTTCTCTTCTCCAGGCTGAAGAGCCCCAACTCACATACGCTGTCCTCATAGGAGAGGTGCTCCAGATATCATCTAGTTAAACCCAGATCAAATTGCACAGAAACACACCCAAGTGGGTTCTGAAAGTCTCTGGAGAAGGAGATTCCACGACCTCTCTGGGCAGCCTGGTCCAGTGCTCCATCACCCTTACAGTAACATTTTCCCTTGTGTTCAAGGGATGCCTCCTCTGCTCTAGCTAGTACCTGTCGCTATACAACCTGTTGTTTACCTTGTCATATCACTGGGCACCACTGAAAATAGCACAGCCTCATCCTCTTGACCTCCACCCTTTAGCTATTGATCTGCATTGAGAAGATTCCCTCTCAATCTGTTCCTCTCCAGGCTAAACAGTCCCAGAACTCTCAGCTTCTCCTCATACGACAGATGCTTCAGTCCTCTAATCACCTTTGTGGCCCCATGTTGGGCTCTCTCCAGTAGTTCCCTGTCCCTTTTGAACTGGGAAGCCTAGAACTGAATTACTCATTCAAAGTCATTGCAGTTTAATTTGAGGGACCAAAATGGCTTATGCCTTAATCTTTACTTCTCTGCACACGATACCAATTCTTCCTGTGCAAATAAAATAAAGGAAAAAAACCACACACCAAAATCCCATAGACAAAAAGTTCAAAGAACTTAAACCATGAAGTTATTTTCCTTTGAGAAACTTGCATTGTTTAATCTAACATTTAGGAAATCTAAAACAAACTTTCAGTAATTTTGGACTGGGAAGCTCAGTTGGCTACTTGAATTCAACTGGCCAGCTACATCATTTCCACAACTCTGTGTGCAGTTAATAACAGTGCTACTTTGAAGTTAGTCAATTCCTTTCCTCTGGCAGTCTCATGGTGCTTTTGAAATGTAGCTAGATGTTAGTGTTCCCATGTAGCGGTTCAGAATAAACTATGAAGAAAGTAAATAATTTGCTAAAGGCTACAGCGTAAACGAGTGGCAGAGCCCAAGTTTTCCATATCCTCCAGGTCAGTGACATCCAAGTTTGGATGTTCTGTGTTCCCTTAAGGATGCATTTGAAGAGTATTCACACTGGCCTTTCCTTTAGAACATGGCTGTTATCCCGGTTTCATATGTCCCATGTCTTGTGAGATAGGAGCAGCTGTAGGACTCCAAAGACAACCCCCAAAAAAAAAGCAGCAGGAATTGAGCTGGGCATCACAAAACCTAACCAACAAGGTCTTTCCCTGCCCAAAGCAGAATAGCAGCCAGAAAAGAGGGCTGCAGAGAGAAGGCTCTGAATGGGATAAATTGTTGTGTTGGGCCAGGAGCTATAGATATGACACTTCTGCTCTTGCTAATACACTGGCCATCATTCACCCTGTTCATTATCACAACAGCTCTTGTATTTTTATTCATCAGTGAGAGCAAAACGACCCAGCCTCTTGATGCCTTTGTCTGCGAAACACCTTTGTCTGCCGTTTTTGTATCACCTTTGCCATCACAGCTATAACAAATCACCTTGTTAATGTTACAGTGCTTGTTCTTGTGGCCCAGGGTGATCCCTTGTAGGCTGGTGGGCAACGTTCACATAACTATAATCTGCCACATTTTCATGCAATTAGTATGCGGCAGAAACGTTCTGATACTCACACACATACAAAAAGATTAAATAAGACCCATTTAATGTCATGAATTGTCCTGTTAGGAGTTAATGAGGTCTGGTAGGTTGCCAAAGTCCAACACACAAAACTCAGGCAGGCCAGGAGGGAGAAAGGGAGGAGTTGCTGGGTTCAGCCAGATAGACCTTGAAGTGTAACAGCTGTGCCTTGTCTTTGAGGAGAGGATCAAGTAGAGAATATGAGATAGGCAAACGTTGGCTTAAACTTTCTTCTCTCTTTGATTGTCCTTGGACATCTGCCTCGTCTCCTGTCAAGAATGTTTGGCAGCTGTGAGCCCAGAATAACACTGCCGCTCAGCCAGGACGCTATCGCAGTCGTCTAATACTTTAAGCCAACTAGTCTCTGCTGTGTGCCTCGACCGATCCTGAACTATGCTAATGCCTTGAGCTAACTAGGCTTTCTAACAGCCCGTGAAATACATAGACGTGGGCTCTGCGGTTTATTTTCCTCACGTGCTAATTGGCTTTAATTGTTGGCCAATTGGATTTCAAGTTGAGAAAAGGGTGCCCCAGACAAAAGGAAAAGTGTTAACTTAAGACCGTGGGAGAGACTGACCGTTCTGTTCAGTTTCTAATGTAGCAGGTTTTATGCAGATGCATAAGTCTCAGGGCAATGGCTGTCCTAGAAAAATTTCTCAGGCATAACCAATGTGGTTTCCTATAAAATATATGCTTCCATACAGGCTGAATGCCATTAGTGTTCAGCTATGTGCTGGAGAGCAAATTCCCATCTTTCCAACCAAAGCGTGTGTGCTCGCTTTGCCTCAAAAATAAAGGGTAGATGAGATGAACACCAGAGTTGTAGTAATGTTTCAGCTGGTTGAGGCAGTGATTTTCAAAGCGCAAATGCCAGCCTTCAGTTTGTCCCTGCAGCCATGGTGAGAGCTCCTCTCTTCTCCCTGCTGAAGAAAGGCTTTCATCCTACATGCACCTCAACACTCATCTAACAGAAACAAACCCTCTCTGAATAAGAAGGGCACTCAGGTTCTGCACCCATTCAGCCTCTGAACAGCATATCATAATAAAAGATTCATTCTCTAGTGACATCATTTTTATTGCCACCGCATTTCCTTGTATTTCTGTCAAGTTCAGGGGAAGAGAATCAGGCCATGTAAATACACCTTCAAGATGAGCCAGCCTAAAGGACATCTGTGTAACCTTTAATGCAGGTATCCTCCCAACATCCCTGGTAGCCAGAGTAGTGCTATTATCCATCTTTTGCTGAGGGCACAGAAGGGGAAATCCTCAGAGGTACTTGGGATCATAAATACCTATGAAAATATGTGTTAGAGAGACTAAAGGCCAGCTTTTCAAAACTAAATTAATAGGATTTGGGCACTTAACCTGCTTAAGCACTTACAAGAACTTGCTGAAGAACTACTGAAAACCTGATCAGAAGTGATTTGCCTAGGTCATATCAGCTGCTTTTCTGCAGAGCAGGAATCCATGTCCTAAAATCCTGTGATAGGAATTTAGTGCCATTAGGACCCAGCCAAGCTCCTGAGCAAAACCTCAAACAAATCCTCATCATTATCACTACATAAAACATCTAGAAATAGAAACAGATTACGGCATTGTAAAGATCTGCTGATCGGCAGTAAAGTTTTCTGCCCGCCTTCACTTTATGAAGTGTATCCCTTAAACAAAGCTCAGTTCAAACCATTTTCACATGCCCATTCAGATGGAAGGCAGAGTGATGATGTTACACAGAAGCAGCAAGTTGTTTTCAAAGCAATGCAACATCCATTATCAGATGCTTATTAATCAAGTCTCACCCTTTTCCTTTTGACATAATTTCTCAAATTGATTTACAAATCGTTCGGTAGTAAAGACCCAAACCTTCTTGTTACTTCTGGCTATTTCATGCTTCCCAAGCTGTAAAAAAAAGATGCTATTTGCCCCAAACACCTAACACAGAATTCTCTCCAGTGAGGGGTTAACAGGGGCTGGGATTATTTGAGGGGAGCATGATAGAATAACCTGTTCTATTCTAATGTACAAGTAGTTTCAGGATAGCTATAGTTAGTGATGGCATGTTTGTTAGGTTGACTAATTTACAGCAGTAGATTGAGGTTAATGCATATGCATAACGAGAATTGGAAAAAAAAAACAAATAAACTTGTTGTTGAAGATCTGTGCATTTTTTATGCAAATGACACAAACAAATAAAAAAAAAAAAGGATGGGTCATAAGAGTGGTCAGTCACATGCTCATCTTTATGCAAAACCTGATGAAGTTTTCTCTACTATTTCAGTTCTAGGGTACTCAATGTGTGTCCCTTGCTGTCTTTATCCTGCTAGTCCAGAACTGCCTTTATTGGGAAAAAAAAAAAACAAAAAAAAAAAAACCACAAAATTGTTCTTCAAGCATGGGCCTCAACACATGAACCCTTAGGTCTCACACTCCAACACTGTGGTTCCATATTTTGTAAAGGCCAGCTAAGTGTTTCCCATTCAGGTGCATTTTCCTTACTTGCTCCAGATGGGAGCAGAGATGAGGATGCCAGAGTAGCACACAAAAATGTTCTAGTGGTGGCTCCAGCTGGGATGAGAAATAAAGCTGTTGTAAATCTCATGACTCACTGTCCTAACAGAAGTACAAGTAACCTGGACAAATTCAGACAGTGGGCTGCCTTATCCAAGTCAAGCTATGAACGTTTTGACCTCTTTCCTTGTAAAAATGGTTTTCAACAACAAAGAAAGGATTTTACTTCCATCCTATCTCCTTACCCTGTGTAAACTGCTGTAACAAAAGCAAAACCAGAGGAACTATGCAGGGGAGTGACAAATTCACTGAATTCCTCTCTGCTAAATCTAATACCTAGTGATAATATCACGCTCCTCTCCACGAAACACGATATTCTCTCCTGGTTTACAAAGCACCAGGGGGGAACACACTTGCAAAAACTTCCAGCTACAGTGAATCTGACCTGAAGCACTTGTCTTTAGGGGCAAGACCTGACAACAGCCTCCTCAGCAGTTCAGAGACACCATGGGATTAGCACGGAGGAACTATGCTGGCTTCCATGCAGATGCATGCGAAATGCTAGGTCAGTGCTCGTCCCTGCTGCCCACTGGCATCTCACCCTTTCTGACAGCATTCGTGGGAGGTAGGTGCTGCCTGTAGAAACAAACTGCCCAAACTAAAATTTTCCTTATCTTTCAAGCCATGTATTCTTCATCTGAGAGAATCTCAACATTGTCAATGTGAGGAAAAAGCAGCTGGTGGTAAATATGAAGACGAGACTATCACAGCATTCTTCCCTTGTCTATGTATTTTTATCTGGGATACTCCTAGTTTGGCTCCTTTTGTGTCCTGGGCTACAGGAGATCCTGCGGCCACCACTGAGGAAAGCTGGACACTAGATGCTTTCTGCAGCTAGTCAACACGTCTCTGGGGTTTGTCAGGAGGGTTGGCTGAAGGCTGATGCCAGTCACTTTCTCTGGTGCAGCAGTGAAGTGTGCTGCTTTCTAGTGCTCAGTGGTTCCCGAGAAGCTGCAAGTGGCTGCGAGTGGCAGATGCTAACAGCCACCAGAGAGCCTGAATCTCCAGCCCTGCCTCTCACTGACAAATTGCACCTTTGCTGCAAACGTTTCAGCCTGTGACTTATCTCCCAATCGAAGCGCTGGCCACCCCTCTTTGCAAAGGCACTGTCCTTCCAGGTGGATTATTTTCCACTCAAAGACTGATGCCTGCAACAGCAATCTTGAAAGTCTCTTGCTATCTGCTTCTCACTCTTCACAAGACAAGACAAGACCACCCAGTGGTTCGCCTGAAGAAATATTACACCAGTCTGTGGGCCGGCATGCCTGAAATTGGCCTAGGGAGCATATCGACAACGAGTTACCCAGCTTAGAAGACACAAGGGGATTAATAACTTGGACAGTGCACTGGATAAAAACTAAACTCAGAAACAATTCCCCATCCAACCCCCATCAGAATTTTAATCTTTACAGACTTTTAGCTCCACAGCCCAATAAATCCCTTCCATAGTGACTCATTGTTACCCTGATCTTTCTTATAAAACACACAGTGGAAACAGTGTAACATTTTCCTTTCTTATTGCTCCCTTTTGTAAAACCATCTTTCCTTGTATCTCGCTGCCATTTGCCTGTTAGTCATGGGCTTCACTCCTGAATGAGCCACTTAAGAAACGTTACACCGATGTCAAATTGATACATGTCTTGTGAATACTTTATGCTTTCTCCTTTTTTAAATGTGAAAGGACAATGCTCAGAACTCAACCAAAAATAGGGGACTTTTCAGTGCAAACCTTCAGCTGAAATGCATTTTTTTTTTCCTCTTGAAAAAAAAGACCCTCAAAAAACCCACCCCAAAACTCTAGCAGAAATTAGATAATAGGAGTCCACCAAAGGCCACAAATGTTTTGCACTGAGGATTTTTATTTTGTCCTTTTTGGAGAAGTTGAAGTTCTATGTAGAGGGCGTTATTTACATTTATTTAAAAGCACCCGAAACACATTTTCAATATAATCCTGTTGTCAGATCCAGTAAACTGCAACTGGTGATCTGTGAGGTTTGCCTGTAAACTCCAACCTGGCAAAGTGTTTCCCCAGATATTTCAAATCTGGGAGCTCAGATCTATACATAAATCAGACCCTGAGGAAGAGCAACCTGATTTTATACAAGTTCTGAGCAGGCAGAGTAGCAGTGACAGGAATGAAGAATAAAAATAATACTGTCCTGAGAATTCACTACATATCTCAGGCTGCTCACTTCCCTTCCACAAGGTAGCAAAGTCCATGGAGGACTTCACAAAGCCCTCTTCTCTAGTGCATGTTGCATTTTCAAGACCAACATGCTGTCATAAGTGAATCTCCAATGCATTCAAGACTCTAACTGTCCAATTGAGAACACGGCAATGTTGTTATAGTGCCCAAGGGGCAATACATGGAAGAAACAGAAGTCCTTGTTGAAGCGGTGCTGCAAGGTATGTAGCCCTGAACGCATGGCCAGTCTTATGTAACTGCCATATCGTTCCCTTTGAGCAGTCAGTTTACATTTTGAAATTCAGCCTTCAACACATCACAGAGTCCTTGACCACCCTCCTACAGAAAACAAAATCCTGCTTATTTTGGCAGATGTTCTTTTTCCCCCTTTAAAGTATGCTGTTCTATCTTCTTTCTGGTTGTTTAGGGTATTTTTCCTAAGCACAATGTTATTGTGGGTTTAGCCTGAGATGAGAGTCAATCCCCTCCTTTAAAGCAAACTGATTTCTCCACTCCTTTCCCTGTGATATCTATTTTGGAGGCTCTCAACTCCCTGGTGGGCCAGTGGGACATCCCGCAGCCTCTTTATGGCTGGTGGTCTGCAGGAGGGAATAGGATTACATCTCTCAGCAGCCAATGGTGCTGCCTGTAGGTTCAATAAACGGGCTTTTAAAAAACACACACACACACACAGCATGTCCTTCTTACTCTGCTTTGCATGATGTGACTGAACCTGCAGAGCCAGTGGGAGCAAGTTCTATAGTGATAACGGTAACCATTGACTTTCCCTTTCCTGATTTCACCTCTTTCATTATGTTGGGGAGCTTTGTTCCAGACTAGGAGATTATGCAACGGGCTGAGGAGGAGATGTGACTTCAGTGAGATATAGCACACAAAAAAGTGTGACAAATTGCAATGACAGGGGCTCCGATGGTAGCTTGTGATGGAGTGAAATTAAATCCCTAACCAAACAATGCAGCATTATGCTATATTCTATAGGCACCCTTGTTGAGGGTAGATTGAGAGAAAAAGAGACGGGCAAAAAAAGAAAGATGCACACATACTTTCCCCATCCATGTTCCCAGTAAGCCCTTTCCCCCAGTGTCAGCTTGGGAATAAACAAAAAAAAAAAAAAACAAAAAGAAAAAAAAAAGAAAAGAAAAGAAAAAAAAAAATCCCTAATGCTCAGGTCCATCTGTAAGAGATGTGTGACACAAGAAGAAGTGTAACGGATTGAAGAGATGCCCGGCGAACACCCACGGATCGCAGCGTCATACCCTGCGCTGCTCGGGCAGCAGTCCTACCTCCTGAGACATGTGGTTGGGATCTCCTCTCTCCATACCTCCACACACAGCATCCCAAGTAATTTGCCCTCCTTCCTAATTAAAGTGCTCCCTGAGGAGCACTGGAGAAGGAAGATGTGTGTACACCTTTGTACTCAGCTGCTCCAAACTTCCTTGGGCAATACCACAGGGTGAGCCTGATGGCTTTTTTCATGCTAAATAACTGACCTAGACGGCCTTACTGCCCCATTCATCTCTTCTACATAAACAAACTATTCATTCTCTAAGGAATAGGTGCATCTGTTCACTCAGGCCCAGTTCCTGAAGGAAACCAATAAGAGGCTTGACACTATTTAAGGAAGAAGGGAGCACAACATGCTGTTAGAATATCTTCGCTGTCCTGGGGCCATCCAGGTGTTAAATCACTCAGTGGTCTCTAAAGAGTCCAGAGCCAAACACTGAAACAAAAGGCAAAGATAAGGAAGGGGAGAGAGAGAGCACACCAGATATCACAGCCCACATTCTTCGTGTTTCTCTTTTGCTTCCTAGGGTTTTCAAGAGCAGTATATTGACAGAATGGAATATGAAGTTGACTCTGGGAAGCTACAAGCACTCAACACGGCTGCAAACTTTATGAGCTGGTCAGCATTACTAATGTTCTCAAAGTAACACTCTTGTGGGACTCCTGAGCTTCATTTCCACTGGAAAGAAACAATAGTTAAAGCTGTGAAATGTTTTACATTCAACTTCCACATCTCCCTCCCACCACCCCCTTCAGTGAAGTTGCCATGAGCCCAGACTTTAAAAACATTTCAGACTTAAAAGGTTAAGATTTAAGTGCTGCTGATTTTATCTAGCCTTTTAACTAACATAGGCAGGTGGATTAGAGATATGTGTACAATCTCCACTCTAGACACTTGGGTAAATATGCACAAGTGCTGAGTGAGCCAAGGAAGGAATCTGATGTTATTGTCTATTAATTTGAAAGCAGAGATTAAAGAAAGTGCAGAAATCAGTAGTGTAAATATCAGAAAGGATTTCCATTTATATGTAAGAACATTACTCTAGCAGTCTGGCTATTTCAAATAGCATGAAAGCTGCTTTTTTTTTTTTTTTTCCTGAGGGAAAAAAAAAAACAAACCTCTGTGAATTTGTTTAAATTTACATATTTTCCCCTCTCTTTGTTTGCAGGAATGGTCACCATGCTTGCAGCTTTGAAGCGTTTTGCTGGACAGGGCTGGGTTTTGTTCAGAGCCTTCAGCCAGTGGAAAGGCCCAAATAACAGCAAACAGGGCTGAGGTTTCCTCCTCCTTCTGTTCTTTTCTTCAGTAATATTTGTGCTGGGTTTTTTTCCTTTTTTTTTTTTTTTTTTTTTTAATTTTCACTGTCTGAAAACAGATTCTGATACTCTACTAACATTTTTTTTGTCACTCAGAAATACCGCTGAAAACTTGGCAGAAATAACAGGCAGGTGACAGAGCGTTCAAAACCATTTGGGCTGCAGCTGTTGGTCAAGCCAGTGATGTGAGTGCCTCTCCAGCTTGTGTGGCATCCCTTCTGCCTTCTTCTTAGATGTCTACTCCCAATTTTTTAAATGAATGACAATCATAAATAGTGAGCATCCTCAAAACCCATCAAATGCTTGCGGCTTCTCTTAGAAAAGAACACCAAAAAAAAAAAAAAAGTTGTCTTTACGGTGTTAAGATGGACAATGTTTTTAATACTGGACAAAACTATTTTTTTCCCCTCTAGACCTGGATGTCTGAAGGCTCTTTTAAAGCATACTTCAGGCTAAAATAGCAAAGAATTCTCTACTTTCATGATAGCTTTACAAATTCCTGGAGGTCATCTGCCTACTCAAAAATAACGCACAGTGTGACCCCATGAATCAAACAGGCCAAGCTCAGCACTTTTTATTAGCAGAAATATTCATGAATCTTTTATCCTCCTCCTTAGTCCACCAGCTCTTATTTTCACCCTGTTCTCACCTTAATGCAACATTTTGTAGGAATGCCAAGGAAAAGGATCCCAGCTTCAGGTTTAATTGCTAATATTTCTAAATTTAGCCAGTATTAAAATCCATCTGAGGCTCCAAAGATTTTCCCTGTAATCTGCAGAACCTGAGTTTGAACCTAGCCCAAGAGAACACCACAGCAAATAAATACCATCTGATCTCTACAGAAATCCAAGAAGAGTTCAACTCTTTTCCACCTTGCTACAGGTATGTCAGAGTTGATTTCCCAATGCAACGCTGTAGGAAAAAGGCAATTAAAATGCAACTGTCCCAATTTCAGTGAAAGTCACTTATCAGCTGGAATTATCACTATACATGTGGTTATTGTATTGTACTTTTGCATTGAGCATGCCAATACTATATCCTTATGCTGGCTTGCTTTATATCTCATCTAACATTGGACAAGCAGCAGTAACTATGAGCCAAATGAACCCAGTTTTCCAGGCAGCAGTATGGGAATTGCTGGACTCAGCTTATTCATCCTGTCTTTCTCACCTTCAGTGACCATTATGGATACCACAGTTAAACTCTACAATATCTGTCCAGAGACACAGAGTATGTAATTGCCAGTTCTATTGCATACCAGCACTCCCACTATCAGTGTAGCCAGAAGAGGACTAGGCTGGACAGAAAGGAACCAACTCTGAATGCTGGAAACCACCCAGGTTTTGTTATCATTTCATTCTTTACTTTGGACCATGTAAGTGTCTTACAGAAGATTCCAGGATTACACAATTAAACAACCAAAGGAAAAGCAAAGCTTTTTCAGTTCACTTTCTCTAGCAGCTGGTATCACATGCCTTACTGTGTATATCAGCCTCAGTAAATTAAGGTTGGAAAAGATGAAGTCCAATCATCAACCCAACACCACCATGCCCACTGAATCATGTCCTGAAGTCCCATGTCTACATATTTGTGGAACACTTCCAGGGATGGTGACTCCACCACCTCCATAAGCAGCCTGTTTCAACTCCTGACCATGCTTTCAGCAAAGAAATTGTTCCTAATATCCGATTTAAACCTTTCCTGGCATAACTTGGGGCTGTTTCCTGTTGCCTGGGAGAAGAGACTGACTCTCACCAAGCCCAAATAGTTGTTCCAGCTACTGTTTGCATTATATGAATGTAGACAGCATGCAAAGGCTAGATTTACACACTTTTATGCAGCAGACATTTCCTTTCCATTGAAAGTTTTCAGTATTTCAGAGAAAAAACCTCAAATCCAACACCAATTCAGCTTGAAGTACTCTTTGCTTAGGATTACCAATTTTTGTCAGATCATTTTGCCACAAACACTTAGAAAATTTTAACAAGGAAAGAATTCTCTCTTTTTTTCCACCCAGCTCTAACGCTTGATTAAACACAGAGGAATTTCCTCAGTAAAGCACTCAAGGTATCAGGTCTTCCTAATCCAGTAAGATTAATTATCACATATAAGTAAATAAGAATTTGTTTTAATTCATTTCCAGATGCAGGGAGATTAGGCCTGCAAATTAGTTTGCTCCAATACTGAATATTAAGACTACACCAATAATTACTGAATAAAAAGCTGAGCCTTGGGTTTGGGGCTGCCCTGAACGATTTGGATCAAGTTTTCATTTAGATTACGGATAACAACTCCACACAATGTTTGGCTCAAGTTCAGTTTCTCTGAGTCCAAGGCTAGGATAGACCTTTAGTTCATCTTCTTCAACTCTTTAACCCACACAATTGTATTTCACTCATATATTTCTACGCTGAGTCAAGAAACATTAATTAAATGAGAACATTTTGGAAATCAAGAGGCAAAGTTGTTGTCTGCTTTAGGCAGAGAGTGGGAAAGGAAAGGGGCACCAGGCATTTGCCAAGGCAAAGAGCTGATAAAGGTGATGATGTCTACTGGGATTTGTCTCATGTTATATGTCTACAAGGTAGATGCCTACATCTGATCTCATCATGCTTGCACTTCGCTGCAGTCAGTGGAGACGAAGGGCATTTCTAGTGCACCATCCACCTACATTGCATACTTCAGGATGAGATCTAGTGCCCCATTTTTCTTCACTGAAGAGTGACCACCTCGGGTGTGAACAGCTGTGATACAGCTCTAGTAGCAGCCTTTCAGTACTTAAAGTGGGCCTACAGGAAAGATGAGGGAAGACTCTTTATCTGAAAGTGCAGTGATGAGATGAGGGGTCACAGTTTTAAACTGAAAGAGGGTAGATTTAGATTAGATATCAGGAAGAAATTCTTTACTGAGAGGGTGGTGAGACTAAGCAACAGATAACCCAGAGAAGTTGTGGATACTCCCTTCTGGGAAGTGCTCAAGGTCAGGTTGGATGGGACTTTGAAAACCTGGTCTAGCACAAGGTGTGATCATCCATGGCAGACAGGTTGGAACTAGATTATCTTTAAGGTCCCTCCTAATCCAAAACATTTTATCAGTCTATCATATCCAAGAGTCATGTAAGAAGGCTTTGAGGAGACCTTATAGTAGCCTTCCAGTATCTGAAGGGGGCCTACAGGAAGGCTGGGGAGGTGCTATTGACAAGGTCTTGCAATGACAGGACAAGGGGCAATGGGTTTGAACTGGCAGAGGGGAGATTTTAATTGGATGTTATGAAGAAGTTGTTTGCAGTGAGGGTGGTGAGACACTGGCACAGGTTGCCCAGGGAGGTTGTGGCTGCTCCCTCCTTGGAGGTGTTCAAGGCCAGGTTGGAGGAGGTCTTGAGTAACCTGTGCTAGTGGGAAGTGTCCCTACCTGTGGCAGAGGGTTGGAACTAGATGATCCTTGAGGTCACTTCCAACCTTACCATTCTGTGATTCTATGAACATTCTCACTCTTCATGAACCACACCACAAGCTCTTTAAAAATAGAACAGCTTTCAGAGCCTTGATGATCCCTGTTGGTTTAACCAAGCAGAGTTTCAGACCACTGTTCTCTTCAAATGCAGGAGAGCATAGAAGTTGGTGGCATTCCTAGTTTGGGCTTGCATCTGCTACAAAGGAGAGCTGTCTGTCATGCAACACTATCTTCAGGGCTAAAATGGAGCTGACTATATTCTCTTTCTTAAAAAACAACCAACCAGCAGGAATTAATATTATTGTCCTTACATTCTCATGGGAGATGCTTCATTTAAAAAGCCTTGAATTTTATTTAACATTATCAGTTCTTATTTTATTCTAGATTATGTAGATTAGGCAATGCCTAACACTCAATAGGAATAAAGCAAAACATGTATAAATTAACTGCAAGATGTCTTGGCTAGTCTAACTTTAGTTGTAATATTACTAATAATACATGACTAGTTAGGAGAACTCTGTTTGATCCCTGTGGAAATGTGCTATTGAGGAAAATAAACTGTAGAAAATGTGAATTTAGAAATTAAAAGTCCTCCTAACCACTGTTTTCTGCTTATCTGGCCAGGATTAGAAAACAGATCAGTTCAGTGCAATCTTTTCCAACATTTCATCTCAGCCATCACATGTTTTAACTCTCTTCTGAAAGAATAGCCTCTAGGAAGAGGCTGAGTGCAAAATTCACAGCACATAAATTAGCCTCTTTCTCCAGCTAGTGGGTTATTGAGAAGAGATTGGAATTGCTTTGTTACTCAAATGTATTTGACATACTCTTCTGCCATTTTTTTTTTAAACTCTCTTGGCTACTAAATGTTTTTTTTCCCTGAATAGTTGTGATCCCCATTTAAAGGTGAATTGCTTTTCTTAAATCTAATAAATTAGAACCTTGGCTTATGTGAGCAAACCAAGCTGCTTTCACCAGAACTTGCATCCACACTGGTGATATTGCCAGTTGAAAGCAAGAGCAATCACCCAAAATTACTGGAAAACTGGAACAAAAGAGGGGGAGGCAGGGTGAAAATTAATTCTTCAGGAAATCTGAATGTCTGTGGATGACTTAAGCTTAACTTTCCACCTTCAGGTAAGTGCAACACATCCTTGTAGCCCATTGAAGGATCTCAACACGTTCCACGTGCAGCATGCAAGACATTAAGAAACTGGATATTAGGTTTCCCACTGATTTCTGAGTGGATGTCCAGTTGACTGTCTGCCTTTCCCTTTTCCCAGCACGCCTGGATACCTAGTTCTGCTGTCATCAGTCCAAACACATGTTTTATTTTCCCCTCTTTCTAAGCAAAAATCCTTACTCCCTCTCCCCACACTTGATACATTACTCTTTCCAGTCTCTTGTTGCTCCAAAGCAGTAGTGCCTGCCAGGAATTGGAGAGATTCAGTGTGTGTACAGAGCAGCCTGGGAACAGGCTATAGAAGACCAAATTGCCCAGCTTTGGCCCAAAACATGAGGTTTTAAAAACTCTGTATTAGTCCCTTGAAAAAAACCTCAGGAAATAGGAGGAGCAGCAGAAAGTAGCTTCATTGGTCGGTGCATGTGCCAGTGTGTGCACGAATGGACACTTTAACCTGGAATACATACCCAAGATTAAATGGTCTTTAAATCAAAGCCAATAGATAAATAAGGGAACTATTCCAAAACCAAGTGGGTTAAAAAACACTCTGCATGCACCTGCTGGAGACGCTGTGCTGCTGGCTCTACATTTCAACTCTAACCTGTATTTGATATGGTGTTGTTGCAGCTGTGGGTTGGGGTGGTTTATTTAAGTGGCTCCAAATGCTTGTCAGTGTGGCAACCAGCTGAATACATAAAACAGGCTCTCCAAACCCTTTATGGCCCAGGGTCAGAGTAAATGGAATAATAAAATCCAAATGCTTTTGTCTCATTTTCCATCACCCAAGCCTTCCGCATAAATCTACAGCTTTGCAATGACCTTCGCATTCAGTGTCGGGGATGAGGCCGCAGGTCTGAGATACATTTGGTCTTCATCTTAGGTCTTTAAAAGCTTTTTCCAATTAATTTTAACTGACTTCCATAAGGATCAAGCACAGCTTCCTCCTCCCAGCCCCCTCACTCCTCATCCTACTCCCTTCCTCTTCAGCCCAGCATCTTCAACCAGTCAGCTGGGGGAACGCTGGAGGATAATGCTATTGATCACATTGTACGTGGGAGCACCAACAGCAAAGACATTTACAAAAGGAGTGATGTAGCAAATAGGAAGTGAGCAATTTCTTTAAAAGAGTTTTAATTTGATGTCTTCCTCATTGCTGGGTGTCTGGTTTTCTTTATTTCTCTAGTGCCGCATTATCCCTGCTCAGATGTCATCGTGGGGACCCAGAGTCTCCTGTACATATGTTTACGAAGGCTAGGTCACTATTAAACTAAAATATATCTGTTTGGGTTTAGCAAATCAAAAATCACCTTGTCTGGAATTAACTACTGAGGGTTGCCTACTCCTTCCCCCTCCCCATCTGATCTAAATTAGATGCAAAGTCATTTTTAGGTGCTTTACGGTGAAGAGCGACGCAAGCTTATGTCAGAAAGAAGCCCTCAGAACACCTCCAAATGTTCTAAAAACTCACAGGTCTTTTTTCTAAATTCCCAAACAGGATTTTAATAACCAGCTAATAAACTGGCCCCCCAAAAAATGCTTGTCCCTAGTTTTGCACTTAGCAAAGCCAGGCCAGACTTCAAGAGCTATAGTGAGTGCTAGAGGACATATCCACAGCCTAGAGCTTCCAACTTTACCACGGTTCTGTTGACATCATCAGAAGACTTGGTCCATACTGTACAGATAGAGTCAACAAAATCAGATCAGATACCTCACTACTGAGGATTTGGGCTCAATATACCTCAGACAAAGCAAAGGGCAAAAATATCCTTAAGACAGCTGCTTTCCTGTGACCTGCCCAAAGGAAAACAACATCTAAGATTAAATTTAAAAAAAAAAAATCCATATTTCTTGATATTGTCCACACTTAGGCAGAATTTTAACAATCAAGGAAGTTCTGATCATGAGGGCATAATAGCATAAGTCCTCTCCCTCTAATCAAGCATTCCTACCTGACACTTTATGACATTTTTCCACAGTTAATATGGACTTCTTTCAGCTGTGAGAGAAACACCATGGAAGACTTGAGACACAAAGTTTAAAGTGAAAGAAAAAAGAATTTTCCAACCTTCACTACAGGTACAGTTGGAAGATATGCCTTCTCGTAAGTCTTGATTATCTTATTAATGGTAATATGAATCAGTAATGCTCTACATTGACTTTCATGAAGTTGTGCCCCTCAATACATTGAGAAATTGAGGTTCTTTGATTGGAGTCAGCATCCTAAATCTTTTCTTGCTCAGTGAAGCTGTCCTTCAAAACAATAAACAGGGCAGTAGCTCACAAAAGTAGGGCAACTTGTTTTCCCATATTATCAAAGTTGTCCTTTAGCATCTCTGGTATGAAAGAGGCTAGAAACATCAGCTGGAGATTTGCCTGTGAGTAGGGTGTGGATTCTTTGGTGAGTACCAACCACAAAGGATGGTCTTCCCCTCATCACGTGCATTATTAAAACTTCTCATCTATGTCCATCTCTTCTTACTAAATTTGTAGGAACTTAATTCTTTTAAATCTGCCTGAAACTTCCTGAAAGATTCATTATAATTACCAAGAGTGCACAAACAGAGGAACAGGAATGTCCACTCAAGCCTGTACAGAGAGGAAGACCAGCTGAAAGTTATTCCTGTGGGAAACTAAACTCAGACTGAAAACTGAAATATCAATATTTTTCTCTTCCACATATGAGACAGAAATCTTACACCTGACCATAGAAGCACAACAAAGAAGGACAGAACCATTCCTTGCAGACCATGGGATTAAATGCATGCTACTCAAGTTTCACTTCTGTATTCTGAAAATGGGATATTTATGTAAATTCATCTGAAAGCATGGATTAGAGAAACTGATTTTTCCATCCCAGTTCATGTTGAGTGAGTCTAGTTTTATATTTGCTACGCATGAAAACCATCTAGGGCCCTATCAAAAAGTTCTGAACGGATTTTAAAACAAAAAGAAAGAAAATAAGTTAAACAGCACCATAAGGAAAAAAAAATAAGGAAAATCCAGACAGAGAGCGGGTGTTTAGCCAGTCAATTAATTTATACAGTTTCTAGCAGGGCACAGGGCATTAACACCCACCCCCCACCCTCCCAGCACAAGACACAGGTGGCAGGGTGTGTGTTTGGGAGGTGGGCAGGCAGCAAGACAGACTGGGAATTCTCTCCTTGAGCAGCACAATTATAGAAACAACTGTAACTCACAGAACCATTCAGGTTGGAAAAGCCCCTCAGGATCACCAAGTCCAACTGTACTCTGCAAGGTTCACCCTAAACCATATCCCCAAGCACCACATCCAAATGATCCTTAAGCACACCCAGGGTTGGTGAGACAACCACCTCCTTGGGCAGCCTATTCCAATACCTGACCACTCTTGCTGTGAAAAGGTTTTTTCCTAATATTTAGTGTAAACCTACCCAGTTGCAGCTTGAGGCCATTCCCTCTTGTTCTATTACTAATTACCTCTGAGAAGAGGCCAGCACCAACCTCTTCACAATGTCATTTCAGGTAGCTGTAGACAGAAAATGGCCCACCCCTCAGCCTCCTCTTCCTCAAATTAAACAGCCCCAGCGCCATTCCAATGCCTGAAATAACTTAGTGTTGATCCCAGCAGCGCATTCAGCAGTGCCAAAGCTTCCAAGTGTCTGCCTATGTGATGGTATGAATACTACAGCATTCCACCATGCCAGTGTAAAGTATAGAAAGTTATACTCACTCAACGAGTGTACAGCGGTCACAAATGGGAAAGTAGCCCCCAGGAGCATTAGAAGGAAGAGGGACATAACTTAAAGAAAACCATTAAGGGAAGAAATCTAAGCAGGAGGAGCCCTCATCCTCCAGTAAACTTCCTCTCTATACTGAACAGGAGGTTTCTGGTCTGGGATACACCTGCAGCAAATTCAAGTCACCTGCCTTGGTTGATTCCCAACAGCTAATGGCCCGGGATTCTGTCCCAGCAAAACCAGGACACTAAGGCATGAGGTCAAAGAATTTGACCATGCTATGTAGCATGGGTAGCAATAAAACTGAGAACTCCTGCCTTCATTTTTCAGGAGCTTCCACATTTTGGTTTCACATGTGAAGCTCTAAAAGCTTAATTGAGAGGCTATGTTTCCCCTGGAGTGGAATCAAATGAAACAAGCTAGACACTCAAGTAGTCTTACTGTTTTAATTTAAAAGCAAGGGGGGGGGCTGGTGGCAGGGAGTTCCTGGTCAGGGGTCATTTGTTGTGGAAAATGCTTCTCACCTTTGTGTTGCTCAGAGCTGGGCTCTTGCAAACTTAATGACATTTGTCATGTCCACCTGCTCTATCAGTTTATTCTTAAATTATACAGCTCAGCCTAGTGTGGCTTGAGAGCTTCTTTGGGGCTTGGGATTTGTTCTTTTCTGCAGGTTTTTTAAAGACTTTTTTGGGGTTTGGTGTTGGATTGGTAGAAACAACAGAAGGAGGAAGACCTCATAGTGTGTAAGGGGGAAAAAAATTCAATGTAGTGCAGGATGCAATTTGCCTGGAGGAGTGACATTAAACTTGTAGGACCCAGCTTTACCTCAGTGTCTGCTCTGTGATTACAGAAAAAGAGGAATTTCACAGGATCTCAATCCAGGACATGAAGCTGAGTTCATTCTTCTTTTTAATATTTAGCATTTCAGACCAAACATCTGTTTTGAAACTTGAGATGAAATTCACATGATTTAAACACAAAGTCATGAGTCAATTAGATGTCCAGCATGCATGGTCAAGATCCTTGGCTCTAATCCTCTGAAAAATTAGCACATAAGTAATTTTATACACATACAAAGGCCCTGTACATTCAATGTGATTACTCTGGGTTATTAAGCTTTTTCCCAGGGCAAAGTTCTCAGTTGGAACCAAACCACAAACCACATCAAGCTCATACAGCTCTCATACAGACATTTTGCACTTCTGAAACCAGAGTCATGTTCTCTTCAGGGTGCTGCAATCGTCACTCAGCAGCGGAGATATTCCTCGTGGAGATTCCAGAGTTCATCAGAAGTCAGTGATGGGCTAAGAGGTACCAAACTTCCTATCCAGCATCTCTTGTTTCCACCACCATAATGTGGTAACAAAACCTGCAATAAGGAACACCCAAAGCTCATCACTGTGGGAGCCAAACCATTTCCAAATAGAGTGGTTTACCCCTAAAAGCCCTTAAATATTGTTAACTTCTCCATGGCATGAAGGGCTTTTCACAGAGTGATTTCTTGCCCTGCCTCTCTTTTCATAGTGAGAAAAGAAGTCACACCTGCCTTCCAAAGGGTGGCCTGATCATCTCCATGAGCTATGGGGATGGTTGGAGAGGAGGACTGCTCTCTTAGATTACAAATTCTTGTCTGAATCGGTGGGTGAGAGACCCACGTGCCCTCACCTGGTCACAGAGCACAGCACACTGGCACATTAGCTTCTGAAGCTGCCTTTTCAGTGCTGACCTTTATATTAATGCTAATAGGGTTTGGAGAAATAAAATGTAAATTTGCCTCTAAATGGATTAGTCTAGGCTAGGGGTGGGAAAAAAGGGTGCAGAAAGGGGGTATGGCTTAGAGCAGCTGCACTAAAATTAAAACATTTATGTTCCAACACTTAATATCATTAGTGGTACATTGAAGTTGCCTGAATGTGTAATACATTTCTCAAACCCGCTCCGTTCTCACTCAGACTCTAAGTGTGTGTGGGTGCACTCACTGCCTTGCCAGAGCCACACACTATATTTACCTTATCAACGTCCTTCTCCTCTGGCAGAGCTCACATTTTGTCATTAGGGTTGCTTGTTGGTTGTTGCATCCCAGATTCACCAGTCCAGCTCAATGGCACAGAAGCTCAGCATCACAGGATAGAGCTGGTTGGAAGAGATCTCAAAGATCATCCAGTCCAATCCAACCCATTTGTAGACATTGGTAATCTTCCCTTTCAGCCTTCCTTTCTCCAGGTCTCTGTCTTTCCTTACAAGAGAGATATTCCATTCCCTTAATCATCTTTGCAGCCCTCTGTTGAATTCTATCCTGTGTCTCTCTTGACCTGAGAATACCAGAACTGTACATAATAGTCAGATGTGGTAGAACTACCCTTCCAGTATCTGAAGGGGGTCTATAGGAAGACTAGGGAGGGACTATTTACAAGGTCTTGCCATGACAGAACAAAGGGCAATGGGCTTAAACTGGTAGAGGGGAGATTTAGACTGGATGTTAGGAAGAAATTCTTTCCAGTGAGAGTGGTGAGGCACTGACACAGGTTGCCCAGGGAGGTTGTGGCTGCTCCCTCCCTGGAGGGGTTCAAGGCCAGGTTGGAGGAGGCATTGAGTGACTTGTACTAGTGGGAGGTGTCCCTGCCTACAGCAGGGGGTTGAAGCTTATTGACCCTTGAAGTCCCTTCCAACCTTACCATTCTATAATGCTATGATTCTATGAACTAGTGCTGAGTAGAGGGGGAGAAACCTGCTTCAGTAAAGACAAATCATAGGACTTCCAGGCAAAAGTACAGCAACACATACAGAAGATCTTACCCCCATGAATACTTAAGTAAGAGCTACCAGCATATGTTAAACTTTCTGTTTACCTGTTCAGATGACATTCCTTGATATCTTCCATCCCTTAACTCCAGCAGTCCCTTACTCATTTAATTTCCTTGCAATCCTCTTTGAACAGCATAAAATTAAGTGACATTTCTTCCCATTAAAAGTAGTATTGGAAATTTGTCTCATTGTAAGGCCCTACTTGATGAACCGGGGGGCCACCAGGCCCCCCGGCCTTTGAATCCCCTCCACCATTCACCCAGTGCACATCGCAAGGACTCACCAGTGACGACGGGAGGAGGATCCCTCTGCCCAGTTGGGCACAGCTTAGGGCTGCTGCCCTTCCTGGGGCAAATTAAAAAGGGGAGTGGGTGGGGAGGGCAAAGTGGCCACACCTGGGGTGGGAGGAGACTCCAACAGAGCCCAGGTGCTCTGGGTTTGGGGGAAATTCTGTGTGGGGTGGGAAAGGGGCAGATATGGTGGAAAAGGGGAGGTGGTGCTGAAAGAAGGGAAATGGAGAGAAAAAGAGTGGAGAGGAAATGGATGGAGGTGGAGAGGAAAATGAAATGAGGAAGACGGAGGTGAAAGGAAGAAGATGGAGAGGAAAAGGAGGAAGATGGGGGAAAAGAGGAAATGGCGAGGAAAGGAGGGAGATTGGGGAGAAATTAGATGAAAAAAGTAGTAAAATGAAATCTGGACTGTAGTGTTTTCATTGAAACCAGCTTTTTCATGACCAACCCTTTATCATTTCTGCTTGGAGTAGTAACTAGACACCTTCACCAGCTCACTATGTTGGCTGAAGAAGAAAGTCACACCTGTTTAAGAGGAAAAAAAAATAGGAAATAAAGAGGAAAAATACAAAATAAAAATGAAAAGGAAAAATGAATACAAATTAGATATAGATCTAGATACAGATACACAAAGCATGAGGTCTTTCAGCAAGTTCTCCATGAGCCAGCAATGTGCCCTTGTGGCCAAGAAGGCCAATGGCATCCTGGAGTGCATCAAGAAAAGTGTGACCAGCAGGTCTAGGGAGGTTCTTCTCCTTAGCAGGTCTAGGGAGGTTCTTCTCCCTAGGTCAACCCAGATAACTTCCCCTTCAATGGGACAGGTCCAAGACATTTTCACATAATGTAATTTACTTTTTGTTGCGTTTTTGTTGTTTTGTTATTTTTTCCAAATAATTATTCAGTGGAAACCATACAGTTTCATTGCAATCAAAACATTTTCATAGGTATAGATCAGCTGTGGCAAAAAAATATTGGTGAGAACAAGTTATGATATCTCATTTCATTAAAATCAAAACATTTCTGCTCATTTCAGTTCAAT
The DNA here is from genome assembly GCA_013396675.1 of Eubucco bourcierii. Classification (NCBI taxonomy): domain Eukaryota; kingdom Metazoa; phylum Chordata; class Aves; order Piciformes; family Ramphastidae; genus Eubucco; species Eubucco bourcierii. Next base: position 1,059,218 of record VWZE01014430.1, on the reverse strand, counting down.
ATTTATATTAAAATAAGAATTTTCACGTTCTGTGTTTATATATTTTTCTTCAATTGGCACCTAACTGATGGGGTTTTTTGGTGCTTTTTTTTTTTAATGTTTTAATAAAGCACACATTTTTCAGAGCACCTTTTTTTTTTTTTTTTTTTTTTGGCTTGGAAAACATAAAAATTCCAGCTATTCGTTTTGACAGAGTCCCAGGTTTTTCCGAAATGTCAGCATTTCTTTGGAATAGAGAATCTGGGTCAGAGCCAGGTCTAAGTCCTTCTTATTGTAAATGAGGCCATATTCATTAGACATCCAGCCATGGCACACTTATCTTACAGGAACATATATCTACAGCATCGTGGCTGGGCCAGTGCAGGCATCAGACTTGGCATATGGGGCTGACATAGATTCATTCCTAATGAAACACTTCTATGTAGAAGTGATTAAGCTAGCAGCAAGCCAGAGAAATCACTCTAAAATCTATTGTTTTCATTGAAGATCTGATCTCTGGAGTTGTGTTTAAAACCACTTGCAGGATTCTATAGGCTTACAAAATCCTATAGAGTGACTTAAAGCCTTTTAATTTCTTTTATTTTATTTTTTTCAGAAGTCCTATAGGATTTTTCCATAACTAGATAACGCCCAGGTTAAATTAATCAAGTGGTTTAGTACAGAAACAGGGAAAAGGCAGGCCAGGGGAATGGGGAGGAGGAATCTGAGCAGCAGTGATTTGGGCTCCTTGTCACTGATGTGAGTAGCTGTGCATTAGGTACAACTTAAAGCACAGTGCAGATGTGCAGCACAGAGGTACTGTGCACAGACAGGGTCCTGTAAGNGGGGGGGGAGAGAGAGGGGGAAGAAAGGGGAGGGGGGGAAGTCAGATCATTCAGTAGTGGAAAAGTATCTGATTGCCTAATGTAAACTGTGATTAGTGGCTCAGTGCCTGGACAGTGAGTACTTTGCAGGCCCCCAAATATGGTCCCCAAATCAGCGTGTGTGCTGCCAATCTGTCAGGCAGTCCAGCTGTAACACTTTCTGGCATTGCAATGTCTTCAGCTGGTTTGTGTCAGAACCGGCCAGTGTGGGGGGAGGTTTTCCAGAAGTTGGCTATTGAGTGTCTGTCTGCCTGGATCAAGGGTGTTGCCAGTTTAACATCCCAGCGAGGGGCCATCACATCTGGCCTCCAAGCCATTAGGAAAAGGCAAAGGTTGGGGGTGCCTGGGAAGGGAGCAGCCCCACAGGATTCAGGGCTAGGAGATACCCCTGGTAATGGTAAAGGCCACCAGTCCAGGTACAGTAGTTTTGGAGAAAATGGAGACCACTTCAAAGAGAAAAGTTTTGAAATGCTCAGAGCACAACCTAAGAAACACAAATGGTGTTCAACTCACAAGTCAAACCGGGTCCCAAATCCCTAAGCATTCAGACCTCTCATTGAGCCTTTTCCTCCCTGTTACAAATTGATATTTTATTAGCTCAAAGCCAGATGCCTCTCCTTAAAACAGATTAATGTCCAGTTCATCTTGTTGCTAGAGACCAATGGAGGTGAAGGGTAACAACAGTGCCTAACATACAAAGTGAACAAGAACCCCAGATACTGCAGGGGCAGGAGGGAAGAGGGGAAACAGGTCCTGAGGTTTTTATAAAAGCATCAATCTGTTTGTAGCTTCATTTTACTTCAGTGCAAGTAACATAGTGGGCCAAAATGTGTGCAATAATCCTGGAAGTTATGTACCCCACTCTCCAGTCACAGCACAGGTGGTTGCTAATGCATAAAACACAGAGATCCTAAAGGATAAAGGTGTTCCCATCCAGGAAAGAAAAGCAGAGAGGTAACTTGGTGAAGTGGAGGAATGGAGTGCCTGAAAAAGGATTCTTTAAGATGATCTTGAATCAAGGGTTAATTGTTTCCAAATGACCACTGTGTGAGAGACTATTATGGGATGGGCTCCATTCAGGATTGGTTTAAAGCTGTTGGTTAGGTATCTTGAAAGAGGGCTAAGCAGCAGCAGCTGTTTTACATTTAAAGTGACTGAAGTGAGTAGTGAATTACTGTGGGAGACAAATGAGCCCATGACATGATTGGACCCGGGACAGCTCTCCCAAGTGGCCACTTGTTTCATGAGAACTCCCACCCCCAGGCTCTGCATTTGAGTATCAAAGGCACAAATAGCACCAATTAATTTAGATTAGCTCAAGAGAGGGAGAAAGAGACAGGTTAGCTGCCTGTTTCTGGATGCAGGAACCCCAACTGTGGTCATCTCCTGCCTTTGGGGTTACTCTCTGTACTCTCAGGCTCTCATCTTGGTTTTCCAGATTCTCGAGGAAATCATGTGTAGCAGGATTGTTAACTCAGAAGCCAGGAGAGTTGTGTTGGTGTAAACTAGCACTAGTAGTAAGAGGGAAAAAAATGAGGCAACATGCTGTGGACCTTACGTTTTTGGTCCAGGAGTGAGTGTGGGCCTTGACATGGTTCATTTCAGCATATCCTAATAAGTACACAACTGGATTCAACTTTACTTGGGCAGCCCCCTGCCCTGCAGCATAAGGAAAACATAAGTTAAATCAGCATTAAGAGTCTGTACAGGGGATAAACTGTCTGGACTGTGTTTTACCAGTCATGACTTTCAAAACAAAATCCAGCTTCCAACAATTTTGCAAGAGATGCAGAACTCTACTTTAAATAACACTCCTTTTTCTGCTTCTTTTTTTCCTTCTGCATTAACCTCAATTTGTAATACTTCAGTAAGGATCATAAAATCATAGAATGGTAAGGTTGGAAGGGACCTGAAAGAATCCCTAGTTCCAAAGCTCTACCATAGGCAGGGACACCTCCCACTAGAACAGGTCACTCAGGGCCTCCTCCAATCTGACCTTGAACACCTGCAGGGAGGGAGCAGACACAACCTCCCTGGGCAACCTGTGCCGGTGTCTCACCACCCTCACTGGAAAGAACTTCCTCCTAACATCCAGTCTAAATCTTCCCTTTGCCACTTTAAACCCATTGCCCCTTGTCCTGTCATTGCAAGACCTTGTCAATAGTCCCTCCCCAGCCTTCCTGTAGGCCCCTTCAGATACTGGAAGGCTACTCTAAGGTCTCCTGGAAGCCTTCTCTTCTCCAGGCTGCAAAGCCCCAATTCTCTCAGCCTGTCCTCATACCAGAGCTGCTCCAGCCCTCTGATCATCTTCGTGGCCTCCTCTGGACCAGCTCCAACACTTCCATGTCCTTCCTATGCTGGGGGTTCCAGAACTGTACACAGGACTCCAGGTGGGGTCTGATGAGAGCGAAAGGGGAGAATCATCTCCCTTGCCCTGCTGGCCACACTGCCTCCCACTAGATCCTTCCCTTTCACTGCTGACACGCAGCTGCGATGTGCACGGAGCCATCTCAGCACCCACCCTGGGATTTGACATTCAGGTTGGTGACTTCCTGATGAAACCAAAGGCTTGCTTCAGCCTTCCCAGAACTGAAAGGACGACCCAGTCCTGCGCGCTATTTACCAAGCCGCGTTAGTCACAATATCGCATTTTAAAAACCCCTTAAGTTGTTATACATCATCATATAAGTCATCACAAAATAGTCGGTAGGAATTCCTAAGAATTATGTTGACATGGAAATTGTCAGCAGAAGTGCTGGGAAATTTACATCTCCTCATATATCTGCTCTGGTATCCTCCATAGAAATTAACATATTATAACTCTAATATTTCAAGGTAATGTTTTCTCATGAGGATGCCATATTTTATCAGCTAATATCATCTGTGTAAAAACTATTCAATTACAGTATCAAGCAACGTGTGATTAATACTAATAACACCAATGTAATGGTAACTTTGGAAGGTGTCATCATAGCTGCTCAGGCAGCTGAAAATGGGAGTAATGGGGGGGGGGGGGGGGGGGTGGTTTTTTTTTTAAAAAAAAAAAAAAAGACC